>CM053622.1:262842311-262877994 GCA_028646595.1 Phalanger gymnotis | reverse complement strand
TGTGTGTGTGTATGTGTGTGTGTATGCCTATATGTATATATGCACACCTATATGTATAAGTATATGTGTATATGTATATTGTATGTGTATATACATATGTGTGTATATATTTGTTTTATATGTATTCAGCTGAAAAAGTTTTTATCATTAAATGTATAAGATATAAGATTATTATTATGTACATTATTAAATGTATAGATATAGGGATAGAATAAAGTCAATCACCTAGTCTCTTAAAGTGAAAAAAAATATTTATGCTATATTGAAGTGTACATATCATTGATAACTCTGAAAAAGTCTTGAAGTCCTTGAGTAGTTCAATGCTCAGTGTAGTCACATTCTGAAGGTAGAGGAATAACACTAGATCGTTCTGCCTTCCAACATGAGGTTAATCCTACATATAGAAAATCTTGGAATTAGCCGAACTTGACACACTTTTTTTGTCATTAGATTTTTTTTTCTCTGAAACTAGATTATCTACTGAGTTTAAAGCCAGTGATCACATAATAAACTTAAAGCACTGTGGGAGTCTTTTGAAATATACACTATTCCTAAAGTTTTCTTTAAATTGGTGGGAATTACAGTGTTTCCACATTAGCCTAGAAGACCTCCCAAAGGTAGAGTGCAATTCTGCTATTACAGATTTCATTAACCCAGCATGTAATTAAGAACAGAAAAATCATATGATACTGCCTAGAATCCACTTGCTGACAATTAAGATGTGATTTAATATGATTTTTAATCAACATTAATTCTGGTAGGTGGACATTGCCCAAAATGTCAGAGTAAAAAAAATGTAGACAGCATTCGATACTGGAGATTTTAGTCATAAAACTCATTCACTGACCTTCTAAAGGTTACTTAACTGAAATAACTTTTAATCTTGCAGTTTTTTTTTTGGGGGGGGGGGATTTGGATGGATAGCCTCTCAAGCATTAGAATTAATATACACACATACACATACATATATATATATGTATATATATACATATATGTACCATATGGGTATGTGTGTATTTAATCATATACACACACACAAACACATGTACACACACACAAATATACATACAGGTATATGCATATATTCCAGAGGTTGGTCTTTATAATTTATGTCCCAAGATATGATTTGAAATTTCACATGGAATCTGGAAATTAAAACATGAAATTAGAATCTGGAAGTTTTATTGACCTGGACAAATCTTTTCCCATTATATTTAATGAAATTTGGTAGAAATTGTGAGGTTATAATCCAAGTGAAGCTATTCAAACTTAGAGTTTATGAATGACATTGAGAGTGGTAATAAACTACAGGCAGCCCCCATTTTTCATAGACATATAGCCTATTAGAGCTGAGCCTATACACTCACAAACAGATAAACACACAAATTCAGATGTATGTGTGTATATGTATATATACACACATATATGTGAAACTTTTTGTCATAATAATGTATGATAGTTAATAAACCATCATTGAGCACCTATTATGTGCCAGGAACTGTGCTAAATGTTAAGCATACAAATACAAAAAAAAACCCAACAACAACAACAACAACAATCCAAAAACAGTCCTTGACCTCAAGAAGTTTACAGTTCAATGTGAGGAAGACTACAAACAAAAGAATGTTTAAAGGAAGAGAAAGTTCCTTGGGGAACTTTGGAGAAGTACAGCTGGGTGGGAAATCAAGAGATGACTGGCCTGAGCACTGTCCTCAAAATGAAGTTCTGGTAGGGGCTCTCTGCTCTTCTTTCTGACCAGAAGGTTCCCAGTGGCAAAGGGTACTTAGGCAATTTGTACACCTACTAGACCAATGTCATCTCAAAGGATGAAAAAGTTCCTAGGGACCTGATAGACATGTCCAAAAGAGTGCAGCTGGCAGGAAATGATAAAGGAAATACACAAATACATGCATGCACACATACACTTATACACACATACGTATGTATATTTAAGTTGGTTTAAACATTACCAAGTACTTTCTTATAATAAAATGTCTTCTATTTAGTTATGATCTGCTCAATTTTTGTTGTTGTTTTGTCTGTATTTTGTTTATGGAGTTATCCAGGTCATATTACAAGTCACCACTCTAGAAGTTAGAGTAATTCAGCTTTGTTGTTTGAAAGAAGAAAAGGGAGCCCTCTGGACAAGTGACAAAGTCACATGGCTATTTACAAAACTAAAAACTGACTACCTGCTTTATTTTTCCTATGATAAAAATCCTGATTTCACTTCTCATTATATTTACCCACTTGTTTGTTGATTTCCAGATGAAAATAACAAAATGGGTAAAGTTGGATTAAAAAAAAATAATCCATTCAAAAAGTACTATTCTCAATAATGTAGGAATAAATATTTTGAGTGGAAAGGAAATTGGGGGTCATTGACTCTAATTCTTTTATTTTACATATGAGGAAACTGAGGGCCGCCAAAGTTAAATGTTTTGCCAAAAATCATACAAGTAGTAAGTGACAGAGTACTAAGATATAACTCCAGGTCATAGAACTGGAAATCATAATATTTTCCATTGAACTATACTGCTTCATATTTTGTGTAAAATTAGAAACTGTTCAGTGAAGCAAAATAACAGAATTCATTTAAAAAAATTACTTCTGTGTGTAAATTTTATTTTTTAATTATATATTTTATTTTTTCCACAAATGCATGCTAAAACATTGTTTTTAAAGTTTTGAGTTCTAAATCATATTCCTTCCTATTTCTTCCCTCCTTTTTACCAGAGATGGTAAGTGATCAGATACAGGTTGTACATTTGTAAATCATGTAAAACATTATCGTAATAGTCATTTTGCACAAGAAGACTCAAAAGAAAAAGGATGAAAGAAAGTGAAAAATAACATGATTCAGTATATATTCAAACAATCTCATTTCTTTCTCTGGAGGAAGATAGGGTGCTTCATCATTAGTCCTTTGGGATTGTGTTGGATCGTTATATTGCTGAGAATAACTAAGTCATTCACAATTTTTCATGGTATAATATTGCTGTTACTGTATACAACATTCTTCTGGTTCTGCTCATTTCACTTTATATCAGTTCATGTAAGTCTTTTCAGGTTTTTCTGAAATCATCCTGCTTGTCATTTTTCATAGGACAATAATATTCCATCTCAATCATATACCACATGACTTAGAATGAGTATAAATAGCAATTTTTTTGTTTTCTGGCCAGAAACCCTGAGGGTCTTCCCCTCCCAAAATGATATCTTTGTGATGACAAATGGGGCCATTTTTATCATAATTTTTACTTAGCCCTTAATCATTGAATGTGTGTGGCTTCACACAGACTGAGACCTGAGAAAGATCTTAATTTTGAAAGGCCAACGTCACCTACTGCATCCTGGGCCATTACCAGTTTTCTTGACCTTTTTTTCTTGCCACTGGACTTAGATGACCTGAGGAATGAGCAAGGCCATTGATTTTTCCCAGCTCTGCGATACTCAAAACCAACTCATGTGCAATTCAAGACATCACCTTCATGATATCATTGGTCATCTTCAAGAACTAAGGATCATCATCATCAACAACAACAATAAGCTAGATAGGTCTTTTTCTCACTGTCTGGGTCAACTTGCCCCAATGCTATTTAATATGTAATTGCTGGACTCTTGACAGTCAAATGCAATATAATACACTAGTAGTAGTTGTTTTAGAAATATGGTACTGCTTGAGAAAAATTATTGAGAGAATACAGGGTAACTTGACAATTGAAGTAAGTTTTGCAGAATACACATTTAATAGTTTCACATATTTATGAAGTATTTCCTTTTTAAATATAATGTTTTAAATATCCAAGATGAAATCATTTGAAAAATCTTTTATTTAGCTTTTTCTTATTTTCATTTTGAAGATATCAGATGAATTATCCATCTATCTATCTATCTATCTATCTATCTATCTATCTATCTATCTATCTATCTATCTATCTATATCTATTTATCTACCTATCTATCCCTGTATGAACTCTTTGTATTAATATTATATAGTCCATAGAAATATCATTAAACTAGAAACTGGGAAACAATATGGGTCTAACTTCATGTAATTCATTTGACATTCTGGGTCTCAGTTTCTTCACATGTACAGGAATATACTCTCAATGATGCTACATAACTGTAAACCATGGATTACAGTTGTAGATCATTGAAAGAGCAATGGAGTAGCATATGATGGAGAGGAAGATAATGCAATGCATTACCAAAGAAATACACAGGAGATTCAATTTCAATGATATCATGAAGGAGATATATGTCATAATAAGGAGATGGGTTAATTGAGTAGCTACAATGATAGATAGGAAGTTCAAGTATTCTGTTGTTATCTATAAGGTGTTTAGAGGAAGTCCTACAACACAAGAGGCATGGTTGTTTAGATATTTTTGGATTTTCTAAATAGAATAGCACATCAGCTGCAAAAAGTGATAGTTTTCTTTCTGTTTGCCTCTTTACCATAAACTTTTCCTGCCATATTTTGATAACTTTATGAAATTATAGTAGCTATAATGGACTTTTTGCTAACTTTTCATTCTATTCCTAGAAGTTCTAGTCTTTATACTTTGCATCTTTTTGTTCCAGGTTCAACAGAGATACTACTTAGCTATTAAGATCTATTTATAATTATGTTTTTAATATATATTAAAAAATAAAAAGACTCAATTCTAAGATGGAAGAATGAAGAAGACACTCTCTGAAGCCCTCCCTAATTCCCCTCCAAAACACTTGAAACCTGTCTCAGAACTGGTCTATGAGTAGGGAAGCAGCTTACTAATATAGCAGGAAATCTCACTAGGGGTAGGAGGGGAGCATGGTTCAAGAGCAGCATCTGCCAGCCTTACAGCAAGGGGCCAGCAGCAAGGCCCCAAACTGAGACATTCCACCAGCAAGGCCCCAACTTCCTGCAAGCTAGCAGCTCCCTAGGAAAGTCAGCAGTCTATGCAAAACAGAAATGCTCCACCCTGGTGGCCTTACCCCCAGGGCCAGCCTGGGCCCATTGCTGACCAGTAGTCAGGACCTGTCCCAGACTTAGTCAAGAGTGGGACCCAAACCCTGGAGCCTGTCAGCAGCAAAACCATGACCCCAGGGACTTATGGTAGAGAGGCCTTGTTCTTATAAAAAAAACCCAAGATAGGGTCCTGCCCCTGTGGCAGAACAGCAAGAAGAACTCTTCCCCCTGGGCCAGCCAGAAGAAAGATCTTGTTTCCATAGTAACCCAACAGCACTGCCATACCCCTTGGGCAGGCCAGAAACAAAGCCAACACCCAAGGAAAGCAAATGGGGATGCCCCACCCTCCAGTAAAAGTCAGAAGAGAAATCTACTCCTCAGAGCAAGCCAGCAGCAAGACCCAGGGCCCCAGCACATAAAGCTTGGGACAGTGTATTCTATATAATATGATAATATTTGTAACTCTAAAGAACTTTATTATTATAAAGACAGCTAGAAGGAGTATATATAGACAAAAGGTGTGGATATAGGGGGTGAGAAAGAATTTATACTGGAAGAAGAAGAGTGGGGGATAGAATGGGGTAAATTATTCCACATAAAAGAGGTATGAAAGAACAATTATAAGGGAGGGGAAGATGAAGAGAGGTGGTGGGAAAGTTTAAACATCTATCTTATCCTACAAGGAAGTAAAAAGGGATGGAAGAACATAAGGAAGAGAACTGATAAAAGTTATGTATGTCATGGAGTTAGTTATCATAACCATAAATGTTAATGGCATGAAATCACCCATAACATGGAAGCAGAGAGCAGAATGGACTAAAAACCAGACTCCTACAATATGTTGCTTACAAGAAACACATTGAAGGAGAGAGACACCCCAAAGGAAAAGTAAGATTCTACACTAGTGGAATCTATTATGCTTCAGTTAAAGAAAAGAAAGTAGAGGTAGCAATCATGATCTCAGATAAAGCAAAAGCAAAATAGATTTAATTTACAAAGATAAGTAAAGAAATTATATCTGGCTGAAAGGTACTGTAGAGAATGAAGTAATGTTAATATTAAACATATATTATATATATATAGTGCACGTATATACACATGTATGTGTAGATATATGTATATATATGTGTGTATATGTATATATACATATATGTATACACATATATACATATATATGTATATATGCATATATACATATACATATATATACAAATTTTTGAAGAAGTTGAATGACTTACAAGAAGAAACAGACAATTAAATTCTACAACTGGGGACCTCAACTTTCCGTCCTAGAACTAGATAAATCTAACCAAAAAATAAACAGGAAGGAAGTTATAGAGATGAATAAAATTATGGAAAAGTTAGTTATGATAGATCTCTGGTGAAAACAGAATAGGAATAGAAAGGAATATACATTTTTCTCCAGAGTATATGGTACCTACACAAAAACTGACCATATAATAAGATATAAAAACTTCAAAAACAAATGCAGAAAAGCAGAAATAATAAATACATCATTTTTAGAATGTGATGCAATAACAATTATATTCAATAATGATCAGTAGAACAATAGACTAAAATTAATTTGAAACTAAATAATTTAATCCTAAAAAATGTGGGTCAAAGAAGAAATCATAGAAACAATTCATTATTTCATTAAAGAAAATGACAACAATAAGACAACATACCAAAATTTATGGGATGTACCCAAAGTAGTACTTAAATGGATATTTATATCTCTAATTGCTTACATCAGTAAAATAGAGGGAAGAAAAAAAAAACAGATCAACAAATTGGGCATGCAATTAAAAAATAAACCTAGAAAAAGAATAAATAAAAAATCTCCAGTGAACTACCAAATTAGAAATCATGAAAATCAAAAGAGAGATTAATAAAATTGAAAGAAAATAAATGAACTAATAAAGAGAACAGAATAAATAAAATAAAACAGAAGCAGGTTTTATGGGAAAAACAAAACAATAAAATAGTTAAACCATTATTTAATTTGATTCGAAAAAGGAAAGAATAAACCCCCTCCAAAAAAAAAAAACAGTATTATAAATGAAAGGAGTGAATTCATCAACAATGAAGAAGTTAACGCAATTGTTAGGAATCATTTTACCTAATTATATGCTAATAAATTTGACACTATGACCAGGTGGGATTTATATGAGGAATGAAAGGCTGGCTCAGTATTAGAAAACTATAAGCATAATTGATCAAATCAATAAAGAATCCAATAAAAACATTTTTTTTTAATCTCAATAGATGTATAAAAAGCCTCTAACAAAATACAACACCCATTCCTGTTAAAATCTATGGCTAGAGAACACTGGAGAGCACGGTGGTGGAGCCAAGATGGGGGCGTTGAAGCAGAAACCTGCTTGAGCTCTCCCCCAAAACCCCTCAAAATACCTGTAAAAATGATTCTAAACAAATTGTAAAGCAGCAGAAGCCACAAAATGACAGTGTGAAACAGATTTCCAGCCCAAGACTATCTAGAAGGCTGACAAGAAGAGACTATCATGCTGGGCTTAGACTGGAGTGCAGCCCATTGTGAGCAGTGACTGCACAGGCTGGATTGGAGCAGGCCTCAGGGCAGTGAGTCACTGTCAGCTGTGGCAGTTTCCAGACTTCTCAACCCACAAATGCCAAAGAGAGCTTCAAAAGACAGTGGGAAAGCTCTGTGAGAGAGAAGCACAGTCCTGCCACAGTCCCAATCCCAGCCCCAGCCCTAGCCCCAGGGCTGAACCACCCACGGGCACAACAGTGGCTGCCTTTGGAGCTCTAGGCCTACAGATGATGGGAGAATCAAACACCTGATCTGGGTCACAGTCCTGGGTGGTGGTCCTGGGGTGATGCGCAGGACTGGAGTGATGAAGCAGGTGGTGGTTATGGAGAGGGTTCCCTCCTCTCAGATCCAGGGTAGAAAAGATTCTTCTGGTTGCTCATGGAACAGAGCACAGGCCAGGAGAGGAATGAACACCTCTCTTTTGATCATACCAGTTTGGAGGAATTGAGAATTTACAGGACCCTAGAGATACCTCTGAAAACAGCTACACAAAACCCCTGACACTTGGGGTAGTACATCCTTCACTTAACAAAGAGCTCAAAAGTCAAGCAATTTACTGGTAAAATGATCAAATAGGGGGAAAAATAAAACTGTAGAAGATTACTTTCTTGGTGCAAAGATATTTTCTTATGTCCTTAGTGATGAGCAAGATCAAAGCATACAACCAGAAGAAGATCAAAGGATAAAATGGAAGAAGGCAGTAAGGTCAAGGCTCCTACATCCGGCAGCTCCAAGAAAAATATGAAATGGTTTCAGGCCATGGAAGAGCTCAAAAAAGATTTTGAAAATCAAGTAAGAGAAATAGAGGAAAAATTGGGAAGAGAAATGAGATCAATGCAAGAAAATCATGAAAAATGAGTTAACTTGCTAAAGGAGACCCAAAGATGTTGAAGAAAGCATGTTTAGACTAACCCAAATGGTTAAAGAGATTCAAAAAAGCCAATGATGAGAAGAATACCTTAAAAGGCAGAATTGGCCAAATTGAAAAAGTGGTTCAATAGCTCACTGAAGAAAATAATTCCTTAAAAATTACAAGGAAGCAAAGAGAAGCTAACGACTTTATGAAAAATCAAAAAATTGCAAAATAAAGCCAAAAGAATAAAAAAAAGAGAGAGAGAAGACAATGTGAAGTATCTCATTGGAAAAATAACTGACCTGGAAAATATATCCAGGAGAGAAAATTTAAAAATTATTGGTCTACCTGAAAACCATGATCAAAAAAAAAAAAAAAGCCTAGACATAATCTTTCAGGAAATTATCAAGGAAAACTGCCCTGATATTCTAGAACCAGAGGGTAAAATGGACATGGAAAGAATCCACTGATAACCTCCTGAAAGAGATCCCAAAATGAAAGCTCCTAAGAATATTATAGCCAAATTCCAGAATTCCAGGTCAAGGAGAAAATATTGCAAAGTCAGAAAGCAACAAGGCAAGTATTGTGGAAACAAATCAGGATAACACAAGATCTAGCAGCTTCTACACTAAAGGATTGGAGGGCTTGGAATATGATATTCCAGAGGTCAAAGGAGCTAGAATTAACACCAGCGATCACCTACCCAGCAAAACTGAGTATAATATTTCAAAGGGAAAAATGGAATGTCAATGAAAGAGAAGACTTCCAAGCATTCTTGTTGAAAATAACAGAGCTGAATAGAAAATTTGACTTTCAAATATAAGAATCAAGAGAAGCATGAAAAAGTAAACAAAAAAAAGTAGCCATAAGGGACTTATTAAAGGTGAGCTGTTTACATTCCTACATGGAAAGATGATATTTGTAACTCATGAGACTTTTCTCAGATTTAGTGTAGTTAGAGGGAATATATATATGGGTGTATGTGTGTGTGTATGCATATATATACACATATGTATGCACATGTGTGTATGTATGTGTGTGTGTATATATGTATACACAAACATATGTATTTGTTTATGTGCATGTATGTATGTTTATATGGGTATAGGAATATATGTATATAGGTGGATATATATGTGTAAGCATGCATGTGTATACATGTATGCATATGTATATGTGTTTACATGTATATACATGTATGTATATGTATATATGTATGTGTGAATAAATAGAGAGATAGATAGAGGGCACAGAGCGAGCTTAATATGAAGGGATGATACCTAAAAAATAAAATTAAGTGTTGACAATGTACCGGGAGAAAGAGAAAGAGAGAAATACAATGTAGCACATCATCTCACATAACAGCGGCAAGAAAGAACTTTTCACAATGGTGGGGAAGAAGGGAGAGGTGAGAGGGAACAAGTGAGCCTTACTCTCATTGCATTAGGCTTAAGGAGGGAATAACATACACTCAGTTGGGTATGGAAATTTATCTTACCCTGCAGGAAAGCAGGGGGCAAGGGAATAAGAGAGGGGGGATAATAGAAGGGATGGCAGATTGGGGGAAGGGGTAATCAGAAGCAAACATCAGCTAAGAAATAGAGTGCCAGATCAATGGAAAAGGTGCACAAATTGCATTATAGTGAATGACCATAGTAATATATTATATAATAAATCAAAAGATCCAGGCTTTTGGAACAAAAAAAAAATTATTATTTGATAAGAAATACTAGGAAAACTGGAAAGCAGTATAGCAGAAATTAGATATAGACCAAAATCTCACATTGTATACCAGGACAAGGTCAAAATGGTTATATGTTTTATACCTAAATCATGATACTATAACCAAGTTAAGACAGCAAAGAATGGTTTATATATCAGATTTATGAATAAGGGAAGAATTTAAGATCAAAGAAGGTATTAAGAGCATTGCAAAAACCAAAATAGATAATTTTAATTATATAAAATTGAAAAGTTTTTGCACAAACAAAAGCAAAGCAATCAAAATTGTAAAGAGAGTAGAAAACTGGGGGTAAATTTTTGCAGCAAATATCTCTGATAACAGCCTCACTTCTCAAATATATAGGGAATTGAATCAAATGTATAAAAATAGAAGTCATTCCCTGATGGATAAATGGTCAAAGAATAGGAACAGGCAGTTTTCAGACAAATGAAAGCTATCTATACTCATAAAATTTCATAAATCACCATTGAGTAGAGAAATGCAAAATAAAATAACTCTGAGGTCATACCTCACACATCAGATTGGCCAATATGACAAAAAAGGAACATGTTGGATTTTAAAGGGATGTTGTTATGACAAGTAAAGTGGCAATTTGTTGCCTATTGTTTTGGAGTGCTTTTCAGCAGTAAGACAATCAAGTGCCTTTGAGTCTTGCCTTTGTTTCAATCAAGAGATTTTGATTGAATCAAGAGTTTTTGGTGATCTGCTTCAATCGGGGGAAAGCTTAGGTCACATGGGTTTGAGTCACATTGTTGTGACGCCCTCTGTGGATTAATGATTAACCATCCCATCTTCCTCCATAGAAAGAACTGATATTGTTTGAATAATGTCTGATGCATGCCATTTTTCATTTTTCATTTTTTTTTGTTGTTTTTATTCAAGTCTTCTTGTATAAAATGATGAGTATGGAAATGTTTTTATATAGTTGCACATGTATAACCTATATCTGATTGCATCCAGTCTCAGGAAGGGGGTGGGGAAGGAGGGATAAAGGCTTTGGGAACTCAGAATAAACAAATAAAAATGTTGAAAAAGGCATCATTATTTGTAAAATTTTACATTCCACATTGCTTCTCTTTGACTCCTTTCCCACTCATTAAGAAGGCAAGTAATATGATGTGAATTATATATGTGAAATCATTCAAAAACATATTTCCTAGAAAATGACATCAATTGATGATTTAAGATAGTTAACAGTGATGAAAATGATAACTTATGAAATATGATAATTAAATGAAAATGAGGCAAGTTATACAAATCCATCAAGCCTGTGGTCTCTAGGACTTGAAGACACTTGATCTGCAATATTACATATCACAAGCCACCCAATGCATTCAGTAAGCCAGGAAGGAATATTTCTCTTAAATATTATGCAAAGTGGAGGAGATCTTGTTTGTGGCTAAACTGTGTTTACTTAATCCACACAGCATCCTCCTTAGAAATAAATCAGTAGCCAGAAAAAGAACTAGCAACGTAAGAGTATAAATATGAAAAGAGCTATTCTGAAAGTGTACACAAACACACACACACAAACACATACATACCCATACATACACACACACAGTCTGTCTGCTGAAAATCAAATAAAATTCCTTATATTTGAAAAATTGCTAGTAAAATCAAATTTTGTTTTCACTTAGAAGATGCACTTGATGATGTCTAACCTTTGGGGCATGCCTTATTTAATCTTCAAAATGATGAAGGTAAGATGCACTGACCTCTAGGGTTTTTTTCTTTCTACAAAAATTTATGATTCTATTCCATACCACCACCACCACTACCACCAATACTGGGGTGTCTGTATTTGTCTTGATCAACATCTGGCCACTGTATCCAGATGGCTGTGGAGGAGAAAATGAGACTGGTGACTTTGCCCCACCCTCCCTCACTTAAATCCAATTCACTTGCATATCATGGCATCACCTCCCTCTTGTCATGGTCCTCTTCAAGATAGAAGGACAAAAAACAACCTCTCTGAGTAGTAGTAGGAACTTCCTATTGGGGACCCAAAAGGAACTAGACAGTTGGGCAACACAGCTTTTCTCTTCTCTTCTCTTCTCTTCTCTTCTCTTCTCTTCTCTTCTCTTCTCTTCTCTTCTCTTCTCTTCTCTTCTTTTCTCTTCTCTTCTCTTCTCTCTTCTCTTCTCCAGATGCTCTGCCTAAAGGAATGTAAGTTTTGATTACTGAAAGCTCACAAGATATTTTGGAGTTTTCAGGTCAGATTTCTTTCTTAAGGACCAAGCCTTGAACCCAAATAACTCTGGTTCCCATTGACTGGCCAACAATAGGTCCTAAGCCAAGCCTCATTTGGTCATGTTTGGGCCCTGATTGGCTCAGAATGAATGTAAATAGGATTTTTTTTTTCTGTTTAGTCTAGAAACCCTGAGTGTCTTCCCTCCCAGATTGATTTTTTTGACTAGTTAAAAGAGGCTCTCCTCTGTCTCATTTCTTATCTAGCCCTCATAACTGATTGGTATTAGCCTCAGTCAAATTGAGATCTGTTAAAGACCTCAACTTAAAAAGACTAAGGAGAGAGAGAGAGAGAGAGAGAGAGAGAGAGAGAGAGAGAGAGAGAGAGAGAGAGAAGGGGGGAAGAAAAGAAGAAGAAGAAGGAAGAGGAGGAGGAGGAGAAGAAAATAGGATGAAATGAAAAGAAATAGACAGTTTGTAATCATAACTGTGAATGTGAATAGAATGAGCCCACCCATAAAAGAGAAGCAGATAACAGAACATTTAGAAATCAGAATTCAATATTTGTTTGTTTGGTTTTTACAAGACACACACTTACCACAGAAATACTTACATGGAGTTAAAATAAATGACTGGAGAAGAATTGAACATGTTTCAGCAGAAGTAAAAAACAAAGGAAGGGATATCAATCATGATCTCACACAAAGTAAAAGCATAATAGACCTAAGTAACAGAGATAATCAGGGAAAGTACATTGTGCTAAAAACCTGCTATAAGTGAGTAATGTCAAAAATTTTTATGGCAAGTTTCTCTGAAAAATGTCTCATTTCTCAAATATATAGTGAGCAGACAACAGAGTCAAATTTATAAAAAAGACATGCTCAATAAATGGTCAAATGATATAAAATTACTTTCGGAAGAAGTCAAAGCTATATATGTATATATATATATGTATATGTATATATGTGTATATGTATACACACACACAAAAAAACCTCTAAATCACTATTGATTACAAAAATTCAAATTAAGACCACTCTGATGTACCACCTGACACCTACCAGGAAAGAGAAATGCTGCACTGCTTGAGGAAATTGCACTGCGGTTATAGTAGTGAACTGGTCTATTCTGTAGAATAATTTGGAATTAAGCCTAAAGTGCATAAAAGATCCAAAAAGATCAAAGAAAAAGGGAAAATGCCTATATGTACAAAAATATTTTTTGCAGCTCTTTTTGTGGGGACAAAGAATTGGACATCAAGTAGATGCTCAAGAATCGAGGAACAGCTGAATGAATTGTGGACTGTGATTGTTATGGAACACTTTTGTGCTATAAGAAATGAATCTTAGGGTGATGTTTTCAGAAACAAATGGCAAGAATTATATGAACTGATGCAAATTGAAGTGAGAAGAATCAGGAGATCATTTTACACAGTAACAATGGTGTTGTAACTGTGATCAACTATGAAAGATGTGGCTTCTCTGATCAGTACAAAGATCCTAGACAATTTCAAAGGACTAATAATGAAAAAGTCTTATCCACCTCCATAAAGAGAACTGATAAACTCTGAGTGCAAATTGAATTATTACTTTTTTACTCACTTTTCTTTTATTGCATTTAAAAATATGGCTAATAGGGAAATGTTTTACATGATTCACATGTGTAATAAATATCACATTGCTTGCCTTCTCAGTGGATAGGGTTGGTGCTGGAGTGAGGGAAAGAATTTGGAACTCAAACTTTGAAAAAGAAAGTATATTTAAAAATAAATTAAAATGTTAAAAAAGAAAAAAAAATACTTGAACCATGATATAATAATCTAACAGTCCTATTCTGTTATCACGGGACATGTAGATTTTCAAGAAACTTGCAGTACAGCTGAATAGATTATTCACATTTACCTTGGACCTATACTGTCTAAGCAACTCACAAAATTCTGATCTTGGACAAACAGGCGTGGATTGAGTTTTAGCCCTTCAGTTACAAAATCAGTATAGCAGTGTTTTTCTTCCCCTACTATAAGCACTGTAGTTGTTGGAATTATCTTTTGCTGGCAACTAGAACTTTGAAACACCAAGCAAATGAGATAGCTGCCAAAGCTACAAAAATCATATATCTGGTTCAAGAACATCTGTTGGTTAGCTGTGCTCAGGGAAAGAAATACTAAAAAGAGAAGTACTATCTTAGGATCACTCAGGATAAAAAGAAGTTTTTACTATTAAGTATGCTATATCTACAGCTTTCCCCTTAAGTTATAATTTTTTATCAGTCTTCCAAATATGTAGAAGAGAGCTCTAGAAGCTAGTGATATGTTTCAGCCCTTGTTGAAAATAGCTCACCTTATTATGTTAACATGTTGTAAATATTTAAAAAAAAATAGCTTCAGTGTTAAATTAAAGCCACCTATGTATGTTTCCAATCGGCCTCTGCTTACCTCATGGAAAAAGATATGTTGAAAATGCAAATAATTCTATATCTAACTTTCAAATGCCTAAAAGGGAAGTCTATAAAGAGGAAGGGGAAAGCACAGGTTTCTCCATCTGTTGGAGAAATAGAGTAGGTATTTTATTGGAGAAAAATGAATATATAGGCTCTGAAGATGACATGATCAATATTGTACAGGGATCAATATCCCAGTCAGATCATATTCCTTATGTGGTTTTGATCACAAGAATATGCTTTTATTTGAAATTGTCTCTTTGTTAAGATAAAATGACGAAAGAAAATTAAAAGTTGCTTCAAGGAGTAGAAGATGCATAGGACATGAATGTCAGAAATTTGTGATGGGTGATAAGAAAAATTATACTTAGTCATGAAATAAGATATATCTTGCTATTATGTCAGTCACTGGCATTAAAAATAAAAAGGGCTGGTTTTGCAAATCATATTCTAACTCTAAACTCCAGTGAGCCTCTTACGAGTAGATGTAAGGATAATATGCTGAAGGTAAACAAATACTATAGAACAATGAGGGGATCCCAGAATAATAAACAAAAAGGAGAAATCCCAGTATCTGAACATCTGACTAAACTAAAGCTTTCATATTTCTGGAGAATGAAATACTTTCTCCTTTTCCCACTTATATTACTTAGGAAGATTATAAGAAACTAGGTTCAAAGTTCAACCTAAGCGATAATCAAGTTGCTTTCTTCATCTCTTTTTTATTAGATATTAGTCTAGTTTGGAATACGTGTACATGTTTCTGAGGGTATTGCATATAAAATGGTATGCCCATGCAATGCATAATAGCTCTCATTTAAAAAAAATTGTAAACATTCAACATATATGTTTATAAAAAAACATATACACAAACATTAAAAAAACTGTATAAAAATTAAATCTCAGGACCTAATAAGATTCAGCAAGCAACTAAGAATGACTGAAAATAAGTCCATTGCATTCCATTTTATTCAAATACAATTGCAACACAAGGAAAAAAAAAACTGATAACTAGAAAAAAGCAAATGCTATAGACAAAGAATGGTTCAGGAAATAAAAAGTCACAAGAATTAGACAAAAACAAAATCTAGAACAGCACAAGATATTTCAGCCATAAAATACATAACTTTGTTAGTTGTTGGTAATAATCAAATAGTCACAATTTCTTCCACTGTCAGCTGTTTATCTATGATGAGAACAATTGTTTGATCAATCCTAAATTCAGTGAAGCTTCTGAATTGTTCACAAATGACATCTTCTTCTAGTAGTGGATAAAGTTTAATGTTGTCACATATTGAGCAAATAACCTTGAATTTCATACCCAAGGAGTAATGTGAGGAAACTTAAGGGGATACAATGAATAATTTTCCACAAGATTATATCCTAAAGTAATTTTTACTCAAAATTTTTATTGATAATTTGGAATAAAAACCCCACAGCTGTGCTCACTTTATTTCAAAATCGAGTTGCTACTATGTATATTGACAATAACTATATATAAGTATGCATAGAGAAATGAATACATAAATAAAAGATAGATTAATAAATAAATAAATGAACACATATGTGAATAAATAAATCACCTTTGAAAAATAATCTTTAAAAACTGTGAAATTCAACAAGAACAAATTTCAAGTTTTACAATTAGAGTATACAAAATCAAAAATACAAATATAAGGTGAAAAAGATATATCTTCCATAAGGATATACTTTACAAGGAAAAATAAGTACATACTTTGCAAGCTAAAAAGATTCAACAATATCGTGCTTTTATATTAGATATACTTGATAGGAAATTAGGTATTATTAGGTATTACATGTTTATTAGATATTACATGATTAGGTATACATGATAGGAAAAAAATCTTTAAAAAAATCAATGTGACTTCATAATACAGTGTAAAGATCCCCAGATCTAAACTCAGAAGATCAGGATTATATAACTACATCTTTATGTCTATATGGCTTTGAAAAACATATTTCTGGACCTCAGTTTATTCATGTGGACAATGAGACAACTAGATTATCAATAAGTCATTTTATTATTACTTTATCTAAAATTTTATTATCTAGTATCACATTTCCAACTACCTATCTTGTACCATATACATCATAGACATCTTAACTCAACATGTCAAAATCCAAACACGTTATCTCTTCTCAAAAACTCTTCGCATTTCTTTACTACCTTATTATTGCTCAGGGTGCCACTGTGATACCAGTCATCTTTGCTCACAGCTTAGGTGACATCCTCAAGTACTTTCTCTCTAACCTTCCCTCCCATATCTCATTTGTAGCCAAGTTATTTCAGTTTTGCCTTCAAAACATCTGTCAATATACTCCCATATTTCCTTGGACACTATTGCCACCCTAGTTTAGGTACTCATCATTTCTGGTCTGGCCTATTGTAGTAATCTTCTGGTTGGTTTCTCTGCCTGAATTCTCTCCCTACTCCAGTCTTTCTTGAGTTAAATGTAAAATGCATCTTCTAAAGCACAATATATCTATGTAATTAACCCAGTCAAAAAAACTCTAGTGACTTATTATTCACTTCAGGATCAAATAAAAAAATGATCCCTTACTGTCCAGTTTTTCTACACCTTATTCACTCTATATACCCTACATTCCAGTGATATCAGCCTTGCTGTTTCTCACCTAGAACACTCAGTCTCTGATTCCAAGCATTTTTCCTCTCTGTAGCAAATAATTGGAATCATTTCCTTCTTTATCTCTGTCTCCTGGATTCAATGACATTTCAGATTTCATTTTAAATCTCGTGTTCTGCAAAAAAAAAAAAAATCTTTCCTGCTGAAATCCCTCAATGCATACCCTCTGAGATCATCTCCAATTTATTAGATACATGTTTTATTTGTATGTAGTTATTTGCATATTCTCCCTCTGAAAGCTACTTGAAAACATAGACTTTTCCCCTTGTTTTCCCAATAATTAGCGCAGTGCTTGGAATTGGTCAGGCAATTAAGAAGTCAATATACATTTATTAATGTTTAGATTTCTTTATTAGATTTCTAGATTTGTTATAATCTTTTAGAGTTTTTTGCATCATATTTTTTTTAACATACTATGAGCCAGTTACAGTGCTAAGCACTAGGGATGCAAAGAAAGACTGAAGATAATCCTCTCCCTCAAGGAGTTGACAGTCTGTCAAAGGAAGGAGACAACATGCAAATTACTATGTGCAAATAAGCTCTATATAGGATAAATTGGAAATAATCAGCAGAGAGAAAGTACTAGCATTAAGAGGAATCAGGAAAGGCTTCCTGTAGAAAGTGGGATTTTTTTTAACTTCAAAGTGGCCAGGAGACAGAGATGAGGAGAGAGAACATTCTAGGAATATGAGACAGCCAGAGAAAATAGTCAGAGCTCAGAAATAAAATGTCTTTTTAGGGAATAGCAAGGAAGCCAGTATTACCATTTCAAAGAGTCCCCAGCAAGTGAGGTGGAAGAAGACTGGATATGCCATACAGAATATTTTATATTTTATTTTGGAGTTGATAAGGAACCATTGGAGTTTGAGTAGGGATTGCACTATAGGGAGATCACTTTGATACCTAAGTGGAGGATGAATGGGAGGGACAAGATACTTGAGACAGAGATACCAGTAAGCAAGCTGTTGGAATAAGCTAGGCATTATGTAATGAAGGCCTCAATCAGGTTAGTGGTGATGTCAGAGAAAAGAAGATATGTATTCAAGAGATGTTACACAGGTAACACTGACAGGCTTTGGCCAAATATTGGACATGGGGAGTGAGCATGGATTGGATATAAAGAGTCAAGGATGACGCGTAGGTTGTAAGCATCTAACTGGAAATATGTTGATAATTCAAAAATAATGGAGCATTAGGAAGAGGGGAGCCTTGAAGGGAAAAGACAGTGGAACATGGTAGTTAATAAATACTTGCTCCTTTTTTTCCTTCAGAAAAGACACAGGGGAGGATATATTCTTCCAAATCAAAGGGTATTAATTTTTTTTTCTTTCAATAAATATGAACTGTGAAATTAAAAAAAAAATAGTAAAGTACTTACTCAAATAAATGTCCCTCTAGAGCAGGTAGGTGGCTTAGTGGATAAACTGTTGGACATTGTCTCAGCAAGACCTGATTTCAAAACCATCCTGAGCCACTTAAATGTGTGACACAAAGCAGGTCATTTAAACTTTCAGCTTTAATTCCTCATCTGTAAAATGGGGATAATAGCAACCCTTATATCCTAGGGTATTTATGAGGAAAAAAAAGAAATAATAATTTTAAATGGTCTGTAAACCTTAATGAACCATAAAATTTTAGCTAGTGCTAAAACTATTATTATTATTGTTATTATTATTATTAATATCTGTCAGATTTGTAAGATATAAAGTGTTCATAAAATCGATATGAGTGCCAGCACTGGCAGAAATCAATATCACACAAAACTGACTAAACTTCTTGAAGTTAGGAGCATCATCACAAAAGAAAAGTATTAGGCAAATATTTCTGGTAATTTTTCGTATAAAGCATCTCTTTCCACTGCCTTATGGAACCCTGGAGAGGACCATTGGAAGTCAATGTTTATGAGTAGATAAAGTTCTACTGAAGTTTTTAGGAGAATGACTTTACTCAGCAAACCCAATTATATCCTCACTTGTGCATCTGCAGCATTTCTTGGCTTTGTGTGGCTAACAAAGTTAGAGAGAAGTCAGCTAGAAGCAAATATGCTTATGTGGGAAATTTTCAAATGAGCCAGGATATGCTATCAAAGTAGATGTTTATGAGTTAGATTTTCCAGTCATCAGTGTTGCAGAAACTGAATGAAAGCTCTATCTCGAATAGCTATGGTAGAGTCTATTTGATGGCAGAATTTCAGGAAATATAGTTTGAAGAATGAGTAGCAAAGACTTGTATTAAAAATGCCGTTTACCCTCTAAGCAACTACAAATTACTGTAAACAAAGAGTTCCAGTTATCCAATTAAGAAGCAAAAAATGCTTGTAATAAAAACTTAATTAGCAAGCATAAAGCAATTTCCTTTGGAGGAATGATCTAGAATCTAAGTAAGCTTCCATGCAAACATCAGTGGTCCATTTTACTACCTATTTTATGATGACTACAAAATTTAGGGTATAGGAATGATTTCTTACATGATCTTGGTTACTTAGCCTAACATATTCTAATGTTTCTCTTTTTTTCCTTTCAGGAAATGAATACCAAATAAGGGACAGAAAATACAATGTATTCCAAAAGTTTATGGAAGCAGTATAGATTATAATATTTAAGAACATATAGAAACCAACAATATATCCATTGAAAAACAAGTGGTTTTGATGAGTTCTTAAAAGTGTGCTTTATAGAGATTAATAAATTTCACAATCTCTGTCCATTAAAAATAAAAAGTCAAAGTGGTTTCTTAATGTAGCTGAATAAATTTCATTTAAAAAGCTTGAGTGATGACTAGAATAGAAACAAAAATGCTAAAAATGAAGGTACGTTCTCTGATGTAAAGGTAACTTTGAAAAGGTAGGAAGTGTGACATACTTGAAAGAAAACTGCTCTAGTAAAAGAGGAGCTGAGTTTAAATCTTGCCTCACTGTTTCTTAAACTATCTGACATAATCTAGAAAATGAGGTTAGTTGAGGCTGTGAGTTTGATTACATCTCTAAATCTATGATCCTGTGTAGTATATTAGAGCAATCACTGAACTGAGAGTTCATGTTCTATGATGAGGTATACTGTCAGGACCTGTTTCCTCATCTCTTGAATGAAGCATTTGGACTATTTAAAATTCCTTCAAGCTCTCACATCACATGAACCAATTTGCTGGAGGTTGGTGCATCTTCTTAGCACTTCAAAAAAATGTCAATATAAGCACTCTTTAATTTTCATCGCAAAATTCCAATTATGATCCATTTTGCTTCATCTTACAGCATTTACACATTTGGCCTTCTAATTTAAACTCTTGCTTCCCCCCATCCCCACCCCACATTGGCCCAGTTTTTAGCAAAGCTGATTTTAATTATTTCTGCAGTTTGTGTTTACAACACCTAGCATCATACCTGTCACAGATTAAGAGACTTATAAATTCTTCTTCAATTGAATTGGTGAAATAATAAATATTTAAAGTATTAATCTAACTAATTAGTATTTATTGATACAAAGAGATAAATTCTTGTCAATTTCCTCCAAAACGTGTGATTCTGTTGTCTTTTACTCTCTTAAAGAACCACATTTTAAAGAGGATTCTGATTCCATCACATAGTCTCTGAGTTCCCTTCCAACTCTTAGGATCTATGAATATTAACCTTTAGGATGTAGCAACTCAAAAGAACATTGGGGTTAAACATTTGCCCTAAGCTCCATTTTGTTTAACTGACAATCTATACATTTCACCACTGCTCATGTGGTTCCCAGGAGTAGGAATGCCTGTTAAATGCCAAAGTTTTCTGCGAAATTCTGCAAAATTCTTCATATAGTTTTTTAACAGTTTCATATAGTTTTTTTTGCCTTGCACCAATAAACTTCTTCCTCAGTTGAGATTAACTCAATTAATTGGTAATCATACACTTATGTCTTTCATGTTTATGTCTATGGACATGGCACTTAAATATTTATATCGAGAGGTATGATTCTTTCTGAGATACTGTACCACATTCCCACATATGTGGGCTTCCTGTATATTCCACAGACACAGCAAATACAGCCTTTTGAAAACACTATTCGTTACCTTCTGTCCAAAACCTACTCTTCTATCTCATTTCAAGATTTCTCTAAATGGTAACAACTAATGTCCCTGTAATCCAAGAGAAAACCTCAAAGTTTTCTTTCCTTCTCCTTCACTTCCCACATCCAATCAGTTGTCAAATCTTAACAGTTCTACTTCAGTAAAGGCTCTGGTATATATTAAATCCTTTCTACTCCCCTTGCCACCACTCTAGTTTGATCATTTATTACTTCTTGCCTGGACTACTGCAACAACTTCCCAATTAATCTCTCAGACTCCAGAAATGTCAGTCTTTTTTTTTATTCTAACTTTTCTAAAACATAAATGTGATAAATTCAATTCCATGTAAAAAAATATTCCAAGAAGTACCATAGAATACATTACAAATGCTTTACTCTGACATATACGGGTTTTAATAGTCTGGCTTCAATCTACATTTTCAATGACTTCAAGAAATGAGGCATTGTTCCATGTTTGTTTCAAATTCTTTGCTTCTCCTTCATACTCATATAAAAATTAAAGTGAGGCTTAAAGAATGATTCTCCTTAGAAGCTATGAACTTCTGTGGTTTAAAAGAACATGAATTTATTAAAAGGAGAACAATTATGTCTCAATGTCACCAGACAAAGTACAACTGTAAAACCCAATATAAATACAAATTTCTTCATATTTGAGCAATTGATAGGAAAGTAGCTGAATTGAGAGATGCTGGTGAGAGTATATCAGTACCAGAATTACATAGGAAACATAAACCATAAAAATTAAGTCCTAATAAATGAAAAGAAATAATATATTTCATAAAAGAAAATAAAAAATCAAGAATTATTGTTCTAAATGTCAATGATTAAACTTCCAAATAAAAGGAAAGATAATGTATGAATGGATCTCCTATTTAAAGTAATTTTTATTTTTTAATTAAAAACATTTTTCTTATCAACTCTAATAAAAACCCTTAAAATAAATAGTCATGATCAAATAAAAGAAATTATCTCATTGGACATCACCAAAAATCTCTGTCTTATTCTGCATCTTGAGTGTGTTCCCTCTTTGTCAAAATGCTTGTAGAAGATTTCACCATAATTATTTAGAAACTGAGGTTAGTCCTTGCATTGATCAAAGTTCTTAAGTCTTTCAAAATTGTTTGCTGCTAAAATGTTGTTGACATTACGTTACTTTGTATCAATTCATACAAGCTTCCCCAGGTTTCTCTTATGCTGTTCTTTTTACCATTTCTTACAGAGCAATAGTATTTCATTATATTCACATACACTTGTTCTGTCATTTTTTAACTGAGGGGTGCCTTCTTAATTTAATTAGACCCACTCATTCAAGATCTTTCCTTTCTCCCTATTCCTTGTGGGATAAAATGAAAACTCCTCTGTTTGGCATGCAAAATCTTACAATCTGGTACTACCTTTTTTTTCAAACTGGATTCATAATACTTCCCCCTCCTCTACTACTTTCTATTGCAACCAAGCTAAGCTAATTGCTGGTGCCTACGATATTCTATCTCATGACTTCATGAATTTTCACCAGTGTGTCCCCATGCTAGACAATGTGGAGTATAGGAATTTGAAAAAAAAAAGTTGTTTCCCTGATATTATAGATGTGACAGAGGACATTTAATTCTCTGATTGCTTTTGGTTTGCCATACTTGATGTAGCTAATAAGTTTTACTCTGTGTCCATATGCTCATACTTTCAGCCCCAGTTCTCTTTTACCTTTGAGGGGATACAATATAGTTTGACCAGGCTACCCATGAGTTATCTGAACAGCCTTGCCATTGCCCATAGACTGTGTCAACAAAACTTGGAGGACCTCCTAATACCAGAAGGACTCCACAGATATATACTTATTGGAGATAAGCCACTCTTCCTCAAAGACTCCATATACATTAAGGGAGCACAATAGCTAGTAGACATATTTAGACCTTGGAGACAACATATCCCTCAACTTATACATTTACTTACCCCCATCTGTGGAGTCACACAAAGTCCTCTACCTTTCAGTGGGTCCCAGAGCAATAGAAAACTCATTGCAGTCAAGTTGACAATTCCTCAAGCATTGTCCTTAGTATCACAGATAATGACTTCCAGATAGAGGTCTCAACCACATCCACTCATGTCTCTTAGAGTCTATGGATCTATCACAATGGCAAAAGACTATCAATAGGGTTCTGAAGTAAGAAAGTCCCAGACACTACTACTGGGTATTCACTCTTAGAGAGACAGGTGCTAGCTGCATAATGTCTGATGGCCACAGAGCATTTGACACACATGGACTAAATTCCTAGGTTAACACCAGGAAGCTGGGTTAGGGTAACCTCCCAGGGATCTATATGAGCAAACTATATGACCAAATGGCATAAGCTCCAGTATGGCACTTGTCTCAGGGCATATGCCCATCCCTTGCTGCCAGACCCACTAGCTAAGTGGGGGCCACAGTGGAAGCAGCTGGTAAACAATTATAGAGTTTAGGCTATTTCACAAATAGCAATGCCCCTCATTCTGGAAAGACTGTCTGCTGGATAGCTACCTTTCTACCCTACAATTGCCACTTCCTTGAGGGCTTAATGGCAAAGGACATTTGTTCAGCGGGCAAAGCTAAAGGCTGTTCACTTGTCCATGAGGCACTTGCAAAAAGCAAAGGAGGAGCTTTACATGGCTCTAGTGTACTTGCCAATGGACTTGCAGTCTGGTCTGGTGAGTGAGTACAGGGTGACCGGCAGATCCAATTCCGACCAGTATGTGGTGCTAAACTTTAAAATAACATTGACTCATCCCATCTATGTCAATTATGTTTCTGCCTATATAGGAAGATATACTGAGGGAGCAGAACTCAACCAGGTGGTTGACAACCTCATATAACCAGCAGCCGACATTACCCCCATTATTGCACATAACATACTCCATAAGAAAATAGAAATTATGAAATAGGCACATACACACTCTGGACACTTAGGGACTTCTGGTATTACATGCTGGTTGAGAAGGAGAGGAGTGAAAGCCTCTGCAGCATTCATTTACCAGGTCATCATGGAATGTGAGAAATATACCATATTCTACTCCAGGAAATATCAACTCTCATGCATCATTGTTAAGTGGTAGGCACCTCACAGAATATGGAAAGTGTATTTTATAGGATCTTTGCCCTTTCAGGCTGGAGCTATTAAATATTCCCTCATTATGGTAGATACATACTAGAGTTTTGCTGTGTCATCCATGTATGGGCTCCATAGGCCATGTCAATTTTGGATTGTCAAAGGAAATACTTATGCTTTTTAGCTCTCCCACAGCCATCCACAGTGAAAAGGGCAAACATTTCATAGCCTAAGCCTTGCACTAATGGTCAGAGGACCATGGAATTTTGTAGTCTTTCCATCTGCCTTCCAAGGTCCAGGTGGCTGAACATTTAATATTATTATTATTAAATGTTATTTTTTTAACATTTAAGTAATTGAGGTCCAAATTATCTCCCTCCTTCCAGCCCCTTATAAACCCACTGAGAAGGCAAGCAGTATAATTACAATTATACATGCAAAGTCATGCACAAAATATTTCAATAATAGCCAAGTGAAGAAAAATGAAGAAGGTGAGAAAATTATACTTCAATTTGTACTCAAAATTCATCAATTCTCTCTCTGGACGTGGATATCAGTTTTCATTATGAGTTCTCCTGAAGTGTCCTAAATCATTGTATTGATAAAGATAGCTAAGTCTGTCACAGTTGTCAACATTACAATATTTCTTTTACTGTTACAATGTTCTCCTGTTTCTGATCACTTCACTTTGTATCAGTTTATGAAAGTCTTTCCAGGATTTTTTTTTCCTGAAATCCACCTACTCATCATTTCTTATAACACAGTCATGTTCCATCACAATGGTATGCTACAAGTTTTTCAACCATTCCCCAATTGATGGGTATCCCCTCAATTTCCAGTTGTTTAACACCACAAAAAGAGCCCTATCCATTACCCCTGGATTCTTCCATCTTCATCTGGATCCATATTGTATACTGCTTTCAACTCCAATCCATGTTGTGTGAGTGATTCTCTGTGACTTTCCCCCTCTCCATTCTCTTGCCAATACTACCTGCCTTCCTACACCATCCCACACAATACCAAAACCATCTGCCTCTGTAACTCCACCTCATTCTGCTGATTGTCTCTGTACTTTCTTTTTTTTAAACAGTTTTTTTATTTTATTTTATCAGAACACAAATACAAAATAGAGATAAGAAACAAAAACATATCATAAACTTAAATATTGAAACATATATAAAGTAAGAAAGGAAAAAAAGAGCATGTCATGTGCATAGCAGAACATAGGAGAGGATTCAAAACATGTAACATGAAATTTTAATTTCAAGAAAGCCTGTATGATAAATAATACAACTTGTGTTGAGAATTGTGCATCTTTGCTTTCTTGTGTTTTCTTTTGTTCTCTGTTGTGCACTTTTTGCCTTTGTTCTTTTTGTCCCTGTCCTCACCCTCCAGAAGGCTATGATATAATTTAAATATTTCTTGATATATACATACACATACAGATATATACATACACTTATACATATATACATGCATATATAGACATATACTTTCCCAAACATAACCTACTCCTGATCTTTGGGTTTTTTTTTTATGTTTGTACATATCTTTTGTTTCCTATCACTCCTGCCTCCTCTACTTTACTTCTACCCATTACATTGCCTTCCTATTATTTGCCTACCCCCCTCCTCCACCAACCACCCTGCCCTCCTATTACTTGCCTTCCTCTCTCTAAGGATCTCTCCCCTATCCCCCCATTCCCATTAATCTAAACTCGCTTTACCTATTCCCTCATTCTCCCCTCTAAAAATCCCTCCATTGTCCTAATCCCTCCCTTGTCCTCTCCCCCTTCACTATACCCCTACCATTTTATTTATTCTAAGTTTAGAAGACTTTTATACTCTTCTAAATATATATGTACTGTTCCCTCTTAAACTCATTCCAGATGAAAGTAGCTTACCAGAACTGCTAGCCCTCCTGCCCCATCTAAATCTTCTGTATCCTTTCTTCCTCTTGCAACTCTTTAGTATAAAATAGTTACTGTTTTTAGTTGTTTCTAAATGGTTTTAATTTTTAAATTCATATCATAGTCAGATTTAACCCTCTCTTTCTTATGAGCTAGACAATTATTAATAAGAATGTTAGACATACATTTTACATTTTATGATATATGAAAGGAAAGCAATTTGTTGTTATGAATCCCCAATAGTTGGTCTTTGGAATTTTTTTTAACAAAGTCTTGAAAGTCTGAGGGTTTGTCAAACATCCAATTTTTTTTTCATTCAAGATAATACTGAAATTTGAACAGTATGATATTTTTGACTGGAGCCACAGGTCTTTTGCTGTTCGATATATTGACCTGCTGTCCTTTAATGTCTCTGCTGCTAGGTCTTGTGTAATTCTAATTGTGGCACCATCATATTTAAATTGTTTTGATCTTGATGCTTTTAATATTTTATCATTGAACTGGGGGTTCTAGAATTTGACTATGATATTCCCAAGAGTTTTTCTCATAGGATCTCTTTTAAGTGGTGTGCAATAGATTTTTTCTATTTCTTCTTCTAATGCTTCAGGACAATTTTCTTTAATTATTTTTTGTATTGTTGTATCAAGATTCTTTTTTTGACCATGACCTGAAGTTACTCTAATTATTTTTATATTTTCTCTTCTTGATCTATTCTCCAAGTCTGTTGTGTTTCTTATAAGATGTTTCACTTTATCTCCTATTTTTTCATTATTCATTATTTGTTTAATTATTTCTTGTTCTCTTATAATTTCACTGATTCACTTGCCTAATTCTAATTTTCAAGGTGTCATTTTCCTCCTTGAGATTCTGGATCTCCATTTCTAATTGGTTGATTTTCCATTCATAACCTCCTTGTTTTTCTTGGATTATTTTTATTATTATTTTTTTTTTTAGTTTTTCCTCCATCTCTGTCATTTGATTTTTAAAGTTTTTTTTTTTTAAGATCTTCTATAAATTCTTTTTGGGCAAGTGACAATTTGATGTTGCTCTTTGGGGGTTTCTTTGCTTCAATATACTCCTCTGAAGATGAACCCCGGTCATCTCTATTTCCATAATAGGTTTCTATGGTTGGATTTTTTTTTCTCCTTTGCCTGCACATTTTTTTTTTGTAGTAATAACTTGATTTTAGTAATCACCTCTAGCCTTGGGGTATGGGAACTGGTGCCTCTTGTCCCAGATCTTTAGTTCTCTCCCCTATCCTGGAACCAAAGCCAAAACTCCAACCTTCTGTAAGTGCCCACAGCCTGGGGCATTCTGCCCCACTGCTTCTGCACTCATGTGGAGTTTGCTGGTTCCTCCTTGCCCCCACCGCTCCTTGCACCACAGCTGAGTCTGGTGTTCCTCTTCAGCAGAGGTTCCTGGAGTCTTCCTGGGCTCAAAAGCACAAATCCCCTCACTATCCTGGGGTGAAAAGTTCTAGTGGCTGGGGACAGGGCAGCCTCTCAGACCAACTAACACCAGAGCCTGCTGCTAGTTGTTTAAGGGGCTTCTTGGCTTGTTGTTAAAATGGAACCTAGCCTGGAGGTGTTTACTCCTTGCAGGGACCAAACCTAGTCCTGGATTTTTCTTCAGATCTTCTCAAACTGTACAAGGAAGACCCCGGTTTTGCACCTATTTTTCTGTGTCTCCACTCACACTTTGTTTGCCCTAAGGTGCTATTTTAACTCTTTCATGGGGGAAAATCTTGAGAGCTTGGAAATTTCTGACCTACTCCACCATCTTCCCAAAATTCTCTCCCATCTCTGTACATACTGTGCAAATGTCCTGTACCCTCCGTGCCTCATTTAATTGTATTCAAAGCATTACTCTTCAGTGCCACTGTGCTCTTTCCCAGCAAGTGCCCAAAATACCAGACATGCCTCCCCATATCATAATTCCATAAATTAGTTAGCAATTCTCCATTCACTTAATGAATAAAGAAATGAAGAACCAAAGATGTCAAATCAATTACCCAAGGCCACATATATAGTAAGCAGTGGAAGTTGGATTTAAATCAGGTAGGCTGAGCCAAAAGTCAATTACTCATTCCACTGTTACTTTGGCAAACTCAAGCAACCATTATTTCACTCTCTGAATAAAGATTATTTTAAAATAATATTTAGAATTTAAGTTCACTGAAGACTTTTATGAGTCCATGAAATAAGCTCTGGTCTTAAAATTAAGCCAGCTAGAGCAAAAAAAAAAACAAAAAAAACCTGATCCTCGCTTTTAGTAGATCGGCAAATGTGAATGAACTAATATTTACCAGTGTTTCCCTTATAGAGCTTCTTTCTCCATACTCACAACATGGCATTGGCACAGGGCCCTCCTTTTTCCCTTCTACAGGAATTATCTTTCCTTAAAAGGAGATAAAGCTGTTCCCCTGGGCTTCATTGACACCAGCTATCCCAATACAATGTCTTGGTTATCCAAGAAAAAAAAAAAAACATAATCCAGCTGTATATAATCTGGGTCCTTCTGAGTAGGTAGATTTCTGAATCTTTTTTTCTTTTGGATGGGGGAAAGCAGGGCAATTAGGGTTAAGTGACTTGCCCAAGGTCACACAGTTCATAAGTATGTCTTGAACTCAGTTCTTCCTGATTCCAGGTCCGTTGCTCTACTCAGTGTGCCACATAGCTGCCCCATAGGCGGATTTCTAAAGACCAAACAAAACACCATGTCTTTCATCATCTCATGCCCAAATGACCAGACGTATTTCTGTATGGAGTTGAGGTAAGCTGTGTCCAGAGAAGCTAAGGGCTTCTCTTTCCTTGCGTCTTCTTGCTCTGCTAGGTTAAAGGAAATCTCCTTCTGTTCACAATGCAGTGATCTTAAAGTGCCAACTGTCATCCCAAAATCAAATTCAAATTATAAGAGAGCTGACATTAGAGTTGTGTACAACAGCAAGTAGCTAATTATCTGAGACATTTGTAAAATGATGGTGGTAATTCTTGCACTTCCTGCCTTACAGGTTTGTACTATAAAATGTTCTTCACTAGAGAAATAGGGGTTTTGATAATTGTCAGTTCCCTGAAATAGTAAGTCAAATGGTAAAGGGAAAATCCTAATTAATAATGTTTACTCCCATGTTGAAATGAATTCCTAATCTTTTGGAAATTTCATAAGGAATTTCTTGAAAATTGAAGGTGTTCCTAAGTCTCCAAGCTGAATAATTTAATGACTAACGAATGACAAAGTGACTGCTCATATTAAAGATCCTTTTAGTCACATTAAGTCCTGATATTACTTTTTTCAGTTACATTTTTGAAATTGCATTATGGTTCCACAACTTCTTAAACACTACTAAGTGGAGGTAAAGGCAATGGTCCATTGAACTTGAGTAATCTAAAACATAGAGCACATTGTTATAATTAAAAGCAACTTTTTCCAAAAGAACCAGAAAGTGTTACAAGCAATAGGTCCTTTCATTATGCATATTTAATAGAAAGCCATGTAGCTTAAGTAGGGAAAACAAAGAGAAGATTGAAAACTTAGACAAGGGCAACAAGGAGAGAGTACTTTGTAAACATATCCATTCTTTGCAATATGATTAGGACAGACACCACCAGAGTGGGATTGTGAAAGGAAAGGCACATGTGGGTCCATTTGATTCACCCAAATCTTACCTTAGGGCACAAAGAAGTGGTAACATGCACCACATGCACGCCCTAGTAAATCATTTCAGCAAACAGGCAAAACGAGTTTAAGGGTAACTGAGGAGCCTCAAACCTATTAGTGAATCAGGGATGTGTCTATCCTAAGCAAATGAAGACTTCCTCTGATGGAAAGGTCAAATGAGAACAATTTATTCCAACATCTATTAAGGCAGCTGAAGTAGGCATGGTGAAGTCCTTAGAGTCCTTGATTAGACATAGAAGACTCCAAGGTCATCCATTGTATCCCAGACACATTACTCATATCTTGTCACTAGACTCTGATGACTCAGGAATATAGAGAGGCTGACAACTTCATACAACTTTATCTCACTTAAATTCAATTTATGCAGGAGTCAAAAGACATCACCCATATCATTTTTACTATTTTTACCTACTTCAAAGTTCTGTGGTGACAGGCAAGAGACAAAGTGACAAAGCAACAATTACTGATACATTGGGAGCCTTTGTCATAACCCTGTGTCCAGAGGGTCATCTTCTAACTGGACTGAAGCAGCAGTGGGATTCAGCAGCCCCTTGGATGTCTGAGCACCCTTTATATTTATTTTTTAAATAAATATTTTATATACTATATACACTAATAATACAAACATATATACATGCAGCTCTGAAGGCCAGGGCTGTTATCTTTGCATTTTGGAACTTTGGGGCTAAAGTCAATATCCTAGCCTCCAGGCAACTGGTTGTGAGGCAATAGTTTGGGGAGCCTGAAAAATTTCCACTTAACTATGAGACCAAGTGTTACACGGAATGTTCTTGGAGGCATGTGGATGTTAACAAAGAAAACTAAACATTGTGATATAGAGTGACAGGATATGGAACTCCAGGGCTGGGGAACAGGAAATTGAGCAAGTAATAGAGCAATAGAGAAAACCCTGGAAGTCTATTGTTCTCAAGAATCCGAAGTTGAAGTAAGAAAGCAGTCTTCGGGTCATTCATCATCTCACCCGTTATAGTTTGACGGAGAATGAAGTCCCACATGAACATCCCTGCTCTGCCTGAGGGTTGTTCAACACCTGAAATGAACTTCAGATCAATCCTTGGCTGAAGCCCACCAGGGCCCCTTTCACGAAGGCCAAGTTATCAGTTCAACCACGACTCAAGCCCCGCCCTGTTCAAACACCCTGTCATCAGGATTGATAACTGTGTCCAGGGAGAATTTGAATTGGAATCCAGAGCATCCACCTCCCTCCACTTGTAGCCTGAGGAACTCTGCCCCTTCTGTGACCTCCAGAAGCCTCTTAACACAGCTCTCAGAGAGGCGGATCTGACCTTCATTTGATTCGGAGCCCGGAGTCTCGGAGCGAGCAGAGGAGGAAGAGGAAGAGGAGGAGGCGGACGATTCCCAGCGCGAAGAGATGCCTACCTGTGGGGGCACCCCGGGTGGCATCAGCGGCGGGCTCCGAGAGGTGCGGAGGAGCCTGCTGCCCTTCAGCAGGGAGTTCACCGTCCTCAGGCCCAGGGAGGACAGAGCCCATCCCCGGGGCGCTATCCCCAAGGCCGCTATTGTGCTTTCTCCACCAACCCCGCACTCTGGTAGGGAGCCGCGGAGAGACTGAGCACCCGTTTTAAAGACCTGCTCACTTCCTGGAGTGAGGATGAGACGAGAAAAGGTACCTTAAAAATTGTCTGCTTCAATCCTGGCCTGCTTATGGTGGCAGGTAGATATTCCATCCTGTGATTAAACACACACAAAAATGTACAAAAACTTTAGTGAAAATGATTCCATTCACTATTGGTACGTGGAATGTGTACACACTCATGGACAACATGAAATCCAGCTGACTTGAAAGATGAAGAACTTTTGTTGCCAGAAAACTCAGATGGTGTCACATCCAAACAGCAGTCCTCCGTGAAACAAGACTGGCAAATGAAGGTCAGTTTACGCAAGCTGTATCTCGGTACACTTTTTTTTTTTTCTAGAGTGGCCACAGTGATAGGGAGCACTGAGAAGCTAGAGTAGGTTTCCCAATCAAAACTGATCTAGTAAACAAGCTTATATGTCTCCTAAAAGGAGTGAACAGGCTCACGACAATGTGATTGCCATTTATCAGGAAAGTACCACACCATCATCTGTGTACATAATTGCACCATTACAAATCCTGATGAGGTCAAAAAATTTTTGAAAGCCTGGAGCCCCTCATCATCAATGTGGCAAAAGAGTACAAGCTTGTAATTCTGGGTGACCTTTATGCAAGAGTAGACTGGTTGGTTGGTTGTTGTCCTTCATTCTTGAAGAGGACCAAAATGGTAGGGTCAAGTTTCAATATGTCTGACTGTGACTGATCAGACCAATACAAGCTTGGAATGCTCTACCACAGGTTGGGCACAAAAAGTCCATTATGAGCAATTGGGGTATATACGCTAAATTTGCACATCCTGCATTTCCTTTGAGCTGTTTAAATTCAGCTTTGCTCATACAGTACCTTCTCTGATGTGGGCACACCATGATGAGCAGTCCTCTGCCAGTGTCTCCCATGTCACAAAATCAATTCCAAAGTTCTTAAGAGAGGTCTTGAGATTGTCCTTGTATTGTTTCTTCTGACCACCATGTGAACATTTGCACTGTGAGACCTGACAGGGAGTTCTTGGGAGGAATGGAGTCAGAAACAGCAATAGCAATGGTCAATTTCTACTGAAGACTTGTGCCTCTCATGACGTTCTCTTCACCAATACTGTCTTCCATTTTGCTAAATGCAAGAATATTTCATGGATGCACCCTCACATCAAATATCAGCACTTAATAGACTATATCCTTATAAAGAGAAGAGAGAGATGGGATTTAAGAGTGATGGAGACAAAACACCTAGTGCTAATTCTATTCCAGATGAAATTTACAATGCAGGGGGTACAATGCTTACACAAAAGATGACTAAAATCTTCCAGGTTATATGGCAAGAGGAGTTTATCCCCAAGGAAAGCAAGTATTCCTCCAATGTCAATCTCTATAAAGGAAAGTGAAATTGATTGTCTTGTGACAATATTATGAGGATTTCTTTCTTAGCCATCCCCACAAAGATTTTTGGCAGAGTCCTTAATAGGCTGATCTTTCACTTGGAAGATGGTTATCTACTAGAGAACTAGTCTGGCTTCAGATAGGGCTGACGAATGGCAAATATAATGTTTGCTTCCTGACAACTCCAAGAGAAATGCCAAGAGAAGACAGAGGTCTGTATACAATGTTAATTAATCTGACCAAGCCTTTGATACTACTAGTCACGAGGTCTTATGGAAGATCATGGCAAATTTTAGTTGCTCTGGAGAAGTTCATCAGTAGTATAAGGGAGCATGCTTGCATGGGTTCAGGATAATTGATGATTCTCTCATGCCTCCCCAGTCACAAAGTAGGGCTATGTGCTTGCCCCCATGTTTTTTAGCATATTTTCAGAGTGTTGTCAGATGCCTTCAATGGAGACAAAAACATCATGAAGGTCAGCTATTGCGCCAAAAATTTATTATTTAAGTTGCAAAGTTTACAAGCCAAGACTAAAGTGGAAAGAGATTTGGTGCATGACTTTTAGTTTATAGATAATTGTGCACTCAGTGCAGCCTCTGAGGCTGAGATGCAACCGAGTACGCATTGATTCTTTGCAGCTTTTGCTAATTTTGGCCTCACAATTAAAATGAAGAAAACAGGTTCTCCACTAGCCAGAACCATGTGATCCATATGTGGAGACATCATTTACAACAAATGAAGAAATTTTCAATCCTGTAGATAAGTTCACTTATGTTGGCAGTATACTTTCCAAAGATGTACACATAGATGATAAGGTTTGTGCATGCATTGCCAGAGTTAGTTCAGTATTTGGGAATCTCCAAAGAAAAGTGTAGGAAACAAGTGGTATTAATTAGGTTGTCTACAAAACTGAAGGTCTACAGAGCTGTTGTGCAGATATCATTGATGTATGTATGCGAAACCTGGACAGTTTAGCAGGGCCGTGCCAGGAAATTAAATTGTTTCCATTTGAATGGTCTTAGGAAGATTTTGAAGATCTGAGGTCCTTTCTGAAGCTGAACTGCCATGCATTCAAACTCTACTGCAGAAAGTGCAATTCTGATGGATTGGATGCTTTGTTGAAATGCCAAATGTATGTTTGCCTGAAAGAGTATTTTTCAGAGACCTCACACAAAGCAAATGCTCACACAGAGGTCAGAAAAAGTAATAAAGGATACTTTCAAAGTCTCTCTGAAGAACTGTGGTATCAATTATGAGATAAAGGGGAAACCAGCACAGGCCCCTCCAGAATGGCATGCCACATCAAAAAAGCTCTATAAGCAAAGCATAACAGCAGCAGTTCAAAAGAAATGTGAGATGCACAAATTTAGAGTCACCTCCATTTTAAATGTTCCTATGAACTATTTGTACTTGACTTTTGGTAGAGCCTTCCCAGTTGGTACTGATTTGATCAGTCAGATTCAGACATATTGTATTTTGACCCTGACATGGTGATGTTATTTTGGTCCTCTTTAAGCAGGAAGGACAACATCCAACCTTCCAACATGGGAGGAGGATGGAGTCCTCAATAGTATTGCAAAAAGGTGCTCTCAGGATTTATTGTACTGATATGCCTGTCTTTTGCTGGAATTCCTGGTTCCATCTTCATTCAATGACTTGGATCCATTCAGATAATTCCAAGGTAAGGAAAGCTTAATTATCCCACTTGCTAAAATGTTTAAAATGGTAGAACTGCATCCCCAGTTTGATTGTATAAGTTTTCTTTATTTTTAATCACAAAAGGGAAATCAATTAAGTAGGAGATGGGAAATTTCTCATTTGGTAGATAAAAGGTTTAGGACATCAATATTTATAGGGTCTAGAGAAGAGGTAGTAAAGAAAATAGAATGATTCTGGAAGATAAATGTGGTTAGAGCATAAGCAGCATGCTGACTTGAGTAAGAACAGCACAAAAAAGTTACAGTTTTTTTTTTTTCTGGACTACACAAAAGAGGATGTAAGGATTATTTATTTTGGTCATGAAAGTAATGAAAAGCATAGTGCAGGTACAAATTTCAGGAGTACAATGTAGAAGACTGTGGGGGCATAAAAGCAATGTTAGATGTACAAATGTATGTTCAAGGATGATGTTGATAAATATTCATAACAGTGCTGTATTGTGGTTAGGTTCTCCCAGAAACTTGGTGATATATCAATAACTTCTTTTGAAAGTACTTTTATGGTGTGTGGTACTCTCCAATTGTTGATGACAGATTTAAAAGATAGAAGTAAAATACAGTGTAGGAATATAGTAAATACAAATATATATCATTGACATATAAATTACATATAAAGAAAGTATTGAATAATTATTTGTGTTGTTAAGCAAAATTGTCTCATTAGCATGGCTTTTGTTTCTTTTGAGTGGAAGTACTTTCAGCTGTTAAGTGCTAAGCCCCAGGCCCAGGGCCCTGTCAGGTGTGAAACCTGTGTGGGTTTGGATTGGTGACTTAGGAGGGGCCAGCTGGGGAACCAATGGTCTCTGGTCATTGAGGCGGGGCTTG
>CM053622.1:262815619-262841811 GCA_028646595.1 Phalanger gymnotis | reverse complement strand
GTTTGACAGGCCACAGTACTGAGCTGACTCTAATAAGATGGAATTCAGTAGAGATTAATGTAGATCTTTATTCTTGAATTAAGAAAACAAAGCATTTCACAAGTAACAAATGGGGGTGTCATGATTAAATAGCAGTTTGTATAAAAAAATCTGAGGGGGTTTTATACTGCAAGTTCAATATGACTCAGGTGTGTGAAGTGCAAATCAAAAGAGATTAGGCAATTGGGGCCTCCACTGAGTAGCATAGTTTCCCAGGATAGATTTAGTTCTGTTCTTTGTCCCAATAAGATGAGTAAAATGTTTGTGATAAACTAGAATGTGATCAAAAGAAGGTAACATGGATGGTGAGTCGATTCCATATGTGGATTGTTAAAGGAATTGAGGATGTTATCAGCTGGAGGAAGGGATACTTGTTTAAGTATTTTAAGGGCTGAGCTGTGAAAAAGTTATTGGACTTATTTTATTTGGCCCCAAATAAAACAACCAAAAGCAATGGGTGGGAGGGGCAAAGGGTGAGTTTGACATCAGGAAGAACTACCTAAAAGATTTCATTTTTGTTACTTTATTTTAAAGACCTGTGACTTCATTGACACAGGACTACTGTTGAGGATATGCTTTTCTAAAACAGACTGGCATCATCTTTGCAATTCAGAGTCTGAAAATGTAGTAGGTTGAATGATTTTTCCATGGTCCTATTGCCAGTATTAGTCAAAGGTAGGATTTGAATAAAGTCTTCCTGACTGCAAAGCCATCAAGCACCTCAGAGTGAACCAGATTATAATTTAATTGGGAATATTTTTTTAAATACAATACAAAGATAGATAATTTTAATTTATCATTTTCTAAATTAATCAGCAATCTAAAGTTATCTGTTTCTGTTTGATTTTGACACCACTGCATTACAACAAACTACCTCTCATTTAACAATAAGAACCATACAAAACAGAAATGCACTACTTGAGGTAGTAGTTGTTCTCCCTCCCATTAGATAGATTAATCAGAAACTAGGTAACCACTTTTGGGGTAGGTATCTGTAGTTGAAAATCATATTTCAAAACATTGAGAAATGAATGAATAGAGGATTAGAGGCAACAGGTTTCTACATCTTTTCCTAGGAGTTCAGCTAAAGGGAAAAATAAGGAAAGATATAGATAAATAGCTTGAATCATGGAAGAGTCTGGTGAGTATTTCTGTTTTATTTTCTTTTTAAGATGAAGAGATAGTCCTGTTTGAAGGAAGTAGTTGGTCAGTCAACTAGTATTTTTATATTGTTATTATATGCCAGGTGGTTTGCTAAGCACTGGGGATACAAAGAAGAGCCAATTTAAAAAAAATAGTAATTAAGGAGCCATTTGATGAAAAGAGATTGAACATTAGAGGAAGCATGAAGATAAGACGTTTTGAGATGAAAAGAAGAGGGGAAAAGGTAGCACATACTGAGCAGCCTCTGTTTTCTAAGCTAAGTATGAGATGAGGTTGTCAGATGAAAGGATGGGTAAAAGGGTAAGTATAAACCATTTGAATAGTGAAGATAAGTTTATAATGATTTCTGTGGGGAGAGGGATAAGACATCAGTTAGGGAGGGATGAAATAAATGTCTCACTTCAGTGAGGATCTATGTAAAGTTGGAGAATATAAATTTGTAGGAGACTCAATCAGTTTGATTGTTTGACTTCATGCAGAATCATTTAGCAGCACATGAGAAACAGAGCAGAAGAGGTATGTTGTAGGATTAAGGCAGGGATGGTGTTTAACAAGGCATGAATAGCAAGAGGATTAGAGAGTAAGGGATTTGAGTATAGAGAACATCGTGGACTTGAACTAGTTAACTATAATATCAAGGTTAAAAAAGGCAGACAGTCAAGTTACAGTAGGATTAGTAGCCTGAGAAAATATTAAGGGGCTGAGGGATTAGATAACACAATAAAATGAATAAGTTTATGAGTAGTAAGGCATAGAAATATGAGATAATCAGAAGTTTCATCAGATAGAGAAATGCCAGGGATTTTTATTAAGGAAGCAGATTATCTGTGTATGGTAGTGAGATCTAGACTATAAGTATCCTTAAGTAAAATTAAATAGGTCATGATATTTAAGGAGATTATTCAATGGGGAAATTAGGGTACTTGAATGAGCATCATCATGCCCATTGAAGTTCCCTAGTATCAGCATAGGTCTTGGGAAGGAGGAGACAATGAAGTAGGGAGTGATTTTCTTAAGAAAAAACAGAGAAAGACCTGGGACCTGGTCACCAACTGACCTCGTTATCTGGTCTTTGATAACATAGCTTTAAATCTAGAAAAGAATCTTACAAACAATATTTTCTAACTCCTCATTTTAAAGATAAGGAAATCAAAGCCCCAAAAGAATGGGCATTGCCGAAGGTGGCAGCCGGAAAGCAGGGACTTGCGTGAGCTCCCTACCAGGTCCCTCCAAAAACCTATAAAAAATGGCTCTGAACAAATTTTACAACTGCAGAGCCCACAATATAGCAGAGGGAGGCAGGGCTCCAGCCCAGGACAACCTGGATGGTCACTGGGTGAGGTCTATCACGCATGGAGCTGGGAGTGGAGCAGAGCAGAGCCCAGCGTGGGCAGCACAGATCAGCCAGACCAGGAGAGGAACAAGCCCTAGCACCCTGAATCAGTGAACTGAAGCAGTTACCAGACTTCTCAACCCACAAACACCAAAGACAACAGAGAAGGTTAGTGGGAAATGGTTCAAGGACAGAGTGGAAGGAGTTTGTGGTTCAGGCACTGCCCCAGGGGCAGCAGAGGTGGTACAGCTGTAGAACTACAACTGCAGTTGTTTTTGGCCCCGGGCCCAACTGGTGGGAGGAATTAACTGGAGGATCAGAGCAGGAGTGCAGAGCCTGCTTAAGATTTGCATCAGGTCTTGGTTGGCAGTTCTTGGAGAAAGAGGAGTGCTGGTGTGGCAGAGCTGGCTGTATAGAAATAGCTCTGAAAACAACAGCATATGCCCTCAAGCTTGGAACAAAGTACTCTCTACTCTTCAAGCAGTCATACCCTGATGAAAACTCAAGAATCAAGTAAGTTGGCTGGGAACATGGCCAGGCAATGAAAACACACTCATATTCAGTCTCAGACTTTGGAATCTTTCTTTGGTGACAAAGAAGACCAAAACATATAGCCAGAAGAAGTCAACAAAGTGAAAGAGCCTACATCAAAAGCCTCCAGGAAAAACATGAACTGGTCTTAGGCCATGGAAGAGCTCATAAAGGATCTGGAAAAGCAAGTTAGAGAAGTAGAGAAAAAATTGGGAAGATAAATGAGAATGATGTGAGAAAACCATGAAAAACAAGTCAATGATTTGCTAAAGGAGACCAAAAAAAAAAATACTGAAAAATATACTGATATAAACAACACCTTAAAAAATAGACTAACTCAAATGGCAAAAGAGCTCCAAAAAGCCAATGAGGAGAAGAATGCCTTGAAAGGCAGAATTAGCCAAGTGGATAAGGAGGTCCAAAAGACCACTGAAGAAAATACCACCTTAAAAACTAGATTGGAGCAAGTGGAAGCTAGTGGCTTTATGAGAAATCAAGATATTATCAAACAGAACCAAAAGAATGAAAAAGTGGAAGAAAACATGAAATATCTTATTGGAAAAACCACCGACCTGGAAAATAGATCCAGGAGAGACAATTTAAAAATTAATGGGCTACTTGAAAGCCATAATCATAAAAAGAGCCTAGACATCATCTTTCAAGAAATTATCAAGGATAACTTCCCTGATATTCTAGAGCCACAGGGTAAAATATAAATTGAAAGAATCCACAGATCACCTCCTCAAAAAGATCCCCAAAAGAAAACTCCTAGGAATATTGTTGCCAAATTCCAGAACTCCCAGATCAAGGAGAAAATACTGCAAGCAGCCAGAAAGAAACAATTTGAGTATTGTGGAAACACAATCAGAATAACACATGATCTAGCAGCTTCTACCTTAAGTGATCAAAGGGCTTGGAATACGATATTCTGGAGGTTAATGGAGCTAGGATTGAAACCAAGAATCAACTACCCAGCAAACCCTGAGTATCATGCTCCAAGGCAAAATATGGATTTTCAACAAAATAGAGGACTTTCAAGCTTTCTCAATGAAAAGACCAGAGCTAAACAGAAAATTTGACTTTCAAACACAAGAATCAAGAGAAGCATGAAAAAGTAAACAAGAAAGAGAAATCCTAAGGGACGTAACTAAAATTGAACTGTTTTGTTTACATTCCTACTTGGAAAGATGATGTGTATGATTCATGAGACCTCAGTATTAGGGTAGCTGAAGGGAATATGCATATATATGTGTGTATATATGTATGTGTATTTATATATATGGGTATGTATATATATATGTGTCTGTGTGTATGCATGTTTATATACATACATATATATACACATATATATATATATGTGTATATATATATATAGACAGAGGGCACAGGGTGAGTTGAATATGAAGGGATGATATCTAAAAAAAATCAAATTAAGGCATGAGAGAGGAATATACTGAGAGAGGGAGAAAGGGGGAGATAGAATGGGGTAAATTATCTCTCATAAAAGTGTCAAGAAAAAGCAGTTGTGTAGGAAGGGAAGAGGGAGCAGATGAGGGGGAATGAGTGAATCTTGCTCTCATCAGATTTGACCTGAGGAGGGAACATCATACACACTCAGTTGGGTACCTTACCCCACTGGAAAGAAGGAAGAAGAAGATAAAAATGGGGGGATGATAGAAGGGAGGGCAGATAGGGGGTGGAGGTAATCAAAAACAAACGCTTTAGAACAGGGACAGGGTCAAGGGAGAAAATTCGATAAAGGGGGATAGGTTTGGAAGGAGCAAAATATATATACATGTATATATATATACATATGTGTACTGAAATTTTTTTTAACAGTTTCTGTATTTTGTAAAAATCAAATGCTTAAGAGTTCACAAATGGCCATTTAAAACACAGCATTTACTTGGAACTACAATAGCACTTTTTATGAGTTTGAAAGTAAGATAGCTTTTAGAAGTGGTAATGACTATTTTACATTATTCATTACCAGTTTTTTGTGGTTAAAATGGCTTATACTTCTTTAAACAAATGCTGGGAAAGGTGAGGACTGTAATAGAGCCGTCTTGGCAAAAAGCCTTTCCTAATAAGTATAACCAAAATAAACTCTTTCAATACATAACTGTCAAAATGGTTGACTTCTAGAGGAGGAGAAGCCAAGATGACAGAATAAAGGCAGGGACTCTCCTGATCTCTCCTGCAAACTCCTCTGAATACCTTTAAATAATGACTTTAAACAAATATTAGAGTGGCCGAGCTCACAAAAAGAAAGGGTGAAATAATTTTCCAACCCAAGACAATTTAGAAGGTTAGCCAGAAAGCTGTGTTGCACCAAGGTGAGAGTGAAGCATAGTCCAGAATAGGACACACCAGCACAACCCAGGTCCAAACAAATCAGAAGCAGTCGTGAGAACCACTGAATCAGTAGTGGTAATCACAGATGGTAAAGGGGTCAAACAACTGGTCAGAAGAAGGTTACAAGAGTTTGTTCCCTAGCACCATAACAAGACTCTGTTGCTTTGCCCATACTTGGATCTAGGTTGTAGTCCTAGGTGGCAGGTCCAGGGTGAGGGAGAGAACTAGCACACCAGAGCCTATGGATCAGAGAGAAGTGGGGACCCTCCTCACATTTCCAGGGCAGAAAAGAGTCCTTGTGTTAACTCACAGACAAGAGCACAGGGTAGGAAAGGAGTAAACACTTTTCCTTAGAGCATTACAGCTTAGAAATAATTAAAATTTACAGGTCCCTAGAAGTGTCTCTAAAATTGGCCGCACAAACTTCCTGAAGCTTGGGACAGTGTGTCCTCCACCCTATAAGCAGAGTACTACATGGACAAAGCATTAAAAGTCAAGTAACAGTCTAGGCAAATGAACAAACAATAGAAAACAATTCTGACCATAGAAAGTTACTATGGTGACAAGGAAGATAAAAAACATGCATTCAGGCAGAACCAAGAAGGCAGGGACTTGCTTAAATTCTCCCCCAAATCCCTCCAAACACCTTTAAAAATGGTTTTGAACAAATTCTAGAGCTACAAAACCCAGGAAATAAGAGAGGAAAGCAGATCTCCAGCCCAGGATGACCTGGATAGTCACTGGGAAGGGACTATTGCACGGTACTGGGAGCAAAAGAGAGCACAGCCCAGTATGGACTGTGCCAGGAATGACCAGGCCAGGAACAGATAGGGCAGGGTAGTCCTTAGGGCTATGAATCACTGAGCTGTAGCATTTAACAGACAGTTCTCAACCCACAAATGCCAGAGACAACAGGTCAGTAGGAAAACTGCTAGATCTAGGTGAGAGAAGTATGTGGTCTGGCCCCAGCCCTGGGTGCAGAAAAAGTGGCACTGCAGCAGCAGCAGCAGGAGCAGGAAGCTCTGTTGGCTGCTTCCAGAACTCCAGAGGTGGCTTCTGTTCCAGTCCCAAGCCCACAGGGTAGGAGGAATCAAGAGGTGAATCAGAGCAGGAGTGTAGGGAGCATTGCTGGTGTAGAGGCAGGGTTCTCTTCTTTTACCTAGCTTGGATCCAGCTCATGGTCCTGGTTTGTGGTTCTTGGCAGGGGTAGGGGGAGCACTGGTGTGGCAGAGCTTGCAGTGACTTTGGAGAGGGAGTCACCTTGGTAGCTACAGGGCAAAAAGGAGTGCTTGCACTCACAGACCAGAGCACAGGCCAGGAGAGGAGTATCATACCACCTCAGAATAGAAGTAATTCTGAAAACAGCAGTGCAAGACCCCTGAAGCTTAGGAAAAAGCACTCTCCACTCTTCAGGCAGTCATAAACTGACAAAAAGCTCAAAAGTCAAGTAACTGACTGGGAACGTGAGCAAGCAGAATAAAAGAACTAAGACTCAAACCATAGTATTTTTTTTTTTGGTGACGAAGAAGATCAAAACATATAGACAGAAGAAGTTAACAAACTCAAAGATTCTACGTCAAAATCCTCCAAGAAAAATATGAATGGGTCTCAGGCCGTAGAAGAGCTCAAAAAGGATTTGGTAAATCAAGCAAGAGAAGTAGAGGAAAAATTGGGAAAAGAAATAAGTGATGCAAGAAAACCATGAAAAACAAGTCAACAACTTTCTAAAGGAGACCCCCCCCAAAAAATTGAAGAAAATAACACCTTAAAAACAAATAAACCCAAATAGCGAAAGAGCTCCAAAAAGCCAACAAGGAGAAGAATGCCTTAAATGGCAGAATTAGCCAAAAGGAAAAGGAGGTCCAAGAAATTATAAAACAGAACCAAAAGAATGAAAAAAATAGAAGACATTTTAAAATATCTCACTGGAATATCTCACAGACATGGAACATAGATCCAGGAGAGATCGTTTAAAAATTATTGGACTACCTGAGAGCCGTGATGAAAAAAAAAAAAAAACCTAGACATCATCTTTCAAGAAGTTATCAAAGAAAACTGCTGTGATATTCTAGAACTAGAGGGTAAAATAGAAATTGAAAGAATCCACCCATTGTTTCTTGAAAAAAATCTCAAAAAGAAAACTCCTAGGAATATTGTAGCCAAATTTCAGAATTCTCAGTTCAAGGAGAATGTATTGCAAGCAGCCAGAAAGAAACATTTCTAGTATTTTGGAAACACGATCAGGGTAACACAAAATCTATCAGCTTCTACCTTAAAGGACCAAAGAGCTTGGAATATGATATTCCAGAGGTCAAAGGAGCTAGGATTAAAACCAAGAATCACCTACCCAACAAAACTGAGTATAATACTCCAAGGCAACATATGGATTTTCAGTAAAATAGAGGACTTTCAAGCTTCCTTGATGAAAAGACCAGAGTTGAATAGAAAATTTGACTTTTCAAATACAAGAATCAAGAGAAGTATGAAAAGGTAAACAGGAAAGAGAAATCATCAGTGACTTACTAATGTTGAACTGTTTCATTTACATTCCTACACAGAAAGATGATATTTGTAACTCATGAGATCTTTCTCTATATTAGGGTAGTTGAGGGCACAGGGTGAGTTGAAGGGATATATAAAAAAAATTAAGGGGTGAGAGAGGAATATATCAGGAGGAGAAAGGGAGAAACAGAATAGGGTAAAGTATCTCACATAAAAGTGGTAAGAAAAAGCAGTTCTATTGGAAGAGAAGAGGGGGCAAATGAAAGAAATGAGTGAATCTTTCTCTCATCATATTTGACTTAAGGAGGGAATAATACACATATCGAATTAGGTATCTTACCCTACAGGAAAGTAGCAGGGAAAGGGATAAGAGAGGGGGGATGATTGAAGGGAAGACAGATCAGGGGAGGAGGTAATCAAAAGCAAACGCTTTTGAAAAGGGAGAGGGCCAAGGGAGAAAAGTCAATAAAGGGGGACACTATAGGATGGAGGGAAATATAGTCTTTCACAACATGACTGTTATGGAAGTGTTTTGCATAATAATACATGTGTAGCCTATGTTGAATTGCTTGCCTTCTCAAGGAGGGTGGGTGGGAATGAAAGAAGGGAGAGAATTTGGAACTCAAAGTTCTAAAAACAAATGCTCAAAAAAGCTGTTTTTAAATGCACCTGGGAAATAAGATATACAAGCAATGGGGTATAGAAATCTATCTTGTCCTACAAGAAAGTAAGGGGAAGGGGAAGGGGAAGGGGGAGGGAGAGGGAGAGTGACAAAAGGAAAAGCATACTGGGGAAAAGGGCAATCAGAATATATGCCATCTTGGAGTGGGGGGTGGGTAGAAATGCAGAGAAAATTTGTAACTCAAAATCTTGTGGAAATCAATGTTGAAAACTAAAAATATTAAATAATAAAACATTTATGTACCAAAAAATATTTTAAAAATGCAACTAAAAAGCACACTCAGAAAGAGATAGCAAAGTTAAAGCTGCTAGGGCAAAAGCCTCTATGAAAAATATGAATTGGTTTCAGGCCATGGAAGAGACCAAAAAACATTTTAACAAACAAATAAGAGAAGTGGAGGAAAAATTAGCAAAAAAAATGGGAGAGATGCAAGAAAATCATGAAAAAAGTCAACAGCTTGATAAGGGAGAAAAAAAAATACTGAAGGAAATAACACCTTTAAAAAAACAGAGTAAGAAAAATGATAAAAGAGGACCAAAAAGCCAATGAGGAGATGAATGCCTTAAAAAAGCCGACCAGGCCTAATGGAAAAAGAGGCACAAAAATTCGCTGTAAAAAAAAAAAAAAAAAAAAACTTCTTGAAAAGTAGAATGGCCACATGGAAAGGGAGGTACAAAAGCTTACTGAAGAAAATCATCCCTGGAGTGAAAACAGGGACATGCTTGATCTCTCTAAAAAATTCTTTCAGATACCTCATGAGAAGAGAATCTGAACTTTTGAGAGAGGTAAAATCCACTAGGAGACAGAGTGTGGTAGATTTCCAAGCCAAGAGAGATAAGAAAGAGAGGTATCTGTTTCATTGGCCCAGGAAAGTGCTGGGTGCACAGAACTATCCCCAACGTTACCAGAACACCATATTGAAACAGTAGGAGGCCCAGCCCTCTAGCTGCAGTGGCGATCCCCAGGACTTTTGGCACACAATGGGAGTCTGTCAGAGCTAGGTGAGACAGAAGTGCAGAGCCTGTGGCAGTAGCTGCAGACACTCCTGGAGCTATCAGACCACAGTCTAAAGGTTTGAAACTCACCTTCTTGAACTCCCAGGAGGCATGATGACTGAGTAAACTCTTAGAGCTCTTATCCCTCCCTTGAATATCACAGAGAATACTACCCCAGGAGAATACCTGGAAATAGTGGAGCCATAAATGGGGAGTTAGTAGTCTTTTAGCTTGGGAAGCTAGAGAAACCATCTCTTACAGTGATGGAAGGAGACGAGTGCAGGAAGGGAGACATACCAGCAAGCCCCACCTTTGCAGCCCAGTGGGAGTTTTTGAGCCCCAGGGGGGTGGAGCCAGCAAGTGCCAATGCCAGGATCCAAGATGTGAATTGCACAGCCAAGGGAATTGGCATACACCAGCATAGACCAAAGGCTGAGATCACCTGTGCTATACAGCACAGCCCTAAGGGAAAAGGAGACTTCCAGCATCCCGATCACCCCTCTCCCACACCTCATGCTGTGAGCTTCAGCGTAACCCCAGCAAAACTTAGGAGGACTTCACTGGGCCTCAAAGCTTGACACACACAAGACAACTCCAACTCAGCACCAGGTGAGCTGCAGCAGTGTATAGCTTCTAGCTGACAAAACCAGAGGCTGCAGCACACAAATCCAGCAACCAGGCCCCTAGCTCCCAACACAAGAAGCTTGAGATAGAACCCTCTGGGTCCCAGAAGCAGAGATCCAGTTAAAAAGCTGGGGAAAAGGCAACCACTATGAAGAAGGGGGATAGAAAAGTATAAAGGACCATTGGTTCATATTATAGGGACAGAGAAGGTCAAAATATGAATTCAGAAGAGGACAGCATTGACAATATACCCACATCTGAAACTTCAGAAGGGAATATCATCTGATCTCAAGCCCAAAAAGCCTTCCTGGAAGAGCTCAAAGAGGATTTTAAAATCCAAATTAGAAGAGTAAAAGCAAAAACTACAGAACCTAACAGAATAATATGAATCCTTGAAAAGTAAAATTGGCCAAATGGAAAGAGAGATATAGTAGCTATCTGAAGAAAATAATTTGTTAAAAATTAGTATTGGGTGAGTAGAAACTAATGACTCTTTGAGGCATCAAGAATAAGTCAAACAAATCCAAAGAATGAAAAAAATTAGAATAAAATGTAAAAATATCTCTTTGGAAAAAACAAATAATCTAGAAAATGGATTGAGGAGAGATAATCTAAGAATTATTGGTCTTCTGGAAAGCCATGATGAAAAAAAGAGGCTGGACAATAATTTCCAAGAAATCATTAAGGAAAACTACCTAAGGTCCTAGAACCACAGGGTAAAATGGTCATCAAAATAATCCATCGATCACCCACTGAAAGAGATCCCAAATTGAAAATTCCAAGGAATACTGTAGCCAAATTCCACAATTATCTGGTCAAGGAGAATATACTGCAAGCAGCCAAAAAGAAACAATTCGAATATTATGAAACTACAGTCAAGATCACAAAGAAGCTTGCAGCTTCTATATTAAAAGATACAAGGCATTGGAGTATGATATACTGAAAGGTAAAGGAGCTTGGACTACAACCAATGATTAACTATTAAGCAAAACTGAGCATAATCTTTCAGGCAAGGAGATGGACATTCAATGAAATAAGGGAATTCCAGACCTTCCTGAAGAAAAAGCCAGAGTTCAATGGAAAATTTGATTTTAAAATGTAAGACCCAAGAGAGGCATAAAAACGTAAATGGGGGAAAAAAGAAAAAAAAAACCTTGTTATTCAACAAGGACAAACTGTTTACATCCCAACTTGGGAGGATGATATTTGCAAATTCTGAGAATGCTATAGCTAGTATAACATCTAAAAATATACATAAACAGAGGTAGTGGGTATAAATTAACTGATGAGATGATGAAAAAAAAAAGACTTACGGAATGAAAAAGGATTGTAATGGGAGAAGAGGTAAAGAGGAGGCTGAAAAGGGTAAATTATACTACATGCAGAGGCACAAAAACATACTTTACTACAGGGAAAGAAGGATTTGGTGCAAGGAGGGAATAACATACTCTGTTAAGTATAGCAATCAAACTTGCCCTATAGACAGTAGGAGGGCAAAGAGGAATGTAATGGGCAGGGGGAGCTTAGTAGGGAAGAATGAATGAGGAGGGAAGAAGTAGTAAGGGAAAATAATGACATAAAGGTGGGGCTGAAAGAGGGAAATATGGAAGGAGACCGTGGTCAAAAACAAACCTCTTTTGAGGAGGTAAGGGAGAAGGGTGAAATTAAAACATAAATGGGGGGGGGATGGAAAAAAAGACCTCGAGAATAATCATAACTATGAATGTGAATGGGATGAATGTTCCCATAAAACTGAGGCAGATAGCAGAATGGATTAAAAACCAAAATCCTAAAATATGTCATTTACAAAAAACACCTTTGAATCAGGGGAATACCCATAGGTTAAAGGCAAAAGATTATATTATGCTTCAGCTAAAGTGAAAAAAAAAGCAGGGGTAGCTATCCTAATCAGAGACAAAGCAAAAGCAAAGATCACTCTAATTAAAAGAGACAAGGAAGGAAACCATATCCTGCTAAAAGGCACCATAGACAATGAAGTAATATTATTACTTAACATATACATACAAAATGGTATAGCATCCAAATTCTTAGAAGAGAAGTTAAGGGAGTTACAGGAAGAAATAGACAGCAAAACCATACCAGTGGGGGACCTCGACCTCCCCCTTTCTCAACTTAATAAATCTAACCTCAAAATAAATGAGAAAGAAATTAAGGAGGTGAATAGAATTTTAGAAAAGGTAGAGATGATAGACCTGTGGAGGAAACTGAATGGGGATAGAAAGGAATATACATTTTTCTCAATGTTACATGGCACAAACACAAAATTGACTATGTGCTAGGGCATAAATACCTCACAATCCAGTGCAGAAAAGCAGAAATAATCAATGCATCCTTTTTAGGTAATGATGCAATAAAACTAACTTGTAATAAAGGACCATGGAAAGATAGGCAAAGAATTATTTGGAAACTAAATAATCTAATCCTAAAGAATGAGTAGGTCAAAGAACAAATCATAGAAACAATCAATAACTTCATTCAAGAGAATGATAATAATGAGATAACATACCAAAACTTATGTCATGCAATGAAAGTAGTTCTTAGGGGAAGTTTTATATCTCTAAATGCTTACATGAATAAAATAGAAAAAAAGGAGATCAATGAATTGGGCAAGCAACTGAAAAAGGTAGAAAAAGAACAAATTGAAAATCCCAATTAAATAACAAATTAGAAGTACTGAAAACCAAAGGAGAAATGAAGAAAACTGAAATGAAGAAAACTATCAAACTTATAAATAAAACTAAGAACTGGTTTTATGAAAAAAAAACAATAAAATTGATAAACCTTTTGTCAATTTGATTAAAGAAAAGAAAAGAAAAATATCAATATGGAAAATGGAAAGGTGAATTCAACTCCAATGAAGAGGAAATTACAACAATAATTAGGATTATTTTACTCAACTGTATGCCCATAAATTTGATAATCCTAGAGAAGTGGATGAATATTTGCAAAAAATATATAAATTAAGTACAACAGTATAACAGAGGAGGAAATAAAATACCTAAACAGCCCCATCTCGGAAAAATAAATTGAGCAAGCTATCAATGAATTCCCTAGGAGAAAAAAATCTCCAAGTCCAGATGGATTTGCAAGAGAATTCTATAAAGCATTTAAAGAGCAATTAATTCCCATACTTTATGGACTGTTTGGGAAATTAGGTGAAGAAGGAGTCCTTCCAAATTCTTTTTATGACACAAAAATGGTACTAGTACCTAAACCAGGAAGAGTCAAAAGAGAGAAAGAAAATTATAGAAGAATTTCCCTAATGAATATTGATGTAAAAGTTTTAAATAAAATATTAGCAAAAAGCCTGCAGCAACTTATCACGAGAATAATACACTATGACCAGGCAGGATTTATTGCAGACATGCAAAGCTGATTCAATATTAGGAAAACTGCTAGCATAAATGAACATAACAAGAAAACTAGCAGAAATCATATGATTATTGGGATAGATGCAGAAAAATTTTCAGCAAAATATAATACCAATTCGTCTTAAAAATACTAGAGAACTTAGGAATAAAGAGTCTTCCTTAAAATGGTAAGTAGCTTCTACCTAAAACCATGACCAAGCATTACATGTAATGGGCATAAGCTAGATGCATTCCTAATAAGATCAGGGGTGAAACAAGGATGTCCATTATCACCCTTATTATTGAATTGGGAATTAGAAATGTTAAGTTTGGCAATAAGAAAAGAAAAAGAAATTGAATGAATTAGAATAGTCAAAGAAGATACTAAGTTATCACTCTTTGCAGATAATATGATGATTTACTTAGAGAATACTAGAGAATCAAGTAAAAAGATACTTGAAATAATAAACTTTAGCAAAGTTGCAGGATATAAAATAAAACCACATAAATCCTCAGCATTCCTATATATTGCTAACAAAGCCCAACAGCAAGAGATAGGAAGAGAAATTTCATTTAAAGTTACTGTAGACATTATAAAATATTTGAGAGTCTACCTGCCAAGACAAATTCAGGACCCATATGAACACAATCACAAAACATTTTTCACACAAATAAAGTCAGATCTAAATAAATTGAAAAACATCAGTTGCTTCTGGTTAGGTCAATCTAATATAATAAAATTACTATTTTACCTAAATTAATTACTTATTCAGTGCCATACCAATCAAACTAACAAAAACTTAATTTACAGAGCAGGATAAAATAATAACAAAATTCATCTAGAAGAACAAAAGGTCCAGAATATCAAGGGAAATAATGAAATGCTAGGGAAGGTGGCCTAACCATACCAGATACTAAACTGTATTATAAAGCAGCAGTCATCAAAACTACTTGTTACTGGCTAAGAAATAGAGATATGGATCTGTGGAATAGGTTAGTTACACAAGACACAGTAGTCAATGACTAGGAATCTACTCTTTGATAAACCCAAAGAGCCCAGCTTCTAGGTTAATAATTCACTATTTCACAAAGCTGCTGGGAAAACTGGAAAATAGTATGGCAGAAAGTGTGCATAGAGCAATATCTTATGCCATATGCCAAAATAAAGTCAAAATCTGTTCACAATTTAGATATAAAGGCTGATACCATAAGCAATTTGGGAGAGCAAGGATTAGTTTACCTGTCAAATATATGGAGAAGGGAAGCACTTATGACCAAACAAGAGATACAGAATGTTACAATATACAAAATGGACAATTTTGATTACATTAAATTGAAAAGTTTTTGTAAAAACAAAACCGGTGCAACAAGAGTAGGAGGAAAGTGGAAAATTGGGAAAGAATTTTTACAACTATCAACTCTGATAAAGGCCTCATCTCTAAAACATCCAGGGAACTAAGTAAAATTTATAGGAATACAAGTTATTCCCCAATTGAGAAATGGTCTTAGGATATGAATAGGCAGTTTTTGGAGGAAGAATTTAAAGATATCTATAAGCATATGAAAAATGCTCTAAATCATTATGGATACAAATCAAAATAATTCTTAGGTACCACATCTCTCATGTCAAATTGGCAATCATGACAAAACAGAAAGATCATAAATGCTGGAGAGGATGTGGGAAAATTGGAACACTGTTACATTGTTGGTGGAGTTGTGAATTAAACCAGCCATTCTGGAGAGCAATTTGGAACTATGGCCAAAGGTCTATAAAAATGTGCATGCCCTTTTACCCAGCAATACCACTTCTAAGGCTGTATCCCAAAGAGATCATACAAGTGGGAAATGTACAAAAATATTTATAGTGGCTCTTTTTGTGGTAGCAAAGAATTGGAAATCAAGGGGATGCCCATCAACTAGGGAATGGCTAAACAAGTATAATGGAATACTATTCTGCTATAAGAAATGAGAAGCAGATGGACTTCATAATAACCTGGAAAGACTTATATGATCTGATGCTGAGTGGGCAGAGCAGAATAAGGAGAACATTATACACAATTACAGACACATGCATGGTATTTGTGACAACTAACTTTGATAGACTTGGCTCTTCTCACCAATACAAGGTTCAAAGAGAGCTCGAAAAGACTCATTATGGAAAAGCTATGCACATCCAAAGAAAGAATTACATGGTCTGAATTCAGATTGAGGCAACCTATTTGCTCTCTCTCTTTTTTCCTTCTTTTTTGGTTTTGTTTCTTCTTTCTCATGATTCATTCCATTGGTTATAATTCTTCTTTTCATCTTGACTATTGTGTAAATAAGTTTAATGTGAAGGTATAAATAGAACTTATATCAGATTACGTGCTGTCTTGGGGGGTAGAAGGGAGGAGAGGGAAGGGGACTATTTGGAATGCAAAAACTTGTGGAACTAAGTGTTATAAGCCAAAAATAAAAAAAAAATTACAAAAAAGAAAATAATTACTTAAAAATTAGAACTGAGCAAGTGGAACTTAACAACTTTATGAGAAATCAAGTAACAATAAACCAAACACAAAAATACAATAAAAAGTAGAAGACAAAGTGAACTATCTCATTGGAAAAAATGACCTAGAAAATAGATCCAGGAGAAACAATTAAAAATTTATTGGACTCCCTCAAAGTCATAATAAAAAAAGAGCCTAGACATCATCTTTCAAGAAATTATCAAGGAAAACCGCCTGATATTCTAAAACCAGAGGGCAAAATAAAAATAGAAAAAAAAATCATTGATCACCTCCTGAAAGTAATAATCCCAAAATGAAAAATTCAAGGAATATTATAGTGAAATTCCAGAGCTCCCAGCTAGAGAAAATATTGCAAACATCTGGGAAACAAACAAACAAACAAAATGATTCAAGTATCGTAGAACCAAAATGAGGATAACACAAGATTTAGCACCTTTAGCATGAAATTATCTGAGGGCTCGGAATATGGTATTCCAGTGGGCAAAGGAGATCAGATTACAACCAAGAATTACCTACCCAGCAAAACTGAGTATAATCCTTCAGAGGAAAAAAATATAATTTCAATCAAATGGAGGACTTTTAAGCATACTTGATGAAAAGACTGAAAGGAAAATTTGACTTTAAAATACAAGACTCAAGAGCAGCATGAAAAGGTAAATAGGAAAGGGAAATCTTAAGGGAATTGATAAGGTTAAACTGTTTACAATCCTATGTGGGAAGATGATACTTCAAACTCCTAAGGCCTGGAAGAAAGAGAAAGGGAGAAGTAGCATGAGGTAAATTATCTCACATAAGAGAGACAAGGAAAAGCTTTTACAGTGCAGAGGGAGAGTGAGTGAACCTTACTCTCGTCAGAATTGGCTCAAAGATGAAACGACATACACAGTCAATTGTGTATAGAAATCTATCTCTCAGTAAGGGAAAGTAGGAAGGTGTATTGGTAATTAAGGTGGGGCTTTTTTATTGTTTTCTCTTTTAGAAATGCTAAAGTAATCAAAGCCTTCCATTAAGCCTTACTAGGTACAAAGCCCAAGGCCTGTACCCTTTTGATAACTTCGTGCTAATCCCTAGGTTCACAGTCTTTTGCTGATTAAGTTTGAATCCTTTGGGACCTGAACAGGGTATAAAAACTCAAAGGTTAGTATTTTGTCTGGTGCTCTCAATCAGTGGAAGAGTGTTGATGTGGAGACTATGGGCAAGTATTGTTAAGAGTCCTCTGGCTTTGAAGAAACCCAGATGTTTTGTTTGGGGATCTTACTCACTGGAAGAGTGGTGTGTGACTCTGGGCAAGCCACCATACCTACCTCCAAACTTTGCTAACCCAGATGTTGGTTTGTATTCGATCTGTTTATAATGTATGTTTGTAATTTATTTGTATTTGCTCTGAAGTTCAGGATGCTGGCTTTTCCTCCTGATATAATTGAATGATATTTGTATGTTGGATTAAAGTAAGATTGTTAACCCCTTAAAGCAACTTTCCTTAGTAAAACAGATCCAAAACACCTGTGCTGGCAGCTCTTGTCATTGGTCTTGTTGGGTCTTACACACCACAACAGCTGCTAGCAGAATTGTTACTACAGAAGGGAAGGGGTTAAGAGAAGGCTGATGTTTGATAGAAAGGAGTGCAGATTGGCAGAGGGTGTAGTCAGAAGCAAAACACTTGTGAGGAGGGATAGGGTGAAAGGAGAGAGAGAATAGAATAAATTGTGGGACAACAAGATGGAGGAACTGGAAAAAAGTTTTCGAAGCAATGTTCTCTGAAAAAAAAAAAGGGCTCATTTCTCAAACATATGGAGAACTGTCATTTTTTATAAAAAAAAGAGCCACTTTCCAGTTGACAAATGATTAAAAGATATGAACAATTTTCAGATGATGTTATCAAAGCTATCTGTAGTCATATGAAAGAAATGCTTTAACTCACTATCTGTTGGAGAAATGGAAATTAAAACAATTCTGAGGTACTACCTCATACCCATTAGATTGGCTAATAGGACAGAAAAGGACAATGACAAATGGTGGAGAGAATATGGAAAAAAAATGGGTCATTAATGCACTGTTGGCAGAGTTGTGATCTGATTCAGCCATTCTGTAGAGCATTTGAAACTATGCCAAAGGACTATAAAACCATGCATATTCTTTGATCTGTGAATACCACTACTAGGTCTGGATCCCAAAAAGTAAAAGGACCTATAACTAAAAAAAAAATATTTAAAGCAGCACTCTTCTGGGGGCAAAGAATTGAAATTAGCTGAACAAATCATGGCATTTGATTATAATGTAATACTATTGTGCTATGCAAAATGATGATCAGTATGCTCTTGGAAAATCCTAAAGAGATTTGCCTGAGTTAATGTAAAGTGAAATGTAGTGTGTACAAAGTTACTGCAATATTGTGGGATAATCAACTGTGAATGACAACTATTCTCAGTAGTACAATGATCCAAGACAACTCTGAAAGACTTATGATGAAGAATACTATCCAGCCCCAGAGAAAGAACTGATGGTATCTGAATACTGACTGGATTGAAGGATACACACACACACACACACACACACACACACACCCATATATATATATATGTGTATATATATATATATATGTATATATATATATGCGTATATATATATCTTTGTTTTTGTTGAGTTTTTTTGGAGGGTTATGTTTTTTTTCACTAAATGACTATTATGGAAATGTTTTGCATGACTACACATGTATAACTTGTATCAAATTTCTTGCCTTCTCAATGAGGTGGCAGTGAGGAGAGAGGAAGGGAAAGAATTTGGAATTCAAAGTTTTAAAAATGAATGTTAAAATTGTTTTTACATGTAACTGAGAAAAATAAAATACTACATAAAAGGAGTTGGAGGGGAAAAAAGAGAAAAATGAATGTATATTTACTCCCCCCCTTCAAAAAAAATTGACATCCTAATGTAGATAGACTAAAATAGAATTGTGTCAAGTTGCACAGTCTTTCAGAATCTGTTTTGATATAATTAACAATAAAGAATGGAATGGATGCACAATATAAGGTTTAGTGTCATGTTCTATTCCTTATGTCAATTATTCTCTATTATGTTATAGTAACATAGCATATTTAGCCCTTTTGTCAGAAAGCAAAGTGATAGACAGTTTCCTAATATACTTTCATGGGCTTTGGCAATTCTTCTGGTAAAGACAACTTTATTAAGGACACATTGGAAAATATCTGCACAAGACCCATCACTCATTATACCAAAAGAAATTCATCACCTGTAAGCAAATCATTTACAATATAACACAACAAAATTTTATTGAACAATGTTTAATAAGTTGAAATAAACATTTGAATGAGTAACCAATATCTCAAATATCCTGATACTATGGAAACCTCACTGACAAATATCAAAGGAATTAGTTACAAGTTCTACAACAGAGAGGTACATTTGACCTTTGAAAGAAAAAACTAATAATCCAGTAACTCATTTTTCTCATCTATAAAATAAAAAGTTTTGGATGAAACTGCCTCTGCTTTCCTTTTCACCTGTATAGCTATGATCCTTTGATACCATGATCTCCAAGATAAATCACCAGAGTTGCTTATAGTACAAATATGAGGATTCCTCTAACTTATTTATATCTCCCCTAAAGTATTTTCTTCATTTCATTTTTATTTTGTTTGTCACTGGGGATTAGAAAGACTCTAAAACTCTCTCTCTCTCTCCCTCTCCCCACCCCTCTCCTTTTCCACTTTACAGGTATCTCTCTTTCTAATTCTTTGCCATGTCTGTCCCTTCCACACTTTACAAGTAAAGGTGAAATTTCAAATTACACCAAGATACTCCCACAACCAAGGCTTCAACATCCCAAAGAGGCACACTTCTCTTCAAAGTTCCTCATGCTTGCCTCAAAATTCAGACCTTTTAATCCAATGATTCAACCTCTAAAAAAAAAAAAACAAAAACAAAGAACAACAGATTCGCAATTTTCCTAGGTGTCAGGATTGCTAGCAACAAGCCAACCATTATTCCACCTCCTCCATTATTTATCCCCATCAGTTGCCAGCCTCATGCTTTGGCTTTCTTGCCATATTCCTCTATCAGGCATGATTTGAGGATAATACCACTCTCTTAAATCAATGAAAAAGAAAAAAAAGGAAGGAAAGGAAGATCTTAGTGTATACTGGGTTCTTCAATATGGAAGTGTTTTCTGCAGTCATATTGATGGAAAAGGTATAGTCCATAGATTTTGGGTGATAAAAAATAAAATTACCTTTGTAAGTGCTCATTGAGCAATATATGGGAAAACCCATATTAAATCACTTGTAAAATAGTCTGTAAAGTAAGAAAATTACTGAAAATACAACATTCATTGGACACTTATCAAATTTCTATTTTCTCTTACAAATCCCCTAGGACATTCAGTGCAGGGAAGCATTATCAATTATGACAAGTCAATAAAAACAGAAGGCAAACTACATTCTATTAGTTGGAACATAATTCACAAATTTCATGAGTACAGTATCTTCTCTGAACTACTCTTAAAATCATAAGGAAAAAAAATGAATTCTTTTCAGACTCAAGAACATCCTACTACATTATGGATATTGAAGACAATTGCTCTAACATCAGGTTAAAAAGTCAGGGGAATACAAATCATAATCAAGCAAATCATTTGCTAAAAATCCAAATACATAAAAGAGGTGAAATGTGAAGTGATTAATAGTTTGCATTTATATTGATCATTCAAAAGTAGGCTTCACCATTCCCATCCCTTAAATGATTTGTCTCTTTACCAGAGCTGGTATTATACATACAATAATTAAATTCACATAGAATTGGGAAGGAGGGGTGTATATAGTGTGCAAAATATAATCATTGATCTTTTAAACAACATCCCTGACCAAAAGGGTTTTTTTTATTAACTTTTATACACAATTAGAAAAGATGAATTAATAATAGGCTTATTTAGTAACCCACAGTTTATGATTTATATGGGAACCTGGTGAATATTTAAGGAATGAATTGACATGGTTATATAAATGAGTTAAATTGTTCTTTATTCCTGCTACTAAGAATAAGGATGAATGTGTGTGTGTGTGTGTGTGTGTGTGTGTGTGTGTGCGTGTGCATATGTAGCAGTACCTTAAAGGGAAAAATTTAAATAAAGTCTATTTAAAAATTAATTTAGTTTATTTTCCTTAGGGAAAAATGAAATTTACTTTTTTTTATTTTAAAATTTAAAAATTGGAAAAAGACCAAATTATAAGCTTTTCCCCACTAAATACAATAAATATGAAAGCATAATTGATGTTTCTATTATAGTTAATTAAGACAGGTAGAAAGGAGAAATTTAAGTGAAAGGAAGAAAGAGGAAAGAAGGAGGGAGAGAAAGGGAGCAAGAAAGAAAGAAATACAAAGAGTGAATTATACAGAAAAAATTTTCTAGAAGAAAAAAAGAAGCACAAATTCAAAAATAGATAGATAGATGATAGATAGATAGATAGATAGAGTGAAAAATGAAAGCATAGTAACAAAGATATAGACTTCTAAGGAAGAATAATGTTATTTGTTGGTTTTTTTTTTAATATCACAATAGATATTTTTCAGGCTCATTTGTCACATGAAAGTTAAAGTAAGCTTCTTCTGCTTGGTCCTAGTTTATAGAAACAGAAAGAATCTGTGGAATCTGCAGAATAGTAAATGTAGGATACATGTAGGAATGTACCATTCCTTTAAAAAAATAGAGCTATACAAAAATAAGAAGAGTGCCTTCACCTGAAATTGCTTCCCCCTCACTAGAGGTTTTCAAACAAAGGTTGACAAGCATTTATTATGTATTTTGTTGAATAGATTTTTGCTCAGATATTTTGGTCTGGATAGGCTCCTTTCCAACCTGACATTTTGTGATTCTGTAATTTTGAGTAAAAAAGCATGCTTTTTTACTTTTTTATTTCATTTGGTCATGGAATTGAATAGAGGTTCATATTTAAATACAAAATAAGGTTCCCCTTTCTTGGCTTAGATTATAAAGTTAAGTTTTATATCTCATTTGAAGGAATTATAAAGATGGAAATTATAAAGACAGAAATACAAAGATTATATAATTATGATAACCGGAATCCCGAATACAGGAATACACACACACGTGTGTATATATACACACATATATACATACACATATATCTTTGTGTGTATATGTATATGTGCACATATACATATACATATGTATAAACAAAATTATATCCTAGTATGATTTAGTTATTTTGTCATTCTCTTTATATCCATCATTTGATCCATTTTTTGTTTCTTTATTTGAATAAGAAATTGAAGCTTAGAACTAGTAATTATCTGAGACAGGATTTGAACTATGGTCTTCCTGGCTCTGAATCCTCCAATCTACCTGCCCTGTAATCATCTGGATTCCTCTTCCCAGAAATACCTTAGAAGAGTCTGCCCTATCTAATCATATTGCCTATGGTGATTTATTTTTTGTTATGAATCATTTATTTTTCTTCTTCCTATATTTGCAAGCCCACTCTGAACTAGAAGAGATGCGAATGGGCAAAACAAGCAAACCAACAAAGAAAAAAAAAACAAATCCCCCTAAAATAAGCATATTCAAGCAAATCAAATTTCCAAATGGGAAATATCCCAAAATACATGTTTTATACTAAATAATAGTACATTGCCTCACAATCAGGAAATGGGTTCTTAGGTATTCTGATCATTGTTATAAGCTAAGCTTGATGGTCTTTCAATATTGTTCATTTTTTATAATATTTATGTCATTCTACCAATTATTCTTATATTTCTCCTCACTTCACTCTGTATCAGTTCATATAAATCTTCCCAAGTGTCTCTGAAATCATCTTTCTTCTTTTCTTATAGCACTTTTCATTACATTCATATACCATAATTTGTTCGGCTATTCCTCAATTGATTGGCAGATCCTTACTTTCTAGTACTTGTCCATGTCAAAAAGAAATAAAAGGTACCTCAAATATTTTTATACATATAGAAACTTCTTTCTTTTATCATTTTTGGCTATAAAATTAATAATGGCATTTATTGCTGACTCACATAGAATGTACAGTTTAACAACACATTGAGGGTGGTTCTTAATGGCTTTCCAGAATGGGTATATAAATTCACAGTTCCAATAGTACACTAATGAGCCTATTTTCCCACTTACCTTTCCATTCAAAGATTTTTAACTTATCATGCAATCATAAAATGACTCATAGAATTGTAGAACAGGCAGGAACTACAAGGCCTAATCTGCATTGCCAGAACAAGTCTTCTCATCTAGTTTCCTCCAGAGGCATCAAAGTGGTACAATATAAATGGTGGAGCCTAGAGTGAGAAAGATTTGAATTCGATCTGACTTCAGACACATACTAGCTGTGTGATCCTGAGCAAGTCACTTAAATTTTTCTGCCAGTTTCCTCAACAATAAAAGAGAAATATCAATTGCACCTACCTTTATGAGTTGTTGTGAGGATCAAACGAGATATTTGTAAAGTACTTAATATAGTCCATGACACATATTAGGTACTTAATAAATTCTTGTTTTCTTCCTTCCTAAACCAGTAAGTCTAAACAAAAGGGAAAAATGATCTAGCATGTGTTCTTTGTTCTGATTACTAGACTGATAGATAGAGTACCATAAGTATAGCATATCTGAATTTCAGCAAAGTATTGACAAAGTTTTATTTATTTGTTTGTTTTAATATCATTGCTTACAGGATGGAGATATATGGACAAATTATAGTGCAGTTAAGTCGATTCAAATCTAGGCAAACAACCAGACTCAAAGTATGATAATTAATGTATTGATGTCAATCACCAACCTGTAGAAAGTGGTCTAACAGTTTTACACAGGATAGTTCTTAAACCTGTTCTTTTAGACAATGTTTTGCTTTTCCACTTTTAGAATCAGAAACAAGAAAAAAGTGAGCGAAAGCTGTAAGATTTTCTGTTAAATATAAATAAAGATGTAAAGTAGCAAAGTTTAGGTAGGATGAAATCCCATCTTAAATATTTTGAAAGTAGCAGTGGCAGTCAAACTGAATCTATTCTCCCACTTTAGAAAAGGTAGAAACCATCTCATAACAGTACATTGCTTTTTCTGAATAGTGTCAGAGCATGATGGAGGGTATTTAGGGCATTTTTTCTGATGGTCTACAGACCTTTTTTTTAAGCCCCATTAGCTACTGAAAGCAAATTATCTGGTAGGGTTACAAAATGTACTTGTTCTGAAGAGTATGTGCAATTGTAAAGCACAAGAACATCAGAAATAAATATATTTATCTCTAAGTACACCTATCTGCTATGCTTGCCCTAAATGAAAGCATATAATGTTTATCAATGTGACTTAAATGAGGGGCAAACAACAAGCTTCACTTCTCTTTACATCTGATCATATAAAATTTGGATTGAGTCATAGATTGTGTGGTAGGAGCAATACCTTAATACCTCTAACCTTTCTATGAAAGAACAGTTTTTCCTTAAAAGGCATTAAGCCCATCTTCAAGACTTGGTTGATCAGAATAGTAGAAGTTCAATTTATTGACATTATTTTAATCACCTGAGTACAAAACAACTTTGAAAAGCTCTAGGGGCATTCTGGCTCTTAACACATGGCTGACATTAGATATGTAAAGAAAGAGAAATTTACTCAGGTGAATCAATGTGAGGTGTCCTCAAATACTATCTTTGAATGGAATATGCAGATATTATTATATCTACAAGTTTGAATTCATTAAAGGAAAATAAATCTAAAATTACTTGGCAAATGTAAGTTTTTCCAAATTGTCAGATATTTTGTTCTTAGATTATCCTTCAATGACAAATACTAGAATCAAGTTTAGTCAGGAGAAGAGACATTGTATTACGCAATCTAGCTGATAAAAAAAAGATGCTTCATATTTTTCAGTTCTAAAATAAATACAAAACACTTGTTTTTAATTTTTATCATTAAGTATTTTCCATGCATAAAAGTCTATAAAATGCTCAATTATCCATTATTTCTTCCATAAATGGCCAAGGAGGGAATTACATGTTGCTTTGAAAATCTTTACCAGTTAAAATAAACGGAAGTATTCTGGTTTGTTTTTGATCATGAAAGTGTGCCCAGAGCATTCCATGTTGTCAGCTTATGAAGTCAAGCTTTTAGGAATTGTGTTGTCTTTGAATGCTCCCACTAGACCAAAATATAGTGAATCCTTGACTGTCAGGTTCATTTTTCTCCTTTGGGATCCCAGCAGAGAGAAAGTATTTGATACAAGATCCAACGATGAGCCAATCAGTATACTACCGGGAAATCATCCTTGGCTGACTAGAGAATACAAATGCAAGGGCAATAACCCTTTGTAGTTTTGAATGTCGAAGAAATATTTAAGATCTAGTGTTATAGACAATTAGTGTAGAATACTCTAATAGGACTCATTTCTATTGTGTCTCAGAAGTAACTAGAAAACAGATCTTACCTTAATTTATTGGGATTGCAACTTTACACTTACTTAAGCTCTACTTTACTTTTAAGGAAAATAGCATAGTATGAAATCCGGAAGTTCCCAGTAGTACAGTAGACATCTCTCTGCACTTGTTCCTTTGAGTTCCTCTGTTCTCACTCACTCCTAAAACCTTTGCAGTCTGGCTTTTGATCCCACTACTCAACTTTGCTTCTCTCTCCAAAGTTGCCAGTGATCTCTTATCTGATAAATCTGATGGTCTTTTTTCAGTTCTCAGGCTTTTTGATCTATTTGCTGCATTCAACACTACTGACCACCTTTTCCTCTTTGATGCTGTCTTTTCTCTGTGCTTTCATGGCACTACTTTCTATTGCTTCCCCTCCTACCTAACTATGCCTTCTCTCTTTTGTTATTTCTGAATGGTGTTCTGACTTTCAAAGTATGATAAATCTTTTTGTTTGCTCACTTGTTCATAGATTTTCTTTAGTCAAAGACCTATGATTCTATTACCAAAAGGAAAAAAAAATGTTTTTTAAAGACTGTTTAAACATTATTACATCAAGAATTATTTATTAAATTCAGTTAGTTTGCAGTTGAAAAAAACACAGATATGTTTAAGAGTGCTAAATCTCTGTTA
>CM053622.1:262742720-262815119 GCA_028646595.1 Phalanger gymnotis | reverse complement strand
CTCTGCCACTTTGTGGGTTCTGCAGCTCTAAAATTGGTTCAGAGCCATTGTTTTATAGGTTTTTGGAGGAACTTGGTGGGGAGCTCACGCCAGTCACTGCTTCCCAGCTGCCATCTTGGCTCCGCCCCTATAAAGCTAGTTTTGTTGTTATTGTGCAAATGGATATCAAAAACAGAGAAAAAAAAATGGTGTTGCTAGAATGTTTAAGTTAATGAATCATGCAGAGATACAGGAAAATCTAAGTTTGTAATTTAAATTGTTCTGGTCTCTCAAATTAGTAATAGCTGAGATAAATGATATCTTTTTTAAAATTTAAATCATAGTATAAAGTGTCAGGTCACATAAATTCCTACTTCTGTGTGTGCATGCATGTGTGTGTGTATGTACATATGTGTATGTGTGTATATATGAATATGTTTGCTCTTTTGTATGTTATGTGTATGTATTATATGTAATATTCATTTACACATAAATATGCATTCACACACCCATACATATGTGCACACACCTCATTCAAATGTCTTTATTTCCATTTCATTTACTTCATTTCCACTGAATAAATGCCTTTTATACCCGAAGCAAGGCTTATTTTTTTTTAAAATATAACTCTGACCATGAGAAGAAAATATTATCATGTAGAGGCCATTCATTTTGTCAAACAAACTCTTTTGAGATATCAATTATTAGGTTTTTCGGAGCTCTATAAAGATTGAAAACTGACTTCAAAAGAGCATGACTGATACATTGAGAACTATGAACTCTTTCGATGAGTTAATATGTACTTGGGAAACTTCTAATGTGTAAATATGAGTTGCAGTTTTAAAGATGCATTTATCATTTGACCACAGCAATCCCTTAATAAATGGTTGAATTGAAAAGAATTGAATTGCTTTATGAATATCACTCACTGCCTATTAATGTCAGTACCAAATATTAACTGGTTATCGGAAGGCTGAACTAACTCTTCATAAGAAAACAATTGCAATACTACACAGTTGGAAAGATAATTTAATTCATGGTACTTTCCTGGAATCAGCTACCTATGCCAAATTGTACCTGGTTTGTTAATTTGTCCCTATTTAAGTCACTTTGATAAAAATGGTATGCTTTCATTTAGGACAAGCATAGCAGATAGATATCTGTACCTAGATATAGATAGATAGATAGATAGATAGATAGATAGATAGATAGATAGATAGATAGATAGATATAGATATAGATACAGATATTTCTAATTTTCTTGTGCTTTACAATTGCACATACTCTTCTTCAGAACAAGTGCAATTTTAATCCCACCAGATAATTTGGCTTCTAGTAGCTAATGGTGCTTTTTAAAAATTTCTGCTTCTGATGGTCTACAGACAACAAAATTGCTCTAAATATCCACTAACATGCCATGATACTATTCAGGAAAAGCAAAGTAATGTAATGGGATGCTTTTTTTAAAGTGTGAGAATAGATTCAGTTTGAGTGCTACTGCCACTTCCAAAATATTTTAAGATGGGATTGCATCCTACCTAATCTTTGCTACTTTACATCTTTCTTTGCATTCTTTAGTGCAACACTTCTGGTAAAAACTGGGATAACTTTTCTTTCACTTTACTTATGTTTCTTTTGGGAGTCACTATTCCCTTGCTCCTCCATAAACACGCAGAGCACAGTTCATTACTTCATCAGCTAAATGTTGTTGTTAACTTCTAAGTAACATTCTTCCTATTGCTACTGGATTTGAAAAAAAATTCTTTACACAAACGTTGCCTGGTTTGTACACTTATCTAATCTTCTTTTGAAATCTCTAGCCTACATGCTATAATTGTTCATCTGGGAAAGCAAAGGATACCCTGTTGCCTGCTAACAAAATATATATCATTTTTTAAATAGTCCAAGACTGTTATAACTTGTTGAACTTAAGAACATGCAATTATTTTTCTTTAAAAAGTTTAAATAAATACTTCTAGGGCTTTGCTGAAGCAAAGAACAATTAACAAGCTAATGTAAAGATAGTGGGCTCATAGCTTAGACCATGCATAAACATTCTGGGTAGTGTGACACAGAATGTAACAAGTATGCCACAAAGGTAGAGGGAAAATGCCTTTATAGATGGTTGCACGCTCCGATTAAAATAATATTGTTTTCTTTAAAAAAAAAACCTAACTTAATAGGACCCAGTAAGATTAAGACAAATGATGACATTCTGGATAGCTAGCATTTGATAAAACATTTCTACAGAAATGACAGTGGAATGTCACCTGGAATCTGTTCTACCTTTCACAATATAGTGCAACTAAATAAGTTCCAGAACTGAATGTTTCAGTGTGGTGGTGGGGGTTGGAGCCATATTCAGTTGGGAGTATGGGAGGTAACTATCCTCTATAAAATATACTAAGTCCAATCCCTAGCCTTGGTCATTTAAGACACTCAACCAGTTTGCACCCACCATCCGAATATGATGAAAATTAACCAGTATGCACCCACCATATGAAGATGATGAAAATTAAGGTGTCTATTGTTTAATTTTAAGACAATCTTTTTCAAAATGTATGGTACATTTTAATGTTTTCAGAGAAAAAGGATACTATTCAGAATAGTGGGATAATAATTTTAAAAAGGATTTATTTTTCCTCCTAAAGATTTTAAAGAATGTACATTAATTTAACTGGACTCATTTCAATAGAAATCATGAAGTTTCCCCTCAAAATAACTACAGAAATTGTGTAGATGGTGTTATTAATTTTTGTTAGTATAAACAGTGACTAGCAGAACAATGTCTAAAAAATATACGAGGAGCACATTATGTCTTAAAGGACACTATTTAAATTGAAAACCCTCTAAAGACGGAAATGCATGATTTAACATACGGAATAATATAATTAAGCATCAAATCTTTTATTTTCCCAAAGATTGATTATGTTCTAACCTCTTGAGCAATAACTATATGCCTTGAAGCTTGAAATGTGAATTTTGGTTATTTTCTGACTAAATAACATTATAATAGTCTTTTAGTAGTCTTGATTTTTCTGACCAAAAGAATGACTCATCATATATTCAGAGATACTCCATTTAATACATGTACTTGCTACTAGAAAGTTATTTTTTTTATCCTGCCAATCCTTAGCTTAGTCTGTTTTCAGCAACTCCAATTTATTGTGGCAAGTTAAGACAGCTACCAAATGGTTTCTTTATTTGAGTTAAACAATGCTTTAATTGTCACACATTTAGATTAGTACTTTGGAGGAAAACAAATTCAATAAGATAAAAAGCAACATGAAAATAACTATTGAAAGTTCAGGATTAGAAACTTCATTATAATGTGATCTCTATTGTATTTTGAATCATGAAGTCTAAAAATCTGAAGAAGCATCTAAGTTCTATCTAGCCCATCTCTTTATGAAGCAAAAGTTTCCTCCATAGCCCTGATGAGACAACATCAAGTTTTTGTTTGAAGATGTCCAGAATGAGTAATTCAAAACCTTTTAAAGTAGCCTACTTTATTATTGGATATGTCTAATAATTAGGACTCTGTTTCCTTTACATTAGGAGTATGTGTATATATTACCTCCATATAAATTTGAACAATTTTTTTCCTAAATTTCCTAATTTTCTTTGAGACAAAACAGAAGTCCAATTCCTTTTGCAAGTAAAACACATAAAATGTACAAAGATAAGAATTATATTCCTTATGATATCCTTTTTCATGTTAAACATTATGAGTTCCCTAGTTTGTTGAGCCTTCAATCATGCTAGAGGACCTGACCCATCTTGTTAATGTATTCTCTGAAATATTTTGCTAGGTGTGGTCTGATCAGTTCTGTACAAGGTACAGAAGAATTACATGTTTTCTTATTCCTGGCACTATTTGTCTTCCAATTTGCTCTAAAACTGCATTATAATTATGACATTATTATTGACTCAATTCATATTTTTTGAAGTTTGCTAAAATATCATAATATTTTCCCCATACGAGCTTCTCACAATTGTATCTTCATATCCTCTATTTCGGTAGGCAATTTTTTTTTGTATCCAGGTAGAGACCTTAATATTTTTCTCTATTTATCTTCATATTGTCTGTCGGAATTAGTTCATCCTTACATGCTTTCAAGATCTCTTTCAGTTTCAATACTGCCATACAATTAATTATTTAACTCTTTCAATGTTATGCTCAGTTTGGATAAGCATGATCCATCTATGTTCTTGCCTCATATCATCATGAAAAATGTGGAAAAGCACAAGGCTCAGGCTTGTTATTCTACCATCATAATGTCTACATTTTGAAATCATCTTATATCTCATGATCAAAAATGTGGATAATCTATCTATTCAAACCTCCTATTGTCCCATATTTCCCTATGCATAGCTCTCCTAAACCTATTCCTCATCTTCATTTTAACTTCCACTCCCTCCACTTCCTTAGGTTTAATATGATTCTGATTTCATTCTCTTCCCTTTCTCTTCTCTACATTACACTCTAGCTAACCAGTTCAATTTGATACTATCCTCTGTACTTAATTCTGTTGTCCCTTTATCCTATTGATACTTAAACCTTGTCAAACACCAAACCTAGATCATTCATACCAACTTCCTCTGACACTACATTTCGTATGCTATGATAAGTATGAGAAGACAGGCCATACAAATAACAGAGATGTGATATGTTGTATTTAGAGAAGTTATTCATGCAAAAAAATAAAGACTAAGAGGCATTCATATGAACTCCTACCATTTGCTATGAAAGTTTAAATATATAAAGTAATTCAACAATGATTAGGCCCATGTAACCTAGAAATAACCTGATTTAGTAAATAATCTGCATGTCAAACATAGAGACATGGCAGCCAAAGGCAAAACTGATTTAGAAAGTCAACTCATTTGGAAATTTGAGAGATAGTGCAAATTCTGAAAAGTATTATTACATAAAACTTAAACAAAATTGGAGAGAAAAATGAATTTTTGGAAAACCTAGCATGGTTTCCAATTGAGCCAGATAATCCCAAAAAGGATTTAAGAATTAAAGGATAAGGCTATAATTCTAACAAAAACAGATAAAAGTAGAAAATATATATAAAGACTTTCACAATAAATGATATGTTTGATCAATGATGGTAGAACCACTGTTTCTGAAGTCTACATGTTCCAGTCTGTCATATGTTTCATGAGAAAGTTTAAATGACACTTAAAAAAGATTAGAAATCTTAAAACTCAACCATATATTCACCTAGAAGTTCTATCATAGAGAAGACAATTTTGAGGGTATTTAGGAATCAATATACACAATGTTTAAAAGAAGAGAGGATTTCAAATGCTTGGAGAAAATGCCAAAAGTTATTACTACCAAATAAAATTGAATAAGAACATATCAGTAAGTAACATCGCATTTGTTTACTTTCCCATCTCTAAGAAATCTTTATGAATATTTATTGCATATATATATATATATAATATATAAATACACACACACGTATTGTTTTCATGAATGATGTCCTATAACAATCACACAAGACCCCACCCTTCTAATTTTTGGTTAACTATGTAAAAACACTTCACTCATTACAAAATTGTTATTGTAAAGGCTCTCATGCATATATACTAAAAGTATGGATGTTTCCACGAATACAGTTAAGGTAGTAGATTCCTTGATAGATGCAATAATGGTGTAATTTTCTCTGATGATCCTCTGATTAGTCATTTCAAATGAGGCATAAAGTAATTAGACTTGCTCAGGGTATTTGGTGCTCTCTTGGCATAGGTCCAGGGCAGAGTCGAAATGAAAGAATTATTCCCTAAAGAAAGGGAAATTCTCCGGGTTCTCCTATCATGGATAACAAGTAATTTGCAGCAAGCATGGGAAGATTGCACTGAATCCTCTAGCTCATTATATTTGCTATCACTCAAAAAGTTCAAACTGTCTACAATGGGAAAAACAAACAAATGATGATAAATAGGATGGGCACTTGCTGCTGCTACTACTACACTATGATGATGACAACATGACATTTATATCGTTCCTACTTTGTTACAGGCACCATGCTAAGCATGTTACAGTTATCTCATTTGACCTTTACAACAACCTTGGGAGGTAGATAGTATTATTCTTTTTTTTTTTTTTAATGAGGAAATTGAAACAGAGGTTAAGGGAGTTGCTCAAATTCAAAGAGTGTGTCTGAGGGCAGATTTGAATCCAGGTCTTCCTGACTCAAGGTCCAGTGTTCTATCCATTGTGCCATCTACCTGCCTGTAGATAGATAGCTGGCAGATAATAGAGCTGTGAAATAAGCCAGGCCAAAACCTAAAATGATGAAAAAAAGGTGACTGGATCTCATTTGAGAAGTTGTGTTACTCTTCTGGTGACACTTAATATCCCTAAATCCCTAGCATGACACAGTCTTTGGAGTTAAAAAAAAATGGGTAACTCAAAAGGCAATGAAAATAGAAAACACAACCATAGACTTTACAAACTATAGTAGCTCCTCCTGTAGCTACTAGTGTGTATATGGAAAAGTCAAGATTTTTTTTTAATAAATCTGAATGAGCTGGTACCCCTCACAAATCCAGCTTGTTGCTTCCTTACTGTTCTCATTCACATTATGTATGCTCAGCATAAATAGGTTGCAATACATTACCTATCAAGAGTTGGTTACAAGAAGTGCTGCATCATGTCATCAATTAATATTTGCCTACAAGAAGGGGTGTAAATGATATGAAAGACATTTATGATTTCAAAGTCCTTGGATAAGGTATGAATCAAAAGAAGTGCAGGGGGACAACATAAGTGCTGCCCTGATATCTATACAATTTTAAGATAAATAAAAGACAAGTTCTGTCATATTTGGCTGAACCTCAGTGGAAGTTTTGGGGGACCCTACAGGTAACAGTTTCACAGGATATTATATTTAATTGTGATTTGAACTGTTGGAGAGGGTGTATAACAATAAAAATATGCATGCACTTCTAATAATTATATATTTGGTTTTTGTAAATCTTTAAATTTTATATGTTAAACATTATAATTTTTTTTCTGTGATCCTCTTTATGCTCTGCTGATAATGAACTTCCCCCACCACCGTTAATAGATCTGAAAAGTAATTGTCTCTATGCTCCTCTCATTTGTTTGTGATGTTACTCTAAATGTATAAGCTATGTATCTAGTTAAGTTTATCTTGTTGTAGTAGTATGAAACATTATTCTATATCTAGTTTTTTAGAGACTGCATCATAATTTTCCTATCAGGTTTAGGTTTGTTTTGTTGTTGTCAGTGCTGCTGCTGATGCCAAATACTATATTCTTACTCCAATAAATGGGAGGTCTGAGTTAAGCAAACATTATGCTATTAGCTTCATTTTCTTTTGTATGTTATAAATATGATCTTTTCCACTGATAAGGCTTTCTATTTCTGAATCAGTACCAAATCATTTTAATGCTAATTGCTTAGTTTATTGTATTTTGAGATCTGGGGTTGTCATGTTTTCTTCTTTTTTTTTTTTTTCCTTTCTCTCCAACCCCATTAATTTGTTTGAAATTCTTGACCTTTTGTTGGCAGCTGGGTGGCACAGTAGAAAGTGTGTTGGAACTAGAGTGAGAAAGACCTGAATTCAAATTTGGTCTCAGGAACTCACTAGCTACCTTTCCCTGGAAAAATCACTTCATAGTTCCCTGACTCACTTTTCTTATCTGCAAAATGGTGATAATAGCACCTAACTCCCACGGTTGTTTTGCAGATAAAATGAAATAATATATGTAATGTACTTTGCAAACCTTAAAGCACTATATAAATCAGTCTTTTTATCTTTTATCATCACTACTATTCCATGTGAATTTCATTATTATTTTATGAAGCTCTATAAAATAATCTTTTGACAAAACTGATTTGTAGGGCAATGAATAAGCCAACTAACTTGGATTATTTTTGTTATATTTTCTTGGCCAACCCCTGAACAAGTAATATCTTTCCAATCATTCAACTCTCTACTTATGCAAAGAGCGCCTGGTAATTGGATTCATATACTTCTTGGGTGTGTCTTGGGAGATACATTCCTTAGTATCTATTTCTCCTAGATTTGTTTATTTTTGTTAACATACATGCATTTATGAAGATTTCTTTTATATCCTATAATTGCTTAATTAATTAATTAATTAATTCAATGGAAATTTTTGTTATTCTTTAAAGTTTTCTAAATAAATCATATCTTTAAAATGTAACTTTTTTGCTTCTTTGTTTACATTTATTCCCTCAATTTATTTTTAACAACTTGTTGCTTTATCTAGAATTTATCTGATCATGATAAAAAAAAAAGTCATAGTAATGGGGAAAATACAATCTATGATTTAAACTTGAAATTATTGCAAAGGATTCTAGTTTTGTTGCATTAAATATATATATATTAATTTTAAATAGGTATTATATTAAGAAAAGTTTCCTTCATTCTTATGTTTTCTAGTGCTTTTAAAAGAAACAGTAATTACATTTTGTCAAAGGTCTTTTAAAATCATTTATTTAAAAAATGGGCTTTTATTGTTCCTTGTTATTAACATTTTAATGTTTATTTATTTTCTCATTTTAAATTAAGCTAGAATTCCTAGTATAGATCCATACTGTTCATAGCATGTCAATTTTCTTATATGTTCTAGGATATATTTATTTAAATTAACATTTAGATTAATGATTTGGTTACAATATTGGCATCAGTGTTCTTTAGGCATTTTGGTCATTTTCTTCTTATGCTTTATGCTCCCTACTTTGGATATTAAGAGCATATTTATATGACAGAATGATATTGGAAACATTCCTTAATTTCCTATTTTTAACTTTGTATTTTATTAGAATTAATTTTTTCTTTGAATATTTGATAGGAGAACTTGTAAGTTAATTTGGTTTAGATTTTTTTTTCTTTTAGGATTATTTATGTCTTCTTTAATTTTTAATGCTATTGGATTATTTAAATTATCTTTTTTTCTTAATATGCATACTTTAAGTACATATCTATTTCCTATAAACATTCAATTTTCCTAGCATGTAATTAGGCAAAATATTCTTATAGTTTCTCTTATTTCTTTTACAGTCATTATGAAACACATTTTTATCCTTTTTGGTATGAACAATTTTGCATTCTTTGCTTTTAAAAAGTCAATTTTGCACTTTATCTGAAAGTTTAAAAGAGCTTTTATTTTTATTTTCAATTAAATTGAGGTTTTTGTCCTCAGTTTTATTTACATACACTTTGATTTTCCAAATTTATACTTTGCAACAAGAAGTTTAGTTAGTGTTTTTATTTTTATTTTTTCCAGTATTTTTGGTTCTTTGTTCAATTAATTGGTTTTCTATTTTGTGGAAATTTTTTAAAGTTATTTATTCTTCAGAACTTTTTTGATGAATGTCATAAGTTGTGAGATGTCTCATTATTGCCATTATGTTTGAAGAAAGTTTCTATTATTTGTATAATATGTTCCTTGACCCAACTCTCTTTTAAATTGTTATTTAGTTTCTATTTAATATTATTACTTGTCTTATAAGGTTCTATTAGTATTTTGTCTTTTGCATCAACAAAATATACTTGTGTTATTTCTACTTTCTGCAATTTTTGGTATGGCCTTTATGTCCCAAAATATGTTAAATATTTGAAAAGCTGTGTTGCACATTTTTAAATTATATATCTTTTATATTAGTATTCTATTCTATTTCATTTCTACTGCCATTTAATTATTGCCAGAGATCGATTATCTCTAGTTTTCCTATTTTTTTTTTCTTTTTAGCTCCTTAACTTTATTTTTATTTATCTTTTTTGTTAGATATGTCTGCTTCTGAAATAATATACATTCAGATTTCATCAATATTATAGTGGTAAAATTAAGAAGATTATACACCTTTTTAAGGAATTACCCAAATCTGACTCCTCTTGTGGTCTGGGCCTAGACTATCTGAATACTAGGCAAAACTGGGAATTTCTACAAGTTCCTACTCTACTGCTTACAAACATGTGCATCTCTCTCACCAAAACAGCTTCATTAATCCTTCTGTCACTGATAAGTATTACCTATCTCTTCTGCTTTTATGGCTAAATTTCCTCAAAAGACCATTTGCAATAAGTACCTCTGTCTTCTTTTTTCTCATTCTCTGTTAACTGCTCAAAATCCATCTTCTGACCTCATTTCACAAAAATGTCTCCCTCTGAAGTTAGCAATAATTTCTCTTTAAAAAAAATATTTATTTATTTTTAGATTATAAGTTTCAGTTCCACAAACTTTGAATTTCCCTCCATCCTATCTTGTCCCCTTTTATTGACTTTTCTCTTTTGACCCTGTCCCTTTTCAAAAGTCTTTGCTTTTGATTATCTCTTCTCCTGATCTGCCCTCCCTTCTACCATCCTCCCTCAATTATCCCCTCCCCCCTACTCTCCTGTAGTGTACCATACTCAATTGAATGTGTATATTATTCTCTCCTTCAGTTAAATTTGATGAGAGCAAGATTCACTCATTCCCTTTCACCTGCCCCCTCTTCTCTTCCAATAGAACTGCTTTTTCTTGCCATTTTTATGTGAGATAATTTATCCAACTCTATCTCTCCCTTTCCTCCCAATATATTCTTCTCTCACCCTGTAATTTTATTTTTTTAGATATCATTCCTTCATATTCAACTCACCATGTACTCTCTGTCTATATATTTACATATGTATGTATGTATGTATGTATGTATATTCCTTTCAACTACTCTAATACTGAAAGAGGTTTCTTGAGTTACAGATATCATCTTTCCATGTAGGAATGTAAACAATACAGTTGAATATTAGTTAAGTCTCTTATGATTTCTATTTCCTATTTACCTTTTCATGCTGCTCTCGATTCTTGTTCTTGAAAGTCAAATTTTCTATTCAGTTCTGGTCTTTTCATCAAGATTACTTGAAAGTCATATATTTTATTGAAAGTCCATTTTTTGCCCTGGAGCATTATACTCAGTTTTCCTAAGTAGGTGATTTTTGGTTTTAATCCTAGTTCCTTTGACCTCAGGAATATCATATTCCAAATCTGTAGATCCCTTAATGTAGAAACTGCTAGATCTTGTGTTATCCTGATTGTGTTTCCACAATATTCAAATTGTTTCTTTCTGGTTTCTAGCAATATTTTCTCCTTGACCTGGGAACTCTGGAATTTGGCTACAATATTCCTAGGAGTTTTCTTTTTGGGATCTTTTTCAAGAACTAATTGGTAGATTGTTTTACCTTATATTTTACCTTCTGGTTCTAGAATATCAGGGCAGTTTTTCTTGATAATTTCTTGAAAGATGATGTCTAGGTTCTTTTTTTCATCATGGCTTTCAGGTAGTCAATTAAATTATAAAAGACATCTCTTGCATCTATTTTCCAGGTCAGTGGTTTTCCAATGAGATTTTTCACACTGTTTTCCATTTTTTCATTCTTTTGGTTCTGTTTTATAATATCTTGATTTGTCATAAAGTCACTAGCTTCCACTTGCTCCAATCTAATTTTTAAGATAGTATTTTCTCCAGTGGTCTTTTGGACCTCCTTTTCCTTTTGGCTAATTCTGCCTTTTGAGGCATTCTTCTCCTCATTGGCTTTTTGGAGCTCTTTTGAAATTTGGATTAGTCTATATTTTAAGATGTTATTTTTTCAGTAATTTTATTGATCTCCTTTAACAAGCCATTGACTTGTTTTTCATGAATTTCTTGCATCACTCTTATTTTTCTTCCCAATTTTTCCTCTACTTCTCTTACTTGATATTCCAAATCCTTTTTCAGCTGTTCCATGGCTTGAGACCAATTCATATTTTTCTTGGAGGCTTTTGATATAGACTCTTTGACTTTGTTGACTTCTTCTGGCTGCATGTTTTGATCTTCTTTGTCACCCAAAAGATTCTATATTCTGAGTCTATGCCCTTTTATGCTACTTGCTCATTCTCCCAGCCAATTACTTCACCCTTGAGCTTTTTGTTAGTTTATGACTGCTTTCAGAGTAGAGAGTGATTTGTCCCAAGCTTCAGGGCCCTTGACCTGCTGTTTCTAGAGCTACTTCTATTTTGATGTGGTATGATACTCTTCTCTTGGCCTGTGCCCTAGTCTGTGAGTGCAAGCACTCCTTTCTGCCATGTAGCTACCAGGAAGACTCCCTCTCTACAGCCACCACAAACCTCTTTCACACCAGTGCTCCTCCTCCCCCAAGAATCTCCAACCAGGACCCTGACATGGATCCAAGCAGGGCAAAGCAAGAGAACCCTGCCTCTGTGTCAGCAAACCATTCCTTGTTCTCCCTCTCTGATCAGCTTCTTGATTCCTCCCACCATGTGGGCCAGGTACTCTGGAAGCAACTGACACTGGAGCTGTGGAAACAGTTGCTCTAGCTTCCTGCTGTTGCAACCCACTCCCCTGGGGCTTGGGCTGGACCCTGTACTTCTCTCACCCAGATCTAGAAGTTTTCCTACTCCTTCATCTTTGGCATTTGTGGGTTAAGAAGTCTGGTAACTGCTACACCTCAGTGATTCATGGCCCTGAATCCTATTCTGCCTGATCTCCTTAGCCTGATCTCACCTACCCCATCTCCTCTGAGCCTGGTCTTTCCTGGTGTGGCCCATGCTAGGCTGCTCACTGCTTCCAAAACAGGGTGATGGACCCTTCCCTGCAACCATCCAGGCTGTCCTTGTCTGGAGACCAACTTTCCTTTGTTATTTGGCAGGTTCTGTAGCTCTAGAATTTGTTCAGAGCCATTTTTTCAAGTGTTTGGAGGGAGTTGGGGAAGAGATTGAGTCCCTGTTTTCCAGCCACCATCTTGGCTCCATACCCCCAGGCTCTGTAATTCATTCTCTGGATGTGGATAGAATTTTCCATCGTGGGATTTTTGGAGTTTTCTTAGAATCTTGCATTGTTGAGAAGAGCTAAGTCAGTAACTCATTGTGCAATGTCCTTATAACTACGTGCAATGTTCTCCTCGTCCTGCTCCCTTCACTCAACATCAGTTCATGTAAGTCCTTCCATGTTTTTCTGAAGTCCACTTACTCATCATTTCTCATATCACATTAGTATTCCATTACATTCATATACTAAAGCTTGTTCAGCCATTCTTCAATTGATGTATATCCCCTCAATTTCCAATTCTTTGCCACCACAAATTAAGCTCCTACAAATATTTTTGTATGTGTGGGTCCTTTTTCCATTTGTATGATCTCTTTGGAATACAGCCCTAGAAGTGGTATTGCTGGGTTAAAGGGTATGCAAATTTTTAAAATCCTTTGGGCATAGTTCCAAACTGTTCTCTAAAATTGTTGGGTCAGTTCATAACTCCACCAACAATGCATTAGTGTTACAATTTTCCCACATCTTCTCCGGCATTTATAATTTTCCTGTTTTGTCATGTTATCCAATCTGACAGTTGGCATATGGTATCCAAGAGTGGTTTTGATAACCACTCCTCTAATCAATAGTGATTTAGAGCATTTTTTACTTCACTGTAGATATCTTTAATTTCTTCCTCTGAAAACTGCCTGTTCATATCCTTTAACCATTTAACAATTGTGGAATGACTTGTATTCTTAAAAATGGGACACAGTTCTCCATATATTTTAAAAATGAGGACTTTAGGGAGCTAACATGGCAGCTTGAAAACAGACAAATGCTTAAGCTCTCCCCCAAATTCCTCCAAACACCTGAAAAAATGACTCTAAACAAATTTTACAGCTACAAAACCCCACAAATAATAGAGGGAAAGAAGTCTCCATCCCAAGGCAGCCTGGATGGTCACTGGGAAGGATTTGTCAAGTAAGAGAAGTAGAAGAAAAATTGGCAAGAGAAATGAGAGTGATGCAAGGAAAACATGAAAAACAAATCAATGACTTGCTAAAGGAGACCCAAAAAATATTAAAGAAAATAACATCTTAAAAAATAGACTAGCCCAAATGGCAAAAGAGCTCCAAAAAGTCAATGAGAGGAAGAATGCTTTAAAAGACAGAATTAGCCAAATGGGAGAGGAGCTATAGCATCCTGGTATATTTTGCTGACTTAAGTCTCCCTTGAATCCATTCTCCATTCAGCCAGTAAAGTGATTTTCCTAAAACAGAGGTCTGATCCTCCTCAATCGCTCCCCTCCTCAATAAACTCCTTTGGTTCCCTACTGAAAGAACAAATTTCAAATACTCCGTTTGGTTTCAAAACCCTTTATAACCTAGTTCCCTCCTACATTTCCAATCTTCTTACACCTTACTCCTCTATAAACACTCTTCAATACAATAATATTGGCCTCTTTAATTTTCCACAGCCACTCCATTTATTGCCTCTTGGCATTTCTTCTGGCTGTGCTCCACACTTGAAATGTACTCCCTCATCATCCCTGTTCCTTGGTTCCTTTAAGGTTTAACTAATACCCCATCTTCTTTAAAAAACATTACCCACCCCATTTTAATTCTACTTCCTTCCCGCTCCTAAATATTTCCTATTTATCCTGTATGTAGCTCCTTTTCACATATTCATTTATATCACGGATTGTCTTTTGCCTCCTCGTACTTGGCACAATGGCTGACACATAGTAGGTTCTTAATAGATGTTTAATGAATGACTGACTCCCTAGATGGTGGCCTTTCCTCTGCTCTTAGCAAACTTATAGTAAACATTTGACTAATTATTAATGACTGACTGACTTTGTACAGGGTTACAGTGGCCCTGCTGCTGAGGCCATTTTCTGTTTCTTCAGTCTCTCATCATTTCTCCCTTTTTCATTAGAATCAAAGCAAAGTCTATAATTTATAAGATTAGAAAGTAATTCTGAGAAGAAACATACAAGGTTAATATGAAACAAACTTTTCTTAATAAAGCCATCCTGCTTGTTGTTTTTGAGTAAGATTTCTGTCACTTTTTCCTACTGTTCATTCTCTTTCTTAATAAAAGTACAATACATTAAATTTAAAAAAAAAAAAGGTTTTGTACAAACAAAATAAATGTAGCCAAGATCAGAAGGAAAGCAGAAAATTAAGGGGAAAAAATTCTGGACAGTTTCTCAGCTAAAGATCTCATATCTCAAAAAAAAATAAAGAACATTAAACCTGCAACAATATGAGTAATTCTCTAATTGGTAAATAGTCAAAAGATATGAATAGACAATTTTCTGATGAAGAAATCAAAACAATTTATAATCATATGAAAAAAATGTTCTCAATCATTATTGATTAGTGAAATGCAAGTTAAAATAACCTGGAGTTACCATTTTATATGAATCAGATTAGGTAAAATGATTGAAGAGGAAAATGACAAATGTTGAAGGGGATGTAGAAAAATTTAGATACCAATTTACTGTTGGTGGAACTATGACCTAATTTAAGTAGTTTGGAAAGCAATCTGGTATTATGCCCAAAGCGCTATTAAATAGCCTACACCTCTGGTCCAGCAATACCACTACTAGGCCCATTTCCAAAGATGATTAGGGAAATAGGAAAAGGACCTAAATGTTCTAAAATATTTATAGAAGTTCTCTTTGTGGTGGAAAAGAACTGGAAATTTTGGGGAAGCTCATCAATTTGGGGAATGGCTGAACAAGTTTTGGTATATGATTGTGAAAGAATAGTACTGTCCTTTAAGAAATTTTGAGCTCAATGATCTCAGAAAAACATGAATAGATGCGTGAAATAATGAAGAACAAAATGAACACAACAAAGAGAGTGTTGTATACAGTAACAACAATATTGTTTGAAGAAAATATTGAGCAACTAAGTCATTTTGACTATTATAAATCCCAAAATTAATAAGAGAGGACCTATGAAGGAAGATACTATCTGCATCCAGAGGAAGAACTGATAAATAGAAGTGTAGATAGAATGATTTTACACATATACCATGTATATGTCTTCATGTACATGTATATACATATATATGTGTATGTGTGTATTATATATATATATATTTGTTATTCATCTAATGAAAATGAGACTTTTTGTTTTCCTCTTTTTACTTTTGGAGTTCTAGTTCTTCTCAGCCCTAAGGTAATCAAGTGCTTTTGATTAAGACTTGCCTTCATTTGATTCAAGAGTCTTTGATTGAAGCAAGTGTCTTTGATGACCTGCTTAAGTCACAAGAAAGCCTAAGTCAAATGAGCTTGAGTCACATGGTTGTGATGCCCTCTGTGGGCTGAACCTGAAGAAGTGTATATACATATATATATATATACACATATGTATATATGTATGTACATACATATATATGTATATATATATATATAAAATGCTAACTTCTGAGCATGTATATATAATATATATTATATATATACATATATATGTATACATATATACATACATATATATATATATATGTATATATATATATATATACTCAGAAGTTAGCATTTTACTTTTGCAGTTCACTCATTGGAAGAGCATTACTGTGATTTTGCCAGACAAGACTCTGTCTGGGTAGCTGTTAAGGAGTCTTCTGACTTTGAAAACCGAGATGTTGGTGCTTCTCTCTCTGGTAACAATGTATGTATTGCTGTGGATAGACAGAAGCCCTGTCCACTGATTTGTGTTATTTGATCTGTTTATATAGTTTGTTCTTGTAATTTCTTTTTTTTTTTTTTTGGAAGGAGGAAGGCATGTCAATTGAGGCTAAGTGACTTGCCCAAGGTCACACAGTTAGTGTGTCAAGTGTCTGAGGTCAGATTTGAACTCAGTCCTCCTGACTTCAGGGCTGGCGTTCTACTCACTGCACCACCTACCTGCCCCCCTACTTGTAATTTTTTGCATATTCTCTGTAATTCAGGGTGCTGACTTTTTCTCCTGAACTAAGTGAATAACTAAGCTAATTAAAGTGAGATTGTAAACCCCTTAAAGTTGCTTTCCTTAGAAAAAGAGATCAAAGTTCCTGTGCTAGCAGCACTCCTGTGTGCTGGTGTTGTTGGTCTTACAGCAGTTAACTAGTAGCATTGTTGTTATAGAGGAGGGGAGGGTAAAAAAGGAAAAAAAAACACATGATAACTTTATTATACATTTAAAAGGAATAGCAATTTGTACATAATAAATCTGCAGTTTCATATGAAATCATATTTTTTTTCTATTGCATTATGTTATGGAAATGTTTTTTTATTTCTTAAGTTAAAAGTATTAAATACATACATACATACATGTATACACATGCACATATATATAAACAGAAACACACACATAAATATACATATATACACAATTATATCCCTAATATAATTTAGCATGGTTTTTCAAAGAACCAAGTCAAATTCATTCGTCTATAGTTTGAATATTTTATTTTCTTTCTTGTTTAGAAAATCTGAAGAGTTTTGTACTTTCCCAATTATATGATACTACTCACAGACTCCCAGGTGCTTCTCTGATCACTTACAGTACATGAAGCAGGATTAGAATTCAGGTTTTGTTTTGTTTTTATTCCAAATTGTATTATTTCCATGGCATTTCTTTCTACCTTTCCCTTGTTCCTTTCAACTAGAATTACCCTTATATAGAAAATAACTAAATTTTAATAAACACTTTCACATAAATTGGTTGTTAACTTTTTGGCCATTTCCCAAAGAGTATTCTTACTATTTCTCTTACTGCCTTAGTAAATGTAAATGAAGTAATTATCTAGTTAAATTCTGAACAGGTACTATTCATTTGAGAAATCATTTCATAGTGCAAAGGAAGCATTTTCCCCCCACCTTTGGCACTTTAGAATAAACTCATTTTGATCTAAATTGATTGCTTTGGGATTATTTTAAAGTCATTAAAATATTGCTGTATTGACATTCACCATATCTTTTAGTGAAAGTTTTCAAATTCTAACATTTGTGCTAAATATGCTCTGATACCATTTTTATGTCCACATAGCAGTTCACTTGTTTATGTTTTTTCCACTTAGTATATTAAATAATTGTTTACTTTGTTTTTTATTCAAGCTTTTGAATTTTTTGAGTTTTCTTAGATCAAGGCACCTATATTTTCAATAAAGTTAGCTTTTCCATAACTATGGGAAGAAGCTGATATCTGGAACTTGGATCATGTCTTTATTTCCATGCTATAACATTAGAGACTTTGAGATCTCTTCGGCTAAGTTCCTAGCTTCTCTCTCTCTCTCTCTCTCTCTCTCTCTCTCTCTCTCTCTCTCTCTTTCTCTTTCTCTCTCTCTCTGTCTCTCTCTTGCAAAAATACTTCATTTGACTTGGAATAAAGCCTTCAATCTCTATTGTCTGGTACCTACTCTCATATGTAAGCTTTCTCTGATTTTTGTTTTTTCGTCACTTCAGATAAATGCCTTGTTTGCTCATTGCTGAAGTGATATTTGGTGAGAAGAGGCTCAAGCCTTGTATATAAAGCTTCAGATCTGCCTTGGCTTTTAAGAAATAGCAATCAAGTGTTTACTTTGAACCTTAAAAACTACATCTCTAGGTTAATATTATCTGAGGGAGCATACCGATACAATTCTAGCCTGGTACCCCTTCTCTGAGGAAAGAAGAGTGGCTAGCCTCTGGCCCCAACATTCTTCTTCTCCTGGCAGGAATCAGACTCCTTTGGAGAAGGGTGGAAGGAGGAGATGTTAGAGACATGTCTATTCTCATATCCTTCAAGCCATGTAGTATATCACTGTGCTATATGTGGGGGATGATAGCTTAATTACATATAATTATTCCCAGGTATATTTTCTGTTGGGAAAATCTAAACAAATCATCCTATCAGAGTTACATCTATATTCTAAGAAGTCAGCACCAATGGAGTTTACAGGGCAGTAATATTCAGACTTCGCCCCAACACTCATAATTTGGAGTATTTGATGGATGACTAACTTTCAAAAGGAATTCGTATCACAATTTCAGGTCTCAAGTCCCATTGTATTCCATCTTCACATTGCTTAGTTTGTGAACTCAAAAGAGAGGTGACAAAAGGGGGGAGGTTACAAGACAGTGTGACTACTATAAGATCTAATAATTATACTTTAATAAAATGAAACTCACAAGGTCAAATTCATCAACTAGGGAGATGAAGGGGGTTTTTCATATTGTAATTTAATAATATCAAATGACCTCTATAATCATTTTCCATATAAAGTATCAAAAATGACTTAACTGGGCTTATGCAGGTAGTTAAAAATATGTTCAGATGGATAATGTGAAAGTATAGCAATTTTTTAAAATAAAATTACATTTTATTATTTTTGTATCTGCTGAAAAAATTAAATGGGTTATTTGACATTTGGTGTTCCCAATCTAGAGTGAGAAAGGAAAAAAAAAATAGGTAGGTCATGGAGGCACACAGTTATAGAGCTAGAAGGAATAGTTAGGTGGCTCAGTCTAACCTTTCCTTACGGCAGGATGGAACCTCAATCGCAGAGGAAAAAAATGATTGACAATATTTTTCTTCTTCTATATTCAGGAAAGAGATTTTATAGTATTCTCTGACTGATCATTTTTAGTGGAACAAAAAAAGAATTAGTATTCTTCATAATTTTATTGATGGGCTGTGCAAGAAATAAACTGTAATAAATCCTATTGATGAGTGCTATTTTAAAAAAATGAACATTCAGATTAACATAGGGAAGATTCTCTATTCTTTATACAGACCACCTTCACATCTCCTGCTTCCCTGAAATAGATTTCCCCATCACCTCTTCCTCTTGAGACTCCCATTTTCCTTCAAGGGTGATCTCAATCGCAACCTTCTATAAGATGCCTTTGCCAATGTTCAAGGCCCATTGTAATATTTTATTTCTTTTCTATACATTATCTGGGTACATGGTATCTTCGCTTCACCTCTCCTTTCCTTATAAGCTCCTTGAGAGCAAGAACTGTTTTCTTTCCAGGTTTGTATCCCCAGGGCATAGCACAGTTCTTTGCACACAGTAGGTGCTTAATAAATGTTTGTTTAATTGGATTGCATTGATTTGAATGAAGTTGGATTGGATTCACAATTTGTAGCTTCTTAACTTCTCCAGATTTTTTTTTTGGCGGGGGGGATTAGGAGGGGGTGACAAACCAAAAACCAAACCAAACCAAACCAAAAAAAAAATCAAACCAAACCAAACAAAAAAGTAAAAACAAAAGGCCAAAACTTAATTTTCTTCAATTCCTCATGTTAACAGCACTAGAAATTTTTACTTAGATCTTTAACAGGCTTGTTAAAACTAACTAATGCTATGAAAAAAAATTTATACTTTCAATATTCCTCTTTGCTTTTGTACAAGAAAAAAATGTCCTTCTCTGAAATTTTAAAGATTCTCCCTAACTACATGGGGACTCCAGCATGCTGACTATTACTTGTGTTCTTTTCTAGTCTATACTTCTCCCTTTTGGTATTGTGAGCAAAATAAGTGGTGGAAAGGAGGAAAAGAGGGAGAACAAAAGTGGGGAAAGAATTTGATTGATTCTGTGACTAACTCTGGGCTTACATTCATAAGGAGAAGTGTCTGTAGCAGCTTTTTTCCTGGAAAACTTAGTTCATTATACTGAAACGGCATGCAAGATTAATGTTTAGCTAGTGGATCTTGGTTGCCTATGGGGGGGGGGATGGCCACTTATAATAACAGATCAGGTAATATTCACTGATATCCTACTAAGTATTAAGGAGTATACTCAGCAATATAGAGAATACAAGGAAAGCAATGAATGGTTCTGTCATCAGAACCATATTGCCTTGTAAGTGAAAGATTAAGATGCTTAAAAAAAACAAACCCGAAAAACATATACACAAAACCCTTCCTATTTCACATATCAACCATGTCACACACACACACACACACACACACACACACACACACACACACACACACACACCACCCTATGAAAAACTTCAATGAATTCCTGTAGGATAAAAAAAAAAAAAGTAGATTCAAAGCCCTAAACAAGCAGGCTCCAATCTACCTATCCCAGTCTTTTTCTTTCTTTCTTTTTTCCCTAGTGCTCCATTTCACATATTCTTATTCAGTCAAAATGTTCTAATATTGGTTCTGTAATCTCTCTCTCTACATATATATTTTTCAATGTGCGTGTGTGATATAGTTGGTATATGAATTAGGAAAGGCTTTTTTAATCACATATATGAATATATATATATAACACACACATATGTGTGTGTATATATGCATACATACACACATACAGAGAGAGAGAGAGAGAGAGAGAGAGAGAGATTGACTATTGACACATATCTGGAAGTTACTTCCTCCTTATCACATTATTCAAAGTTTTCTTCCTTCAGACAGCTTAGATTTTACTGCCTCCAATAATAATATTAACAATAACATTTATGTAATGCTTCATGTGTTGCAGGCCTTGTGCTAAGCACATTATAATTATTACCTTATTTGATTCACATAACAACCCTAAATATGTGTGCTATTCTTATCCTCATTTTTATATTTGAGAAAACTGAGGCAAACAGAGGTTGTGACTTGCCCAGGATCACATAGCTAGTGTTTGAGGCTGATTTGAACTCTAGTCCTGGTGTTCTATCTAGTCACCCCATGAAGTTTTCCTTGCTCCACCCATATTAAAATGTTCTATCCCCCATCAAATCCTCCAAAAAGCCTGTGATTTGGAGCCCATAAAAATGTGGATTTAAATCCATGAAGGATTAATCTAATGGAAGTATAGATCATTCCATGTGAGGGGAATAACAAAAGAAAAGGTATTCATTAGGTCAGGGTAAAGTTATATATACAGATAGTCAATAAACATTGTTAAGCACCTGCTATATGCCAGGTACTATGCTCAAGCACTGGGAATGAGTGTGGCATGAAGATGAATTTAAATCCATACTCAAGTATTTACTAAATCTAAGACTCTAGACAAGTGGTTTCATTGCTCTGGATTGCAGATTGCCTTTTTTGTTGTTTAGTTTTGTTTTCCTTTCTTTCTTTCTTATATTGTTGGTTGGGGGTATGTGTGTATATATACACACACACACACACACACACACACACACACACACACACACATATATATATGACAATGCACTTTAGTACATATCTAATGATCTTAAAAACAAAACAATGTTGTGATGTAAATGTTGAAAGTATTTTTTTTCTTTTTTTTTCTAGGTCTGTGATTTCATTAGCATGGAATATTCCCTGATGTAAAAACTTTCTGTACTGGAATTGACCAGCAAATTCTGGGTAACATACCTTAAGAGGAAATATTTTAGTTCTTAATTAATGGAAACCTTCTGGGAGGTGTAGCCAATAACATGAGGCACAGAGAGAAAAGGGGACAGAATAAAGGAAGAATTTCTTAGATAGCGTTCATTTTTAAACATGGCAGCTACTATATATGCCTGAGACTCACCTACTGACTGACTTGTTTGTGGTCAATAAGCTAGTGTGTGTCAGAGGTCAGACTTGAATCAAGGTCTCCCTGTTTCCTAGGCTAGTGCTCTCTCTATTATGCAGTTTCCTCTCAGTAATGATTATTCCTATTTCACAATGGAGATCTTAGTCTGGTAGAATTTAAGGTAGTGTGGCTGAAGTAATGTCTGGGGCAGCATCTGAACTAAGCTCTTCTTACTCAAACACAGTATTTGATCCCTATGCTATCTTCTGCAAGACACATGGAAGCCGTCATGAGCAGACTTCTTTTGAATCATCCTCTCCTAGTCACCCATCATAACCTCTCTGTTCTAGAGAAATCTCAAGGCACATAGGAAAGACTGAAAAGGGATCATCACCTTTGCCTTATTTCCCATCAGCAACAAAAACTAGCTTTCCCCCTGCATTTAGAAAACAATAAAAGTGCTGGCCTCCCTACTCAGATGCTACATTTACCTCCATGACAATAGTTCATAGTAGTAGAGACAGGTCAGTGGATTATGTAGGAGCAAATCTACCAGAGAAGGATGATACAGTAGACTTTGCCAGAGGAACTACCCCACAACCCTTTATATGGCAGGTCTCTATGTGAACTATACCTTTCTCGGGAACTTTAAGTGAACCTGAGGAATTTTTTTTTGTGGGACAGTATGAGATTTGGGATTATTGTGATTAACTTTACAATATCAATAGTAGCTGTTTTACTTTGAATTTTAATAAAATACCACCTCAATGTATTATTTCTTGTTTGTTTCCAAGGGGAAGAGAGCTAGTTTTAGTTAATTCTCCTGTAAAAGGGAAATATTTTCCTTTGGTTTTGGATTGGTTATTCAGATCACTTTAAATATAGAACCTCCAAAGCAAGGGTTTTAATCTGGAGCTCATGAATACACACACACACACACAAACATACAGATGCATATATACATATACATTTATGCATATGTGTGTATATTATATACATGCACATCTACATACACATATGTGTATGTACACACACATAGCACATATGTGTGTGCACATAGCATATGTTTATATCTACATACATATCTACATATATAGAACTTTTTGTTTCCATATAATTGACTTTGTATTCCTATGTATTTTATTTTATACATTTAAAACAAATATTCTGAAAAGTGTTTAAAGTGCTCCATATAGCTATGAAAGGGGTCTATGAAATAGAAAAAAAAAAGTAAAACATCCCATATCTAAAGTATACTGGGCATTTGGGATATGGATGCTAGGATTCTATGATTACAAGTTCCATTTCAATGGGGAAATTTACGGGTCTTAATAAATTATTTTAAAAAATAATTTCTCGGAAGCACAGCCAGTAAAATGAGGTATGTAGTGAGAAGAGGATAGAATGAAGGAAGAAGCACTTGGATAATCTTCATTTTTACACTTCCAGGGAGCTACTATATATAACTAAGAACATTGGAACCTTAAATACTTTTAGTAATAATAAGACCTGTCTCATTCCCCAAACAAATTGTCATGAACCAAGGTGAGTGTGCAAGCAATGTGTGTTCAGTAATATATCATTGAATCTAGAGAAGTCCTGGTGCATCTAATAAACTCAAAGTCAAATGCTGAGCACACCATGTTCCAGACCATTGCAGATGCAGTCAGATCAGATCCTATTACTAGGATAATTGTGTGGAATGTTGAAGTTATGGACCAACAAACATGACAGGACATTTCAATGGTTTACATGCTGGTAAAAAGGAAAATCACATAGCTAAATCTGAATGTAGGGAAGCCAAAAAATAATCTTTCAGGAAAAACTGGGAAGAAATTGAAATTGAGTTTCAAGGTGCCTCTCTGAATTTGATCTGTCTCCTTCAATAATTCCCATGTGTGTGACTAAAGGGGGATATTTTAAATGTTAACCAATTTACATTCCAACACAAATTAAATACCTTTGATTTCCAAATGAAAATTCATTGCCCTTAAAATATAACCTTGCCTGCTCCAAAGTTTTTGAAATGTTTTAAATTAATCACAACATTTTCAGGTAGACAACATACATTTATCAACTGCTGATTATGTGTCAGGTGTCATGCTGAGACATGGGAATATGAATACAAGCAAAATGAAAGATACTCCCTGCCCTTTGAAGTACACATGGGTATGGTGCCAAGGTGGAAAAGCCCAGAGAATTGGAAGCAAATCCAAGTTCAGAAGGAAACTTTTCCAGCCTAAGCCCATCTTAAAAATGAAGAATCTGGGAAGGAACTCACCAATGAGAGAATGGCATGTAACCATTGCAGAAAAGATGTCTATCATATGCCTGTCCTGGGATATCTTTCTATTTTAATGAGTTCCTCTCCTACTCCATTTCAAGGAAATTTTGGAAATTTCTCCAGTAAAACATTCAGGCAACTGGATGATATCAATTCTAAAAGCAGTAGGCAAAATTTCATCTCTTCATTTTCTTATCCTGGCATCAAGGGTCAGGAAGAACTGAGCTTTTTAAAATAAGCCAAAATCAAGAGGGACACTAGAAGTACAGGGAGTTGGCATCCTCTCTCCTACTCAGGATATTTAACATTGCCATGTGACATGAATGCCAGTGTCTCTTGCTTGGTGAGGGCACAGTTTCCCTTTTTCCTTTAATGAAGAAAGACTTCTCAATTCTTAAGAAGACTTAGCCTGAGTTTATTTGGAAGATTCAAATGCCCTGAAAACAAACAAACAAACAAAAACAAAACAAAACAGGAGATGGACTCTGAGCAGAGCTTACAGACAACTAAGAAAGATTCTAAGTAAGTAGGAATTTATATAACGAGTTTGGGGTCAAGCTGTGAAAAGACAAAATGGGAGTAGGGAAATGGAAAGATGAATTTAGGGAAACTAAGGAGGCAAGATTGACTGGAATATCAAATGTGTAAAGAGATGTAATGTAAAACGAGTATAGAAAGGTAGACAATAGACAGATTGGAAAAGTTTTAAGTGCCAGACTAAGGAATTTGAAGTTCATCTTAGAGACAAAAGGGAGACCAAATTTTTTTTGAGTAGGGAGTAACATATCAGATATATGGTTTTGGAAAATTGTTTTGATAGTTGTGTGGAGTGTGGATAGGGAATCTAGAGACTGAAGTATGGGGGACAACCAGCAAGAGTCTAAATAAGAGGAGATGAGAGTCTGCACTAGAGTAGTGGCTCTTGAAATATCTCCCACATCCATTTGGTCTTCTTCATTTTGACTGATACCATCCTAATCTCAAAACTCATAGCTTATTACTGAGTGATAATTTGAAGTAGGGTATAGAGAACAGAGAGATAGACCTGCTGTCAAGAAGAAATAATTTCAAGTCTCATATCAGATAATTACTAGTTATTTGATTCTGGACAAATCTGTTTAATTCTTTGAACCTCAATTTTCCTCATCTCTAAAAGAGAGATAATAGTAGTACTTTCCTCATGGGGTTGTTGTGAAAATCAAATAAGATGCCATATGTAAGATTTTTTGAAAACCTTACGGTGACATAGACATATAACCCATTAACTCATGCTCTTAGATTTTCTTCTCACTATGTCATTTAGTTGACTCAAAATAATTTCCAGACTTTCTGGTTACATGGCCAACAAGTCAGAGAAATACATACTTTCTCCTATCTTCGCAACCTTTCAAAAAATCTCCAAAGTAAGAATTATGTGTAAGAGATACAGCAATTGTAATTGTCTTCACAGACTAGGACACCAAGGATCCCAAATAGGTAATAGCCTGATGAGCTAACAATAAAGAAGGCTAATGCCTAAGCATTAACAGACTCCCTTCTTAATTTACCCCCAGACCCTTCCAGGGTTACGAGACAGGATGTATGGACTTGTGGTCTGTCATCCAGTCAGCAATCCCCTTATTATTGCTATGGTCTCTGAAAGCAACCTCTTCCCTACCCAATTTTCCATCATGCATCTAGAAATAAATATTCAGACATAAAAGAAAATGGATCAACACATAATGAGAAACATAAGACTATGAGATTTCATATGAGTATAGGATGACCATGAGTATGAGTATGGAATGTATATTATGGATTATGTATATTGTTATGGAATATGAATATGTATTATTCCTATGAGTATTCCTGTGTGTATTGTTATGGAACATGAATGTGTATTATTCCTATGAGTATGGAATCACCATATCCTGTACAGTTTAAGAGATAAGAATTGTGAAAGAAGAATTTATGGGCTGAATAGTAGAAATAATTTTAAGAATTGAAAAATAAATTAATGTATAGTAGCAAATATATGACAAACAAAAAGAGAGAACAATAATTTGAAAGAAAGGGAGGGAAATCATTAATATTAAAAGAAAAAAAATATTTAGACACAAATAATGTTGATCTAAGAGATAAGATATTGAGGAAAAATAAAAATTAAAGGACTCCCAAAAGAACATGACAAATAAAAATATCTGTATACCATAATGTAAGAAATAACATAAAGAAACTGTCCAAACTTCTGAAAGGAGAAAATAGGCAGATAATTAAAATAATCTTCAGATTATCTAAAAGAAGAAAAATTGTAAAAGCTCTATACTAAAAATTTCAAAACAAATGGTGTTAAATTTAACAATTACAAAAAACAAAAACAACAACTACAAGTTGCCAGGAGGAAGACCTACAAATATGAAGGATAATTTAAATAACACTAGATTATTAATTAATCACCAATAATTACAGAAATTAATTAAATAATTCATTCCTTTAAAATATTCATTTTTCTCTGAACTTAAAAAGTAAAACAATCATTTCAATAATATAGTAGAATATTTAAAAAGATAATTTACACGAAACTGCAAATCTCTTGTGTATTACTTGATATTCCTTTTGAATATATAATAGGTATCCTGTAGCTTTCTTTTTTCCCCTTTTTTCCTTCCTTACTCTCCCCTATTCTAGAGAATGCTACCATTAGATATAAATATGTGTTTATGAAAGAGCATTCTATACATACTCGTATTTATCACTTCTTTTTCTGGATACAGATAGTGTTTTCTTTCATATATCTTTTGTAGTTACTTTGTGTATTTAGAATAGTCAAAATAATGTATTCACTGGAAAAGCAAAGGAGCTAAAAACCAAGCAAACCAAGATGACAGATGAGTTTGTAAACCTATGCCTAATCATCAACAAAAAGATAAACATTCGTAAATGAGAAGCATTTGAAGTATTCCTGGGAGTTGGTGGAGGGGGTGGGGGGATGAGCCAATTATTTGCTTTGCAAACAGAAAACAGAAACACCAAATAGTTTAACAAATACAGCAACTAAATAACTCACCTAAGAAAAAAAGGGGGAAAATAGAAAAATACCTTTGGGGTTAAAAACAACAATAACGACAGCATAATGTCTAAAAAATAGAAGAACTATTTACTTCTTTCTAAAAGTAGACAAAGTGATGACTGAAAGTCCAACTTAAATAAGAAAAAAAAATGATGGTAATGGAACATGCCTTAAACCTCATAGGAATAGGAAGGTGTATAAGGGAGAGAGGAGGAAGAAAATAGAGGGGGATAGATAACATATCCTTATCAAGTCAATTATCAAAAATGCAGAGCAAATCACTCCTATATTTTGTCAGGAAGAAGAACACCTATAGAAAGATGCATGAGGTAGCAAAGGGAGGAGTGGAAACATGAAGAAATAAAAAGGAAATTTCAAGTTAGTAGTGGGAAGGGGTCCTATTGAACAATAATCTCATGGTGGATATTTGGAGGTTATAGATATTCTACAAATGAGGAAAGGAAATGTTAACAATAAGTATAATCTGCAGGGAATTGGGGCTTAGGAAGAACTCTATGGTTGAGAGAAGTTTGTGCCTCTGTGGACACTATACTGCTTCAGTGAAGAGGAATCAGAGGTCTTGAGGACAACTGATATCCAGAAGAATGGAAAGGCTTAGATCCAGAGAGAAAATTTCTTGGAAAATGGGAAAAATCATCATATGAAGGTCAAGGGATAGTAATGAAACACACAATCCGGACATAGAAAAACTTCTACCAATGGATAATATTTCTATCCCCTTTAATTTTTGCAAGAAATAATAGTTCTTTGCTCAGAACAGGAAAAAAAGAGGCAAGATTTGCAATGGAATTACAAAGAAACCAAATAAGTACCTTAGAAACTTTAATTCCTTGAGGAATACAAAGATTGAAGAAAGAATCAGTAGGTATAACAACCATTACTCAAAAAAATAGAAGTCTAGAATAGACAGAATGGGAAGAAAATTGGTGGGGAGGAATGGAAAAATCACTACAAAAAGAAAATGCAACAAAATGGAAAAAAAAATAAGACATTTAAGGGAAGAACAGAGGAAAGGAGAATTTACTTTGCTTAATTGAATGAAAAAAAGAGGAAAAGAACTGGAGACATAGATAAAATTTTAGGAAAAAAAAGTTTTACTAACACAGTAAAACTCTAAAACTAGAGAAAAGGATGATGAATGGCAAATAGAGGGAGGGAGGATGCACTCAAAATTGAGACAAAGAGGGCTTATTGGAATTTTTCACTCATGTCTACCTCTTCCCACCTTTAATCCCATCAAAATCCCTTTTTCATGATTCCTAGAGTCTGACCTCTAGTTATCTCAATCCTATTAAGATCCTCCTTAGACTCCTGCTCAAGACATTCCCTAAACCTTTCCCTATCACCCCAGACTACTTGACCACCTTAGATCCCTCCCACAGATTTTCTTTATATAAGATTCATCTTGCCTCTATGAAAGCTCTCAGATTCAATCTAGATCAGATTCAGTCTGCATCTGATTGTTCTGGCTTGCTTGTCAATACAAGCATCACAAAATAGTGAGATTTCTTCAGACTCTATCCAATATGGCAAATCTTTAATAAACTTTGTTTTTCTCTTTGGCTGAAAGAAGGCTTGAGTCAAATTAATTAGAGCAAGACCTGACGTGTAGGTATTTTGGGGTCCTGAGCACCCCTAAACCTTGACATATGGTTCGCTGACCTCTAAAATATGACCATGTTCTAGATCTGTTTTAACTCTGTTTGATCTTGACTTGGACCACTATCTCTTCTTCAGATATATTCTCTTCTTCTAGGCCTAAATTTTGTTAATATTTCATACTCATTGGCCTATACTTCTGCATTTGCCCTTCCTAGTAAAAGAAAGGAAGCCAAAGGATATTATCTTTTGACTCTGCTCTTGCTCATCTTATATACAAATGGTTAACAAATTTTGTTGCATTATACACTACACTATTTCTCATATCTGGTCATGTTCTCTGTTCATATTGGCACCCTTCTAGAACAGATCCTAATTATCACCTACTTGGCTATTCCCATAATTTCCTTTATAAACACCTTACACTTCCAATCTTGCTGAGACTAAAATAGAGGCAGTGTTTGCACGTGATTTTTTTGTTTGCAGCTGATTGTGCACTCAATGCAGCTTCTGAAGCTGAGATGCAACAAAGTATGGATCAATTCTCTGCTGCTTGCGCTAATTTTGACCTAACAATTAACACCAAGAAAACACAGGTGCTCCATCAGCCAACACAATATCATCCATATGTGGAACCATTGGTTACAACAAATGTAGAAGTTTTGAATACTATAGATAAGTTCACTTACAATGTACACATTGACAATGAGGTTGACACACTCATTGCTAGAGCAAGCTCAGTGTTTAGGAGGCTCTGAAGAAAAGTGTGAGAGAGAATAGGGTGTCAGACTAACTACCACACAGAAGGTCTATAGAGCCATTGTGCTGACCTCATTGTTGTATGCATTTGAAACTTGGATGATATATCAGCACCATGCCAGGAAACTGAATTGCTTCTATTTGAATTGTCTTAGGAAGATTTTGAGGATCAGTTGGCAGGATAAGATACCAGACAATGAGGTCCTTTCTTGAACTAAACTTCCAAGCATTCAAACTCTACTACAGAGAGCATAACTCTGATGGGCTGGCCATGTTGTTTGAATGCCAACCATATGCTTGCCAAAGAGACTATTTTATACTCACATAGGGGAAGAGCTCACACTCTGGTCAGAAAAAGTGATCAAGAACACTCTCAAAGTTTCTCTTAAGAACTTTGGAATTGATTGTGTGACATGGGAGACAGCAGCATAGGACCATCCGGCATGGTGTGCCCTCATGAAAGAAGCCATTGTGCTCTTTGACCAAAGCAGAATTGAAGTAGTTCAAAAGAAAAGTGAGATATGCAAATTTAGATAATCTACCCCAATTGTTCATGTGGACTGTTTGTGTCCAACCTCTGGCAGAGCATTCCAAGCTCATGTTTGTCTGATTAGCCACAGTCAGACACGCTATTATTTGACTCTAACATAGCGATGTCATTTTGGTCCTCTTTAAGAAAAAAGGAACACCACCAACTCACTCTTCTAATCCATTCTTTCATCACTGCAGATCTGTCTTCTTATGAATGGCGATGCGATATAAGAGAGGGAGATGCAGCTTCAAAACCAGGTAGACCTGGTTGAAGTCCTGACTGTGAGACATACTGGTTTTATAACCATGGACGAGTTAGGTAAATGCTCAGTACTCTAGGCAACCATCTAATAATTAGAATTTCCGAGACAGTGCTCATCTGCCTTGGTAAGAAGAGTTTCCTTACCTGGGAGAGGCTCTGCACCAGTGAAATAGGAAATCTCTTCCTTATTCCTATGAACTGGTTTTGCTCAAAAATCTTCAGTAGCTCCATTTTCTTAAATTAATCAAATTTAAATGTTTTTACTTGTTCTTCAAAGAATTTCATATTCTGGAACTAGATTACCTTAAGAGTTTTATCATGAATTATTCCCCGCTACATTCTCTGGGAAAATAAAAGTACTCTCTGTCACCTGAATCTTTTTCTCACTACTCTGTTTTTGCTTTTGCTAAAATCTCCTCCTTCTTTATCTTCATGTATTCTAATCCACCATTAAAACTCAATTCAAATGATACTTCCTTCAAGTAGCCATCCCTAATTCCCCCATTTCTTAACAACTCTCCTCCCCTCCATCACCCACACTTCTTATTTCAATTTTTTGTGCCTCTCTATTGCTCTTCTCTCTTATTGAATTATAATAACCTACATAGTTTCTATATCCCATTAGGCTCCATGTAGACAGTCACAGAATCTTAACTAATTTTGTGTCTCTCCTAAGACATAGAAAAGTGCTCTGCATATGATAGATACTTTAAAATTGTGAAATTAAGTTGAAGCACATTGTTTTAATTATAGCTCCTATCTTATGTGTCCTTCAATAATTGTATTTTAATGGCTTCATTCATTTTAAACTCCTTTTTTCCTCTTGTATTATTACATTTTCACGTATTCTTTGGTTCAAAGGAGAAGCTTAGTGATGCTACATTGTGATATTTTCCCTATACATGTTTCAAAATGTTAATTTTGAACAAGCAAGAAACATGGAAAATGCTACCTGTTTTATGTCTTAGTTATTTTTCAGCTGACAACAACTTGGTTGGTACCTGTTTTTATTGTTCTAATAATTTTGTGCCTTCTTGGAAGATCAAACTCTCATTTTAAACATATGCAAGCTAAAAGTGAAAAATTCCTGTCTTATACCTAAATACTGCAAGAAGGACTATGAGCCATTTGGAGCCTCTCTGGCACAGGAATTTGTAATAAATAAATAAATAAATAAAGCTCTGTCTGGTATGTGTACACTTAATGAAGTTGTTGAAAACTTTCCTATTAATCTTTATCAGTCCTAGACTTGATTCCTTTTTCACCAAAAAATTAACACCCTTGCAATTGACAAAGTTTAAGTTCTTAGATAGTCCTTAACATAGCTATCTTTAAGATTGCAATGAGGATACCAACTTGCTCCATAATTACTGTAAGCCATCTGCTTTATTCCCCTACTTACTAGTAGGGTAAGGAGTGAGACAAGTCTGAAATCTCTACAGAGAAGGGGAGGAAGGAGAAGGGACTAGTGGAGAAGGGTAGAAAATATTCATTTATATAATGTCTACTATAGCAGATATTGTGTTAAGTATGTTTAAAAATACTATCTTATCCAACCCTATAATGTAAGTGCTGTTATTATTATCCCTATTTTATGTGTAAGAAAATTGAGGCAAACAGAGCTTAAATGACATGCCAAGGGTCACAGAGCTAGTAAATGTCTGAGACTGGATTTGAACTCACATATTACTGATTCTAGGATCAGTACCCTATTCATTGAGACATCTAATTGCTTTTGAATAAAATATGATTCAGAAAATTTCCAGGGGATAGATTCTAAGCAATCCTCACTAGAACACAGTATGCACAGCTTTGGCACAAAGCAGGTTGAGTCTAGGGAATTGTAGCTCTTATAGGACAGAAGAAAAAAAGATGAGGTATTATAGCTCTAACAGTGTGAAGAATAACTACAAACAAAAACATATTAATATTTGAGGTTGCTGACCTCTGCATCCCCACTCCAACCCCACTCCAGTAAAGATCCAGAGGGTATAATATCAGAGTCTCCTTGAATTGACTTTTGGCACAAAAAGGTGAATTCCTTCATGAAGATGCAAAACCAAGGTCAATCAACAGTATGTAGAATAACTGCTTATGGGATATGACTTGCAGTATAATTTGCAGGACTTCTGACCCCAAATATCTCCTTTATTATTGCTTTATTATTATTTCTGTTAGAGTTCCTGAAATTCCAACAATTGGAAATGTAACAAATAGGAGCATCCCCTGCCATCCAAATTAAGTCTCCAGGATGAAGCTAAGATTCAAGGCATTCTACTGGTTGGTATCTAGCTAAAGTAAATCATGAACCCCTCCTGGAAAACATAATTAATTCAAGGAAAATGGACTTAATGAAATGGTATACCAAGAAAAAGAAGCAAACCTGAGGCAAAACCTCCCAAAATATGTAACACATGAATGGGAAAATCATATAGCTATAGGGAACATTTGTGACCAGGGCAAATGTAGGAATGGGAATATACACAGGAAAGATATGTGTCTCAAGGCAATTCATCCATCCACTGCAGAGCTCTTGATATCTTCTAGTCATATCATCTTTGCCTTTTTCCTATTTATTTTTTTCTCTTATGGTCTGTACCAAATTCCTTGTCTCCAAAAGGTGGTCTTATACTGGATGTCCTTACTATTCTCTACTCTACTACACCTATTTTCTTTTCTGGATGCTGCACCTATGTATTGACTGTCTCTTCCAGATGCTGCACTACTGTATTCATAGCCTCTGTTGGATATTTATCCACTGGACAAATGGTGATTGGTAATGACTTCCCCTCTATTGGACACATGGCTAAGGAGTTCCTCTCTGCTTGCACCTTCAATTAGCTTCTTCCAGTAGAGTGCTATCTCTTCTTGACTATAAAAAGAAATAGTATACTTTTCCATGCTGATCTCACTTAAAGCCCCCAGGCTTTTAATAGCTCTTTCAGAAAAAAAAAATAGTGGCCTTTTCATTTGACCATGAACTTGAAACTTCAGAAGGAAAAGGGGAAAAACAAATAAGCAAGCAAGAAAGCAAGCAAACAAACAAAAATCCTGACATTTCAAATGAAGGAGCAGTCTCTTACCTCCTTCAGAGTCTTGACTCTGGTCTTATCATTACTTAGCCTTGCCAGACCCTCACAGTGAACTATTCCTACCTTTTGCTTCCTCTTTTACTCCTGTTTACATGTTTCTGAGAGAAGCTAGGATAAATCAAGAAATCAATGTAATTGCGTTCACTAGAAATTCACACAATCCAATTTCAACTGGTCCTCACTCAAGCAGGATAATACTATTCCCTAATGATCTCCTATAATATTATCCACAACTGTTCCAAACCTCTCTCTTCACATTTCCCAAGACTCTCCTTCTTCCCACTCTCTCAACTCAGAATATCATCTCATATTTCACCAAAACGAAATAAACCAACAAAACCTGAGGCCATACACTGAACTCTCTTCTCCCCTCCTCTTCATACTGTTGAACTCATTGGCTTCCAAGAGTTTAGATATCATTTATCAGCTTATGTTTTTTGAGAATTGCATTTCCTTTCCTAGTCTTTCTTACCAAGCTTCAATGTCACATCACAGATTGCTTTTTAGACATTGGAAATGGATAACCCATAGGAATCTCAAACCCAGCATATCCAAAACAGAATTGATTCTCTTTCCTCAAAAAAACTACTCACTGACAAACTTCTTGCAGTGTCTGGCACATATTTAGCACTTAATAAATGCTTGCTACAGATTATAAAATGAAATACATATTTATATTTGGAATTTAAAGTTCTTCTAAATCTTTTTTTCCAACCTATGTTTCCAGGATGATCTCAAATTACTTCCCCTCACATGTTCTCTGTACTAGCCAATATGTGCGATTTGCTCTTTCCTATACTCTACATTCCATTTTCCACCCACTCTCCTCTGTCTGCTTTAAGCAGGCCTTGTTTACAACAGGGCTCTTCTTCTTTATTTTTGATTGGTAGAATCCATAGCAAAGTTAATTACCACGTCCTATGGGAGGTCCTTCCTCATCTGAATTTTTGTTTTTCCACACCCTTGTGCCCTAAATTCATTTGTATTTGCATTTCCTCTGTACATCTGATTTGTGTGTACTTTCTTTTTTTTTTTTTTTTTGGCCCAGTAAGTTTATTGAGAACAGAAACTATTGAATATTTTGCTTTGTGTCCCCAGTACCTAGCTTAGTATCTAAAACCTTATAGGTGCTCAATTATTGGTTGTTTTATTGAATTAAATGAAAAAAGATAATCTAGTCGAAAGGTAAATTTTTCACTTTAAATAGTTGAATGATTCTTTATTTTAAAATAATTCTAATTGTTTAAATTTCAGGGTTTAGAAATTACCCTCTCCAAATCCATAACTTTCATTTGCTTGATTACATCAATGATGAATCTTTGTTCACTTGAATCTGTTCCCTCTCAAGATTACTGGTACCTGAAATAGAAAACAAATGAGACAATGTGTTGAGGCTCAAATATTACTGCTATGCACAAATTAACTCAGTTACTTGAAGATTTCATGCTTATTTAATACATTATCCTTCAACCACAGAAAGTGCCTACAAATTTTGGCTTCTTTATGCAGTCTTCCCTTATTCTCATGAAGTTGCATCAAGTTCTTTGAAATCATCATCTCCTTTAAAATGTAGTTTTTGAAATCTAATGGCTTGGTTACATCAAAAGTATATATATATATATATATATATACACACATATATAATGGATACGTAATATAAAATATGCTACAAATAACTTCAGAAACCTTAACAAAAGCCATTTTATGTTCAAAGCTACTTTTTTTCAATAAAATCTTTTTCCAGTCATTTATTTTGAGTGAAATTCTGTGTATTCTACTAAAGCAAGGTCAATTTTTCCTGTAGCCTTAGTATATTTTTTTACCTTAGCCTATTTTTTAGTAAATGTCCCTAAGTACTTCTGTTGTACTTGTTCAATTAGCATCAGCCAAGTGACCTACTCTCTGCAAGGTTTATTCTAAATTCTTCTAAATTTAATTTAGATGATGGCCCCCTAGGTCCTGGATTTTCTTCACTCTTTTGGCAGAATACTGCTTTCCTACTCGAGCCCAACACTGCACTGAAAAGTACTCTGCTGTTACTTAAAAACCTTTTGTTTTCAGGTTTAATGCTTCCAGAAAAGGAAAAAAAAATCAAGATTCCTGAATCAGAGAATATCATCTTTCCTCACTTGCAGTTTAAGTTTTACTTTTGATGTTTTGTGAAAGAAATAGGACAATAGGGTCCTAGCATGCTCACCGGAAGTTTATTGTTTGCCTTTTTTCATAAAGCTAGTATTTCATTTAGACTTTAGTTTCATCCAAAATTCTTGCCTGCAGTCTTTCTTCCCTTAGTTTATTTAAATTTAATTTATAGATCTTTATCTGTCTGACTGTTATGTCCATGAAAGAATAGTCAATATAACCTTCCAGCTGTCTTTATTTAGGGCTTTGGTACAGAAGCATAGTTAAGATAGAGGTAGGCTAGTCTGAAAATGAGAATAGGGCAGATATTTTGGGAAAATCCAAACATTAAGTACTAAAAGGTCATTCAGCCAAATCAAGGTAGACATAAAGTTGGAAATCTGGGTAATTTTGATACAATAAAGCAAAGAAAGAGGCTAGCCAGCATGTTGGGCTATGGCAATGCCACACTGTGGAGGAAAGAGATGGCAGTTCTATCATAGCTTTGACATAAAAAATCTCATGGGGAAAAAATGTGAAAAAAAAAACATCATTTCAGCAATATTTCTTGATGTAACACTTTAATCCTGAAATGTTCTGCTAATTGCTTTGGCTTTGGAATCACTAATTCTGCTTGTTGTCTCTCATCTAGAACTTTGGTGTGTTGGTGACTTTAGCTCTCCCTGTCATAGTTACCTCTGTTGATTCTCAGATTATTACTCTGCTTTACCCTACCACTACTCTCATTTCATGAGTCCCCTGGAAGACAAGTAACCCATAAATTAGGTATTTTGTGGATTGATACTCCCAAAACTCAAGTTCACAAGCCCACATTAAAATACATATTTATGTTTCATTAGTCATCAATATTCCATGAGCTCAAAGCAAAGGCTTATGCTGAAATAGTATAGTAAAATTTTGGGGCAGCTAGGTGGAGCAGTGGTCAGAGTCCATGGCCTGGACAGGAAGACTCGTCTTCCTGAATTCAAACCTAGCCTCAGATATTTACAAGCTTTGAGACCCCAGGAAAGTCACCAAACTCTCTTTGCCTCATTTTCCTCATTTATAAAATAAGCTGGAGAAGGAAGTGGCAACCACTCCAGTATCTTGGCTAAGAAAAACCCAAATAGGCTCTCAAAGAGTTGGATATTAGTGGAACAACTGAACAACAACAAAAAAAAAAATAACAAGATTTGTAGTGGAATACCATAACTCAAATATGCATTATTGCAAAAATTTATACCATCAATGGGGAGAGAAAGAATAGTGATTAGGCATGAAGGGCCCAGATGTGGAAGAGTTCAAAATTGCAAAAATTGGCAAATTATGCTCCCAATGCTATAAGGCATTTGTTGTACTCTTGCAGCTACTCTTACCCAGATGATATGCCTTTTCTAGGTGAGTTGTACTGCTGATCTCACTAGACCACTTCCCTACGGAATGTGTTTTCCTGATTCATATTATTCTCTGGTGTCTCCAGCTTATGCTGCAACTGAAATCTTTGGCAAAGGTACTGCTGCCTCTTTCTTTCTATTTTCTTAAGTTTAATTATTGATGTTGTCTTTATTTACATAGTTGTGGTCATTATGTATATAATTTTATCTGTGACTTATATTAAAGTATTCTATTTTTTTTTTGAGTGGGGAAGGCAGGGCAATTGGGGTTAAGTGACTTGCCCGAGGTCATATGGCTAGTGTGTCAAATGTCTGAGGCAGGATTTGAATTCAGGTCCTTCTGATTCTAAGGCCGGCGCTCTACACACTGCACCATCTAGCTGCTCCCAAAGATTTGCCTAGGAAGTTTCTGATGCTGGATTTGAACTCAGATCTTCCTGACTCCATGCCCAGTGGTCTATCCATTGCACCATCTAGCTAGAGACTGGCTCTTTCAAAAAGAGATAGAATCCTCATCCAAGAATGAGCAGGAAGTTCCCTCAGCTTTACTCCCATGGAGTCTTGGCTCTAAGGTCTACCTTCTCTCCAGCAAGAAGATGTCACTCATATGCAACAAGCTCTCTCTCCTCTCACCAAATAGTGGGGGTTCAGAAAGAAATATCCTCAAATTTTATTCTTAGTTTGAAAGCAAGCACATTTCATATGCTTCTGAAGAAAGACACCATTGCCAAGCGGAAGTAAGAAGGGAAGAGAGAGAAATAAATTCTTTCCAATCCATTGGACTCTGCCAAAAGTATAATCAAGTCTTTCTTTAAAAAAAAAAAAAAAACCTTTTCACATTAAGCATGTTGTAAAGAAGAATTGGAACCAATGGGAGGAACCATGACAAAGAAGACACAAAACTAAAAAAAAGAGAGAGCAAATATTATGTTTTGATCTACATTCAGAGCCCACAGTTCTTTTTCTGGATGTGGATAGCATTTTCCACCATGAGTCTTTTGGAGTTGCCTTGCTGAAAAGAGCTAAGTCTATCAAAGTTAGTCATCACATAATGTTGTTGTTACTGTGTATAATGTTCTCCTGGTTCTGCTCACTTCACTCAACATCAGTTCATATATGTCTTTCCATGTTTTTCTGAGGTTCACCCACTCATCCTTTCTTATAGCACAATAGTATCATTCCACTACATTCATATATCACAACTCGTTCAGCCATTCCCCAATTCATGTATATCCCCTCAATCTCCAATTCTTTGCTACCACAAAAAGAGCTGCTATAAATATTTTTGTATATATGGATCCTTTTCCTATTTGTATGATTTCTTTGGGATACAGCCCTAGAAGTGGCATTGCTTGGTCAAAGGGTATGCAAATTTTATTGTCCTTTAGGCACAATTCCAAATTGCTCTCCAGAATGGTTGGAACAGTTCACAACTCCACCAACAATGCATTAATATTCCAATTTTCTCACAACTTCTCCAGGCTTTATAATTTTTCTCTTTTGTCATGTTAGCCAATCTGATAGGTATGATGTGGTACCTAAGAATTATTTTGATTTGCATTTCTCTAGTCAATAGTGATTTAGGGCAATATTTCATATGACTATACATAGCTTTAATTTCTTCATCTGAAAATGGCCTGTTCATATCTTTTGACAATTTATCAATTGGGGAATGACTTATATTTTTATACATTTGATTCAGTTCTTTATATATTTTAGAAATGAGGCTTTTATCAAAGACACTGATTGTAAAAATTATTTTCCAGTTTTCTGTATCCCTTCTTATCTTGGTTGCATTAGCTTTTCAATTTAATGTAATCAAAATGATTAATTTTACATTTCATAATGTTCTCTATCTCTTGTTTGGCCATAAATTCTTCCCTTCTCCATAAATCTGACAGGTAAACTATTCTTTGTTCTCCTAGTTTGCTAATAATATCAGCCCTTTTATCTAAATCATGTACCCATTTTGACTTTATATTGGTATGTGGCATAAGATGTTGGTCTATGCCTAGTTTCTGCCATACTACTTTCTAGTTTTCCCAGCAGCTTTTGCTAAATAGTGAGTTCTTATCCCAGAAGCTGGAGCTTTGGGTTTATCAAACAGTAAATTATTATAGTCATTGACTGCATAATCAAGTCTTAAAGAGCTGAGACTATTCTCCATACTCAAAAGCTAGATTCTTCCTACTTTCTAGGGTTTCTTTGACTATTTTAGAATTCTCAATCTTCCTTGGTTTTACCAAGGTAAACTACCACTAGAGGGAAGACTATGGTCTCCATCAATCCCTTTCATATGCAAATTATAATTCACTCTAATGTGCTTAGATGATTAAAATTGGCCACTTAAAAGTTAGACAATTTTAATTAATGTCATCAAGTACATTGCATTTTTTTTTTTGACAAATGGTACCCATATCACCCTTAATCTCCAACGTACTCACTCTCTCTGGACAGCAACCTAATATTTGTTTTATATAGTAAAGGGCCTATAGTTTACTTAAGGTGGATGAGAGTTCTTTTGGATAGGAAAAAAAGACCTTATGTGTTCCCCTTTTAACAGGCCAAATCCTGAGTCGATGATAAGTCAGGCAAGAGATGGGAAGGACAAACATAGAAAAATGAGGGGATTAACGAGGCAGCTGGCAGCACAGTAAATAAAGTGCTATGTCTGGAGTCAGGAAGACTCATCTCTGTGAGTTTAAATATGGCCTCAGACACTTATTGGTTGGGTGACCCTGAGGAAGTCACTTAACCTCTGTTTGCCCCAAATTCCTCAACTGTAAAATGGGGATAATAGTGCCAACCTCCCAGCATTATTGGGAAGATCAAATACGATAATATTTGTAAAAGCACTTAGTACAGTGCCTAGAACATAGTAGGTTCTATATAAATGCTTATTCTTTCCCCTCTCCTCCAAACACTTGCTTGTCTACTAGAGCCCTTTAGTTCTGGATGCTATACAAAAAAATCTTAAAAATATCTTAAAATCTTGCTGCAAAATAATTAAAATGAGAAAATCTAGTTGTACTCCTAGATATTGTGGAATCAGCCAGAGGCAGGAGGGATCAGAACAAATAAACAACAAATATGTGGGTGCAATTTTCAAAAATTTATTAAGTAGTAAAAAAATTATGAAGAAGCTTCAGTAATCCTAACTTGCACATGTGTACACACACATACACACACACACATACACACACACATGCACACACACGTGTGCAAGCATATAAATATTTAATCAATTTTGCAAGCATTTTCATTCAAACAATCTTTACCATTATTTTGTATCATACTGAAGTGGGATGGTGGGGGGTAGTGGTGGAAAGAGATGTGATGTTAGGCATTATGAATATAGTGGAGTAGTGAAAGTATAGAAAAATGTGTCTGTGATAGATCATTTCTCTGAGTCTTGGTAGAACAGCTAATACCCGATAGTAATAGTTAACATCTGTGAAGCACTGTGCTGGTCACTAAGCTAAGCACTTTACAATTATTATCTCATTTGATTCTCACAACAACCCTGGGAGATAAGTCCTATTACTTTTCCAATTTTATAGAAAAGGAAAGATGAAGCAATAGAAGTTAAGTTACTTGCCTAGGGTCACATAGCTAGTAATTGTCTGAAGGCTAATTTGAATTCAGTTCTTACTGACTCCGGGTCTGAAACCACCTTACTGCCACAGAAAATCCTTTCTGATTTCTAGAGATAAAAGATTTGTTTATTTTTGTATGTATGAGAGAGTATATGTGTTATTCTTGTTGTTTTCCTTTCATTGTTATATTTGTCTTTGTCTCTGTTCTCTGTATCTTCCATCTTTATTTGTCCCATAAACAAATCCCAATGACACATACTATTCCTTATTATTATTTTTCATTTTTTAGTATTTTATTTTTTTCCCAGTTACACATAAAAACAATTTTAAACATTTGTTTTTAAAACTTTTAGTTACAAATTCTCTACCTTCCTCCCTCTCTCCACCCACCCCAATCGAGGAGACAAGCAATTTGTTATGGCTTATACATATATAGTCATGTAAAACATTTCCATAATAGTTATGTAAAACATAGACAAAAACAAAACAAAACTCACTTCGATTTTCTTGCATCATTTTCATTTCTCTTCCCAATTTTTTCTCAACTCTCTTACTTGATTTTCAGAATGCTTTTTGAACAGTTCCATGGCCTGAGACCAATACATATTTTTTCTTGGAGGCTTTGGATGTAGGAGCTTTGACTCTCTTACCTTCTTCTGAGGGTGTCACCATAGTAACTTTCTATGGTCAGATTTTTTTTTCTGATTTTTGCTCATTTTCCCACCCAATTACTTGACTTTTAACTCTTTGTTAAAGTAGGGTTCTGCTTCCAGGGAGAAGGGTGTACTATCCCAAGCTTCAGAGGCTTTATGCAGCTGTTTTCAAAGATACTTCTACATACCTCTAAGTTTTCAATTTTTTCAAAGTGTTATGATCTAAGGAGAAGTGTTTACTCCTCTCCTGGCCTCTCTCTGTTATGAGAATGACCAAAAGCACTCTTTTCTGACCTGGAACAGTGAGGAGGGTTCCCACTTCCCTCTGGCCCACAAGCTATAATGTGCTAGAGCTCCTCCTCACCCCAGGACTCCTACCTAGGACTGCAACCCAAATCTAAGTATAGGCAAAGCAACAGACTCCTTCCTCAGTGCTATCAAAGAGATCCCTGTGAACACTTATTTTACACTCTTACCATCTATGGGCTGAGAGTTTCAGAAGCAGCTACTGCGGTTGCTCCTGATTCAGTGGCTCTCAAGACCTGCTCCTGGTTTTCAGGGGCTGGCACTGTGCTGGTGTGGCCCACACCAGATTGTAGTCCTTTCTCAACCACGTATGATAAACCTTCCCTGATGACCTTCTAAGTTGTCTTTGCCATCTGTGTGCTGAGAGATCTGGAAGTCCCCGGTGCTGCAACTGATTCAGTCACTCCAGATCTGCTACTGGTTTGCTGGGGCCTGGTCTTCGCTGGTGTGGTCTGAGCTGGATTGAACTTCTCTCTCACCCATGTGCAACAGACCTTTCCTAACAACCTTTTAAGTTGTCTTGGGTTGGAAATTGTTTTGCTCCATCTTTTTTGTGGCTTCTGCTACTCTAGAATCTGTTTACAATCATTATTTAAAGGTATATTAGGGGGTTGGGGGAGAACTCAGGAGAGTCTCAGCCTTTATTCTGCTATTTACACTATCCCTTATTAAAACGCATGGAATCTGGCCATAGGTCTTAGTCTTTTATTTTTTTTTGTAAAATTCATACTTTTAACAATCAAACTTTAACTAAATTTATAAATTACTAAGAAAGGTATCAATAGAATCTTCATCACAATATTCCATCCCAATGTTTTTTCAAAAGAAATTAAGCAGATGTTTAGTTTCTTTACTACTTTAACTTATTTACTAAATTACTTATTGATTTGTTAAGGTAACATCACACAGGTCATTCTCGACTCTTTTAAGTTTGATGTGGGATATTTTATATAATCAAAATTATGCAAAGATTGCAAAATTTCCAACTACATAGCATATTCTTTTTTTCAGACCAGGCAGGACCTTTAAATCAAATACCCTAAGTATAAACTGAGACAGAATACCAAGTTTTAAAAATTGGAAATCAAGACAGGGTTTTGCCACTCTTCCCCCCCCCCCACTTATATAAATAGATACTGTTTCCTCTAAGACTGGCTCAGTAGAAACCTCTAGGTCTACTGAAGGCTCTCATCTATAATCACATATTTTGAGGCTTCCAGAGCTGTCAAGTTTTTACTGGGACTCCTTTAATCAGAGATTCCATATTAGATTTCTCTATGTGCCATCTCTTCATTCTTCTTTGCTGACTGCTGTGCTATAGCCTCCCTGCTTTTAAAATTCCACAATACAGTGAAGATACCCCTAATTAAAATTCTTGCCCTTTTCATGTGCCATTTTTCTGGAAGACATAAAGCTGGGAGGGATAGCTAACATAGTAGATGACAGAAAAAGGGTACAATAGTGTAAACTCCTCCCTACACTTGAATGCTATACATCACTTAATGGTTACATACTCTGATAGAGCAGAGTTTATTCCTATAAAAAATTGTAGGCAGTTTAAGATCTGACTCCTGGTTAATTATGAGTACCTCCCATTACAAACAGGATATGATTTTCACTCTTCAATGACTTTGACCAAAAGGTCATTGAGTAGTAGTCTACTCTACACATAAATTAATTTTTCCACTGAAGAAATATCTTGAATTGAAAGAGGGTCTTAAAGATATTTCATAGGAGTTGGGAACTTAAAAGTTGATTCCTGTGCCTGGAGATTTGGCTATCTGTAATAACATTATCATGTAGATGAATGATAAGCAAAATAAAGGAAAAGGATGTACAATTTAAGGGTCAGAAAGATTCTTTAGAGACCTTACTTGATGGCATTCAGAAAGAAGCTACAATCTTCTATGAATTAAAATACAAGGTTTGCCATGGACCATACTTCTGGTGTATGAGCATCTAGCTAAAGATAACCTGGAGTTGAAGGTTAGGAACTCTATAATGATAAGCCTGGCCCTGGAGGACTGTGCTGAAAGGGTGAATGTTTTGAGATCATATTGTATGTGGAGTTTTGGAAGAGGAGCAGACTTCAGAGAAAAAGCAGAGAATGGTGTTTCTGAAGATTTGGCAGGAGCAGCTGGTGAGGAGAAGGAGGAAGCAGACAGTGGCTGCCAAAATATTGACCCAAACAGAGAGGAAGACTACCTGCATGAGAACTTTGGAAAAGTGAGAGCGGTGAGCTGCCTTCTAGCTGACTTTGGTGAGGTGAGCACAAAGGCAGGGAACCGCCTACATCAGGATTCTGGCAGAATCCAGGCCAGGACAGCCAGAGCTGGAAAACCAGGAACCCAGAAGGTTGGAGTTCAGCCCTGGGGCAAGATGAAAACTTTGCAGCAAGGCACTGAGTGTGAGTATTTCCTGCCTTCCACTGACTGTTTGGGACCCAGGAGGGAGGGGTGGATTTGTCTATGGTGGGGTGAGGGAAGTGCCATGGACCCCCAGGGACCCACCCCGTTGGCTTTGTTGCCCAGATGTCCCCTAGGACTTGGAAGTGGCGTGCTGGAGCAGTGTGGGGAGAAGGACACATCCCCAAGAGAACTCAATTTGGACTTTGTGTTGGGGCTTTGCTAACTAAAGCATACTGGTACCTGAGGGTAGCAGCAGGAAGCCTGCAACTGCTGTGTGGAGAGGACACTCAAAAAGAGCTTTGCTTGGACATTCTGTACTGCTTAATGATATTAACTTGCTAGGACCTAGGAGAAGATATTTGAATTATAAACAAGTATTTGGGAATGGCACTGAATTATATGTTTTGCTTGGTTGTGAATGATATGTTTTGTTGTATTTCCCTGAATGCGATTGCAATGTATAATGTTTCTATTTTGTTCCAGGATGCATGGCCATTTAATTTAGATATTATTAGTCCATAGATCCTGGAAAGGGATGGACAATGTAATAGTAATTAAGGTGGGACTTTTTGCTGTTGACCTTTAATGATTCTGACCTTTGTTTGAATGGGGTAGATAAAAAAGGATGTTTTTGTATTTCACAGCACTGAGACAATTGGGAGCCATTGATTTGTATCTGATGTGATATTGGGGGTGGGGAACTTCTCCACGCCCAGCCTGGGTGAGGTCATAGCCCTCTGGGCTCTGAACAGGGTATATATGCACAGAGGTTAGTGTTCTCTCTCAGAGCTCTGAGCCACAGCAGGAGTGGCGTGTGACTCTGGGCCAGCCATTCTAATGAGCTCCCCAGCTGTAGACCCAGATGTTGATAACTACACATTGTATTTGGTCTGTAATTCAGGGTGCTGGCTTTTTCCCCTGAACTACGTGGATGTTATTTGTATGCTGGATTAAAGTAAGATTGCTAACCCCTTAACATTGCTTTCCTTAAGTAAAGCAGATCAAAAGGACCTGTGTTGGCAGCTTTCTGGGTGCTGGCTGTTGGTGGATCTTACACCTCCACAGAAGCTGCTAGCTGGATTGTTGATACAATAATATATATATATATATGTATATGTATATGTATATGTACATATATATATGTATAGATAGATAGATAGATATAGATATAGATATAGATACATTGATACAATTATATATATATATATATATATATATAATTTTGTTATCTACTATACAAAAATGTAGTGGGTATACATCTATACCTATGTAAATACATATATACATAAATATAAATGTACATTTCTATATATACACATATATACATATACATATATTTGTGTGTATATATGCGTATATATACACCTATAAACATATATAACACATTCAAATGTGTGGGGTTTTTTTGTGTGTATGTATGTATAAAATAACAGTGTTCAAGCTTTATCTATGGCCATGTGTCATAAATATTTAGTGAGCATAATGAAAATGAAAATGGTTACTAATACAGATAGGCAGACAGACAAATAGACAGATGGATAGATATACATATACACATCTATCTATCTGGATATATAGATATGGATATCTATATATAGATATCAATATTTGTATCCATATATATAGGTATAGACAGATATGTCTGACATGATTTTAAGTTTAATCTGTGTTATTAGCCTTTTCTCCATCATTTTCTCATATCTGGACAATCCATAGAATAATAAATGAAATTCTGATTTGTAATATTAGCACATTTCTGAATTGTAAATGCTTCCATTGAAAAACACTTTAAAAAAATGGCTCTCTTAAAGCATACATCAGCATACCCATTGCATTGGGTACATCTTCCCTATTCCTGATGATTACACCCACACTCTCAGGTTATGAGCTTCTAGGGATATGACAGATCTTTAGAACCTGTCCATGTCTTTGCTTTCAGGCCAAAATCATCAGAGCCAATCTCACTAGCTAGCCACTGGTTCACATGGATCTTAGATCTTGGAAAGAGGAAGTGGAGAAAATATTTTGTCATCTACAGGTGGCCAGGAACAAGAAATTATCAGTTGCCTAGAAGCAGCCCCAATATGGGCAGCTAGATGATGCAGTGTATAAAGTAATAGGATTGCAATTAGGAAGGTTCATCTTCGTGAGATCAAATCTGGTCTTAGGCACTTAATAGCTGTGTAAACCTGGGCAAATCACTTAACTCTGTTTGTCTCAGTTCTTCATTTGTAAAATGAGAAGAAATGGCAAACTACTCTGTTATCGTTGCCATGAAAATGCCAAATGGGGACACAAAGAGTTGAATGTCACTGAATATAATGAGTAGCACCGACCCTAGTCAGCTAGTACATTAACTAGTATTTGCAGGTGAAACCATCATATCTTACCTTACAAATTACACCATTGCCCTGATTTCCTGCTAGAGTCAGCAGGAGCTAGTCAATTGTATGAAGCTTCTGTGTAAGATGGAATGGACCATTAAGCCTCCAACAACACTATGGCCTGTTCTGTTGTTGGAGGATTCAGACAATAGAGAGATATTGTATAATAACTATTAATTACCTCATTCTAGAATCCTTATCCTTCAACATTGCACCCCTTACCCTCCTCTATACCTGTATTTTTTTTCTTACCACCACTCCTCCTTACAGTAGTCAATCTATAACTAACTCTACCTACTCCTCAGCCACACCTTAACAATTGACTGGTGAAGGCAGATATGGATAAGTGACCTACGGAGCACCTTCTTTTGCATCTTGTTCAACACAAGAAGGGTGGGCATATAGCTTCCCAAAGGAATGGGGCACAAGCCATTCACAGCACCTTATTGTTTATTAATCTGGAACTGGGATCACAATACATAAACTCCTGGCCTAGCTCAATTGAATGGAGGAATTGGCTTAGATACCTGTTACAAGGATAGTAATAATTTTCAATTTCATTATGACACAAATTATCTATGATACCTGGGCCTGGGTAAATTGAAGCCCCTTATTTTTCACTAGTTAAAATTGGCACCAATAGGTTGCTGGGGATAGATTTTAGAGTTTCTTGGGTTTTTAAAGCACCCAGCATGAAGCTAGGAAGGCTAGGCCACGACTCATCACATAAAACTAGCAAGCGGTCACAATTAGTTACCTGAAGCCGGAATTACCTTACATCCACGTTCTAATTAGATAAGATGGCAAACCAGTTAAGAGACCCTCTAAATATAGGTACTGAACTGCCCAAGTGGCTCACCTCCATCTCTAGCCATACTGACAGCTAAGGCAAAAATAACCACATATCTACCACTCCACCTACCCACCCACACAATATACGTATATATATATATATATGTGTGTGTGTGTGTGTGTGTGTGTACATATATACATATATATGTATATATATACACATATATATATACATATATATGTGTATATATATGTGCGTATATATATATATACATATATATATATATAATTTTGTTAGTATAACTGGATAATAAAGTTTGTTTGCATTTTTTTAGGCTAACGCATCTCACTTCTTGGTATCTTTGGAGTCCATTTCAAAATAGACCCAAAGTCTCTGTTGAAAGCAAAGAAAAAGGACACAGAGAAACTTGCTGAGTCTTTATATCCATACTTTTTAGTTTGTTTGTTCATTTCCTGGTATCTCTTGTGGGGGTATATGAAGACCTCTCAGCTTTCCAAAGAGATCAAATGTATTTCTAAAGCATCCTATACATTAAAACAATGGGAGAGTATTTATTTACATAATTGTCACCCTTGTGGATTCTCTTTCATTTTCCACTATCTTGAAAGATGACTAATATTTGTCTCCAATTACATTGGTATTTCTTCTGGTATTCTATAATATAATTGGGATATATAAGCTTTTATATAGTTACTATGTGTTTCAACACTCTGGCTAGCAGCTGCTGTGGGAGTGTAAAACCAACAAAAACCAGCTCACAGAATGCTGCAAGCCCAGATTCTTTTGATCTGCTTTACTATGGAAAGCAACATTAAGAGGCTAACAATCTTACTTTAATCCAGCATACAAATATCATTCACTTAGTTCAGGGGAAAAAGCCAGCACCCCGAAGTTCAGAGCAGATACAAACAAATTACAAACATCAACAGACAGACCTTGTCTGATTCAAATCTCAATGCATAGTTACCAGAGTGTAACAAAGTCTGAACATCCGAGTTTACAAGCTGCCCAGAGTACTAACTACGGCTGCCTGGAGTCTTCACATCAGCGCACTGCTAAGAGTGAGAGCCCTAAAAAAATAGCTATGCCTTCCCTTTTTATGCACTCTTTAGCCATCATTAAACGTCAGTGACCAGAACTTAAGCTTTCACTATTGGCCCTGGTCTTGGCATCTCCCTTCATTAGCCCCACCTGGAGCCCCACCTTAGTTACCAATTCGTACCCACATAGGCTTAGCACCTGATAGATAGGGGTTCGGGCCTGGGGCTTAGCACCTAGTAAGACTCAATCAAAGACACTGAATTAATCAAAAGAAACAAAGGCCAAATTCTTTGAGGGCACTTGGTTAAATAAGTGCTAAGAGCCCATCTTGATCCCCAATACACTCTGCTTTAGACATTGTACTAAGCAATTTACAATTATTATCTCATTTGATTCTCCTAACAACCTGTAATTAGATACTATTATTATCCACATTTTATAGTTTAAATTGAGGTAAACAAAAATTAAGTGACTTGCCTCAGATCACACAGCTAGTAAGAGTCTGAGGGAAGATTTGAACTCAAGTCTTCCTGACTTTATAACCAGCAACCTATACGTTGCATCACTAGCTGCTATTATTTATGTGGGACTGAATTTATTTAATGTAACTAAGTGTTCCCTTGTTGTCTTCGCACGTATCCATGCTTTCAATTTATCTCTCAATGTTTGCTCTTCCCTTTTCATTTTTGTGGTCATCATCCCAAATCGAGGTATTTAAAGCAAAAAATAAAATAAAATAAAAGCAACAATAACAACAAACATTGAGGAGCTTTGCTGTCTTTTTGCCATCTCTTAAAAACTGTGTGATATATTACTAGTAAGGATTCATTGAGGGGGACAGGGGAAATGAGAGAAAATGACTTTGAAGTAAATAAAAAAGCTCATCCTCAAAAAAAAAAAAAACACATACATTGAGATATTTTCTTCCTTCTTTTACTTCCTTCTGGAGTTAGTGATGTGTGTGGTTTATTTATCATGCCAAAGAAGGAAGAATGAGGAGTTTAATGTTAGGGCTAGGGATTCAGGTGGCAAAGATCTCTGAGGTTTCTTCCCATTCCAAATTTATATTATTTTAGAAAATATTTTTTTCTGCAGAAGACAAATGAAATACATTAGAACAAATATTAGTAAGATCTTTTATCAGATTTACAGAAGGGGCCACCACTATGCTGATAAATATTTCCTGGATACTATAAAGCAACGGGATATTTAAACACCTGGTGCTTAGGTCATTTCACTGACAAGCTTAAATTTAAATTCCAATTAATCACCTTCATAGTGCTCAAGACTTTCTTCTTGCCTTCTAAATCACATTTCCTAGGAACCTCTTCAGAAATAATTATGTTAACCAGTATTTTAGGCTCAATCAACTATGCTGTACTTCACAAGATTTCCTTAAGGATGAATGAAAGTTCAAAACGGCACCACCCTGAGTTATTTGCCACAGTTGCTGACCACTTTCCTATATAGATTAACCTTCAGAAACATCTGATGATGATGATAACATTAATGATGGTAACTAGATAAAATTATCTATCATTTAATACCCATGACTTCTTTCCTTGGCTATTACCGAGTCTAAGGTTACATGCTACCACCTTCTGAAGGTTTGCATTTTTTTCCGCCAGTATTTCTGTATCTCAAGGGATATCAAAACCATTCAAAGTCATTTTATATTATTTATTTTTCTAATGTATATAGGTATGTATTCCTTACTAAGGGCTTAGAAAACTCTCAGTTCCATAGAAATTTAGCTGAAAAGAACAAGCAAAAATGATTTAAGTACTAAGCACCCAACTCTATTGGGTGTAGTACTTTATACATAAAACAGAAAAAGGAGCAATAATAGAGACTTAGCCTTGAAGCAAGACTTGGCTGTGTGACTCTGGGGAAGTAATTTAATCTCTTGGTCCTAAAGGCAAATCTACAAGACTATTAAGTTGCAGAGAATGTACCAGTAGGAATTGGTAAGAGGATGTTCTTTTCCTTGGACTTTCATATGTCAATGAAATTATAGGTCCAGTATCTTTCTATCCATCTATCTATCTATCTGTCTGTCTGTCTGTCTGTCTATCTATCCATCTATATTTCTATGATTTTAGGACAATCAAAAGTGACATGAAATGAGGAAAAAAAAAAAACAACCTTTTCATGGTGCTAGAAAAAGTTAGATTTCATTTGGTTTTATACAATGCTGCCCCAGTGAAATGATGTAAGATTTGTTAATGGGACCATTAATCCATACATGTACTAAGTTTAACAAATTCAAATATAACACATTTAAGGCATTCATTAAATGGCTACCATGTGCAGAGCACTATGCAATGAGCTGACATATGTGAAAACTTTAGTTAAAACATAATCCCTGACCTTACAAGTAACAGTCTCAACATTTTCTGTAGAATATCAAAATCCTGGAGCTATATATATATATACACACATATGTATGTATATATACACATATATAATCTCATAAACCTGAAAAAAACAGTTTTAAAACATTTCTTTGCAACAGAATCCAGTAGCACATGCACATTTGCTAAGAGAGGATGGAATATGCAAGCATGTGGATCATACATGCACAACTGCACATTCACAAAATATAATTCTTTCAAATGGGAAACAATAACATAACAATTAAAGAACAGAAGAAAAAAATAAATCCACTAGTTTAGTGACCATTTAAGAAATGTTCTTCTATTCTAAGAAACTATGTTTTTTTTTTCATTTTCTCTATATTTTCACTATAGTATTTTAGGCAAAATAAAAATATCCTCACTGCTAATCTGCTTCACTCTGTCGCTTTACTCTCTTGAAAGAAGCAGTGATATGTGGTGGTCTGCTTGGCAATCAGCCAAGACCTTGAAATCACAGAGGGTGACAGAAAACTTCAGAGGGAAAGCTAGGGGAGGGAAGGACACAGGAATTTTCAGAAAGAGGGAGAGGGAGACAGAAGGCATGAATACAGAATAGGAAAAGAAAAATATAAGCCAAACATCAGTAAGGCTAGGGATGACAAGAGATTGAAGAGGTTGAAGTTTCTCTCACTGCTCTGTGAACTCTCCCATGTGAGCAGAGCTTTAAGGCACCAAGTGAAGAGGAAACAAGAAAAAAAAATAGCTAACAAAAGCAACTTACAACAACCCACCCCTCAACAATGGGCTAAATCTCTAGTTTTGCTAGAGTCAAAACAGCCTGATTCTACCTCTACTGCTGGTTCTTTCTGTGGTTTGGGCCTTTTCTAGGTGAGGGATATTCTCCATTCAAAATATTTCTTTGGCAACACAGCCAAGCATCCTTGATGTCCTAGTGTTCTCCAGCCCAAGCAAAAAAGAGATGGTGAAACTACCACTGAGTTATCAGTTGTCTGCTCTATCTTGATTGTAAAGAATGAAAAGAGAAGATGAAAGAAGACAGAGTATATTCCCTGGTCATATTTGGAAACACTAATTACTGTAATTCCACATTTCATATTATAATCTTTGACACCTCACACTCCACCTAGGCTTTAAAAATATATTATTCTTGGAAGCAACACCTCTAGAAACCAATCTTTCTTATTAATGAAGCACAGCAGCAGGAAATGTTGATTCACAGGGAATATTAATTATGCCAGAAAGCATGTTGCCAAGGAATAACAGCTTATCATGATGAGACTACTTAGATTGTGTCTATAGGAATACATTATCTAGAAATATGGACAATTATAGTCGGCTCAACATGATCACTGAGGTATATGTAAATCTGGAGGGAAAATATGAGCCACTTAGAACTATAGAATTTTAGAGCCAGATGGAAGCAAAGAGATAATTTAGTCAACTCTCTTCATTTCACAGATGAGGAAGTAATATTATTAACCAACATTTATACAATGCTATAAAGCTTATGAAGCATTTTTACATATATTTTTTTTCATTTGAACCTCACAAAAATACTACTGTGTTGCCTATTTTTTTAAAAAAAAGAAAAAATGAAAGTTCAGAGATCAATAAGAGGCTCTTGATCCCAAAGCTAGTATGAACTGAGATTTGAAGACAAGACCTCCTGACTCCCAATCCAGTACTCTATCCACTGCGCTAGGGTGCCTCAAGAAAACAGTAAACTGATTTACGCATGGTCATACAGTGAGATAGGGACAGAACAGGAGTGAGAATTCAGGACTCTGCACTCAGGAAACCATTCGATTTACCATAACTACAGCTCACCTTTATGGAGTAATTTACTCACATTTACATTGAGGGATGGGACTAGAATAATTATCTCAATCTTATTGTAAATAAAATAAAGTCTCAGGTAAATTAAGTGATATTCCACTCTGTCTAGGTGAGTCTGTCTATTAACTTTAAGTTGTTTATACACATTTTTCTCCTTATTTCAGATATGATTATGTTTCTGGAGACCAGTTTAAAAATTGAATCATTGCCCTATACTTCTAAATAGTTTTTTTTTTATCCTTCGTATGGTTACCCCAGTAAATGCTTGTTGACTGACAGTCATTACATGATATAATTAGAGAGATGATAGAGAAATAGAAATACAATATGTAGTAATAATAAAGCATATTTGATATTTGCTCATATCACATTTGTTGTTGGTCACTAAGTGCACTTTGGGAGAAAGACGTTAGAGAGTAGAAAGGAAGAGATTTTTTTTTGTTTGTTTCCATCTAGGGTAATTCCTTTTCTTTCATTATCTTCAGTGACCTGGATTAATTTCAAATCTGTGGTTACAAATTCGTATTTTTTTTCCTTAAGTGAGAACCTCAAATAAGCATATTTCCTATTCTCTCATATCAATGTTTTCATGTTGTCATGAGAGAATATACATACACAAACAAACATACACATACACACAACCTATTTTCTGCTTTTGAATTTGTATTCCCGGTAATAAGTACAGTACCCAGCACATATCAAATACTTAATAAATTATTTTTCTATGGGATTTTCTTACATCATTTTGTTAGAAGGCATCATCTGAAGACTTCTACATTTGTATTTAGTGCAAGCTGATAATACAAGCACTGAGGCATAGCATAAATTCAAAGATACTTCGGGCTAGTGATCCAGTCTTATATACATATGTATACACATACACACACACACACACACACACACACACACACACACATACACACACACATATCTTTGTTTCTTCCCTACTTTCTAACAGATAGGACAGCTAGATGGAACAGTGGATAGTGTGCCAAGCCTAGAGTCAGAAAATCTCTCCTTTCTGACTTCCAATCTGGCCTCAGAAACTAGCTATGTGACACTGGACAACTCACTTAACCCTGTTTACCTCAGTTTCCTCATCTCCTCATCTATGAAAATTGCTGGAAAAGGCAATGGCAAAAAAAAATCTAATATTTTTGCAAAGAAAACCCCAAAAGGGGTCATGAACAGTAAGACATGATTGAAAAAATGACTAAAAACAAGAAACAAATTACCTAACAGAGTTCTTTATTGATAGCAGACTTTTACTAAATGTCTAATGTTTGAATATATTCAACTCTCTAACACTGCTAATTCACTTGCAATGAATATTTAGCTTGTATATTTTAATTATATAATCTATATCGAAAAGAGTTTAAATACACAAGCTGACTTTTACAATTGAATTATGTATGAATTTAAAGTCAGAATTAAAAAGCAATAGACAGTAAGAAAACTTGGCTTTTTTATCATAAATCACCTGTGAATTTTGGTTTATTCCCAGCTCTTGAAATTCATTTGATTACTTTGGTTACTTTTTTTTGATTACTTGCTTGCTTTACTTCACAGGAAAGACTCATTTCTACAGACTTTAAAGTAATTTTAGCACAATAAATAAAAGGAGGAGGCCCAAGTGTAAGATGCTTATTCATATGCAAGATTGACTTTGATTTAATGCTTCTTTACTTCCCTTCTACTTGTGCAGCCCACTTTAGCTTCTTTCTACTCTAAATGCACAGATAAAAGGCATAGAAACTACTGAGCATATCAGGAAAAGTATTAGAGACAAAACGAATCAAACAAATTTTAAAAAAGTAATCTTACTCTTGCATTAAATGATGATTTGGAAATGAAATCTTCATGCTGTTTTGGCTGGCACATTTAAAAAATAAATACATAGACTGAAAGATGAATTCATTTATTAGGTTCTGTTCTATTTGGAGGGTCATGTCATCATAGATTTAGGACTGGAAAAGAACACAGATATCATCTATTCCATAGGTTCTGAAAGAGGGCTATACTGCCCCCTGGGAGGCACTGGAATGATGGTAGGGGAGGTGGGGCAGAAATAGTCTGGGTGCAATTGTGGGGCGTTGAATAAAAATAAGAAGGGGAGGAGTATGAAGCACAAGGAAAGAAGAAAAGAAAATTTTGAAAAACTGTTCATATATGTTTCATCTATTGTGTAAAAGGGTTACATTTTTAGTAATTAGATTATTTTCCAAATAAATGCACAAAATGCAAGTTTAGTGGTCAAGTCCTCCAACAGGTCCAAACAAGCAAGTGTTGGCAGGCATATGTATCTTGCGTTGCTGGGAAGCCCAGCTGTCATCTGCAGGAATATGTGCATGCAATTATTTGATTATAATATGATCCTATATGGTTACATGATGCCATATTACGTCATCAAAATTTCAATGCAGATAAAACCCACAAATTCATAATAAATTATTAAATTTAAGGTGTACCATTAAAAAATTTGAAATAACATAAATTTTAAAAAAATGTTAAAGGGTTAAAGAAAGTAGATTTCCAGAGGGCTGCTGAGTAATTTTTTTAAATGGGGTGGTAGGCCAAATAAGTTTGGGGACTTCTGATCTAGTTAAACACCTTCATTTTACAGATACTGAAATTGGAGCTCAGAGGTATTAAAGGACTGTCAGAACTTACCCTGGTAGAAAGTGGTAGTACCATTATTGGAACCTATGTCCCCTGGCTCCAAATTCAGTATTTTTTCAACTATACCATCCTGCCAGGAAGGCAGTTTATAGGTACTAAAGGAATCAGAGAGGATAGTTTTGGATAGCAACATCAGTATGAGTGAGGGTTGGGGCTCTGGGGAACCAGCTGACAACATATATATGGAGGGTCCGCTTGTGTAGAAAGAACAGAATCAAAGAGTCAGTCTCCCCAAAAAGGAGAGGTGCTACAAAAACAGACTTCCTCTATTTCATAACTTTGCTTAGTTCATCAATGAGGATGACATTTTTCAATTAATAATCCTTGGTGCCCCTGTCGGAGATAGAATGGTAGGGAGGATATTCAAACAAACAAACAAAAATAACAGTACTCATTTCTAGGACCTTGTTTTTAAGCTTTTTAAGCTTGCAATATACTTGCAAATGGAGTTGTATTCAAGTATTGTTTATGACCATTATAGCATTTGATTTTTTGTTTCATAAATATTACATGTGTGTATGTATGTGTGTGTATATATGTACATATATGCATAATGTTATATATTAAATATGTTAAGAGTTTTGTCTTTTAACTTTCTCTACAATATTTTCTTTCCCTTTCTTCTCTGAACAGACCTCCCTCATTTATTTGGCCTATTTCATGGTAACATTTAATGCTGTGATAAATAAGCATTCACATTAATGATCATCTAATGAAGTATATTTCCTCCCTCTACCATTACAGAGTAAAAGCTATTCAGTTCTCTCATTTCGTGTGATTTTCATTCTTATTCTCCCATAATACTCCATAGAGGACCCACCCAGTCCATGAAAGTGGGATAAGGAAAGTCTTCTTCTAGATTTTTAAAAATCTTTTGGAAATAGGGCAACATTTCAGCTCACCACAAATAAACTCTAACATCTGACACTTGGCTTATACATATAATTTTCTGAACCAATAGTTCCTTAAATGTGCCTTTTTAAAATCACTTTCTGGGCAATTTATCATTGTCAATGTTATAGCCTTCCCCCACCCCACTCCATTCAGTGCTCTATTGTCCTTTGTTTCATTTGAAATTCAGAAATTTTAATGTTTGATTATGTACCATATAAAATTACTGGGAGACTAAAAAAGAATTGGTGTCAGAAGAAGGTTTTGGGGAGCAAAGAGGAGCTTGAAATGATTAAAACTTTACATTATTTTTCACGTGCAATAAACTCCACTCTCTTCTTCAAAGTACATCAAAGTACTTACTGTATGAAAGATGTGGTATTCTTGTAAGGATTTTTTTTTAAAAAACTTTCAAAACTCATAAGTGAAATTGGATCATAGTCCCTTATATCTGTTTACTTTTTTTCCTGGCTATCCCAATGATACTTATCTCATAAAATGATGTTGGTAGTGTACCTTCTACTTATATTTTTTTGAGAAAAATCTTTGTAGCTTTGTTCTTATTCAATTGATCAGTCGTGTCCAACTCTTCATGATCCCACTATGGGGTTTTCTTGGCAAAGATGCTGTAGCCATTTGCCATTTCCTTCTCCAGAGGATTAAGGCAAATAGAGGTTAAATGGCTTGATTAGTTGTCACACAGCTAATAAGTAAGTATTTGAGACCAGATTTGAACTCAGGGTTTCCTGACTCAGGGACCAATCCTTTATCCACTGAAACACGTAAGTATTTGTCTCATAGAATATTTTTTAATGATGTGCCTTCTATTTATACTTTTTGAAAAAAATCTTAGTAGTATAGGTATTAATTATATAAACGTATGATCCAACTCATTTATAAATCGGGATGATCCAGAGTGGTATGGAGACAGAGGGGAAAGAACAGTTGGAAGTTATTTTGTGGCTTATCTATTTTTTTAATCTGTCATGGGGTTAAGATCTTTTATTCTTGTTCTTTTTTATTATATGTATATACACACATATACACACACATGTATGTATGTATGTATGTATGTATGTATATACATATATATATTTGTAGATATACCTTTGTTTCTTTCACTCTCAGTTTTGCCCTAGTATTTTTGTAATATGAAGATTCTAATAAGTCTTTTTTATAAGCTCTTTGTAGTGAGTTAATATTATCTACTCTTTTTAAATACCACATTAATTTTATATAATTATTTTCTTGATAAAATTAGCAAGTGTCTTTATTACTTTGTTGTACTTTCATTAATTAATTTTAGTTTTATGAGGTCAGTGGTGTTCATTTCTAATTTCTCTAATTCCCTCTGTTTTTAAGAATTCTTCTTTCGCATTTTCACCTTAGGTTAATAGTCTATAACTTTTGTTTTATTTTTAGTTGCATGGATGCTTCATTGGTCCTATATTTTATTTTAATTTTAAAATAATGTTAATTCATGTAAATTTACTGTAAATATAGTTTAAACTGAATCCCATCCATTTTAATAGATTGTTTTATTTTAATCATGATCTGTAGTAAAATGATTTATTATTTTCATGATTTGTCCTTTGACTTGTTTATTATATAAAACTATGTTATTTAGTCTCATTTAGTTCTGTATCTTTTACTCATATTTGCTATTTTTTTTTAACATTCTTTGCTGGCCTATCAATGGTGATATACATAGACATAGACATAGATGTAGACGTAGACATAGACATAGACGTAGACGTAGACATAGACATAGACGTAGACAAAGACGTAGACATAGACGTAGACATAGACATTTTTAGAGTTCTTTAGATTCCTTTGTTCACCAAAACATGGTAAATCTTTATTGAGAAATATGTGGAATATTTAATATTTACTTTTGGAAGTTGATAAAAGTCATTCAATTTTTTTCCAATAATTCAATTGATGTAACTTTTCCTTCTTATCTTTCCTTTAGATAATTCTATTGCTGGCCATTATAGTATATATACTGTATATGCTATCACTAATATAGTGTTTCTATCAATATACTTTTGCCAAGTATATATCTTCTTGATGTAGGATCTACTTTATATAAATAAATGGGGGTTCATCAAAATTGTGTCTGTTGTTACATATTTCAATGAATCTTGTGTAATGTTTATAAGTGAATAGGAGACATCTGTTGGAGGCCATACTTTAAATCATCATTTTGCCTTATTAAATCAAATCTTTTTGTTGTTTGTTTGTTAATAAGTAAGCACAGTAAGATCTGATATTCTTTGCAGCCTGTGTGTGTGTATACATGTATCTGCATGTGTATATAATGTGTGTATGTGTGTGTCTGTGTATGTGTGTGTGTGTCTGCACGAGTATATAATGGGTTAATTTAGTTATTCATTTTTTTTAGGAAAGGAACAGACAAAGTTGAGTTTTTTTTTTCTTTTTGGTAAAGGTTGCTCTCAGAGAGGAATTCCTCTGTGAATATAAATCAGTACCTATTCTTCAATTTATGATCTTAAAGAGTTGTCTGGGATAAAGTCAGAATAACTTGCCTAGGGTCATACAGCCAATAAGTATTCAAGTTAAAACTTGAAGCTTAGGCATCCCTGACTAAAAGTCTATCATGCTACCACATATGAGAAGTATAGATTAAAAAAAAAATATTACCAAATGAGGATTGTTCAACTTCAGTAAGTAAGAGTATTCTGAGGTAATCTTCCCATTGCATTTGAAACAGTTATTTTCTATGCAGTATACACAAACACTTAATCTTGAATTATTCTGTAACTTGGTGGATGGCTTTCTTTATTTTAGTTAAAGTGTCCTTTGATATCACTGGGTCTTTATGAATCATATTAGCTTTTAGAGAAAAACCCCATTGCTCTGCATACAAGTGTGAAAATCAATCCCCTCCTCCATTAGGATGAGGCTTATAGAAGCAAATATTACCAAGCAACCCAAACTAGAATTATCATTTGCTTTTTATCATTTGCTTTTATCAGCCTAAGTCTGCAAGGGAAATATTTCCTTGATCATTTTAAATGGAAAAAAGGTTGAAGCTTCTTTGTGGCTCTTTGAATGTTTTATCTACAAAATGCTAATAAACCATTTCAAGCCACTAAAATGGCTTATTTCAAAAATATGTCTTAATAACTGAACTATTCTAAGTCAACAATGATATTTCTAAGAGGCTACTGTATTTTGCCACCATTGGCATTATTTTAGAGTATCTGACGTGCTTATTTAAATTCTGAAAATAACTTGAATCATTCTCTCCTATCTGGAGCTTTTCATTGCACTGGATTGACCCTTACTTGACTAACGGACAGGTAAGCCAAAGTTGTGAAATACAGCTTTGTTTTCCTTTTTACAAGCTGGCCAAAATTCATTCTCCACTCAATGTTTGGACAGGGATCCCGTTTCCTCTCACTTTCTCTTATCTCCTGATCTGGATCCTATTAAGTTTTCTTTTTCCCCAGCTAGATAAATCAACTAGTAATTCTAGCTCCTACAAATATGCCTGTAGGAAAGTAAGATTTCACAAGCATGAACTATTTGCAATTTGTTCTTTTTTTGTCCTAAATTTTTTTAAATATTTAAATAAAAAGGTATTCATATCACAGACAAATTAAAATCTTGTATTTCATCACAGAATACACACTCTTCTGCCTCTGCATCCACCTTCTTAAAATTGACCTCATCCACTATTCTAGCTTGTAGCATACTTATCAACATTCTTTATATCTAATATATTATCTCCAAATTAAATAAAGGTACCTGAGGACCCTAAATATAGTTAGATAATACTTGTAACTCTTGCACTCTATGAATAGACTAACCTCAGATTATGGTAATAAAGTTAGGATAGAATTATAGGCTTCAGAAGAGTAAATGGATATTCCTGAAACATTTCAGAACAATACAGATAATGAACGTACAAAGTGCCAACAGGCCAGAAAAGTAGCAAGAAATATATCAGCAGGAAATTTGTATATAAGAGAGAGGCAGATATTCTTAGAGAATAGTATTTTTTCTTGTGAATCAGCTTCTGTTTGCTTCTATTTTTTTAGAGAATATGAGAATCATGCAAATGGCCATTTTAAAATTTTATTTGCGACCTGCATCACCCTGACCTGAGAAAATGAAGTGTATTTGAATAGTAATTAATTCTTACTGAAAAACACCCAGATTCTGAACCCTCAGTGCAGCAAAGACCTGTTGTAAGACAGAAGAAACTATGCTAAGGAAAAGAAAAATATAAAGAGAGTAACAATCAAGCCATACTATCTGGTATTATTTCCTCACTTTTGCACAAAACATAGATGACACAGTGGATTTCATACTAGACTTAAAATCAAGAAAATTTCTATTAAAATCCTGTCTCACAAACTCAATATGTGTTTGATCATGGGAAAGTTAGTTGATCTTTCTCAGTATCAATTTTGTGACTGACAAAAATAAATGAGTTGATTTGATGGACTCTAAGATTACTTCAAGCTTTAAATCTGTGATCCTATGACTTTTTGGCTTCAATTATGCCCAAACACCTAATTTCTTTCTCTGATCAACTAAACACACAAGCAACTGGTGCTACTTTTGCTCAATGGCTAGTAAATCTCTACTTTGTGATCCTCTGGTCCTCATTATTAAGTATCTACTTCTTCAAATAGAAAACTTCATTTCATTTATTACTTTTTTGCAATATATTGCTTCTCTGGCTCACTGTGTTCTCATTCACAGTTCTGTTCTCTTTTGCTTCAATTTGTAACCTATGAAACCCCCTTTTATTTCAAACTAATTTCCTTTTTTTTAAAAAGTCTCCTTCTCTAACTCTTTTCATCCTCTTACACTCAGTAAAAGCTGGCTTTCTCTAGATTACATGAAAGTGCTGTCCACATTCTCTCGGGCTTGATCCTTCTTTCATGAAGCCTCACAAATTGAGGCCAGGAGGAAAATTAGATACATTCTATATGATTCACTGCTACTTCCAGGCCCTCCCTCTACTATCCTCATTTCTTCTTTTAGATTCATCAGATCTATCTGGAACACTTTTCTGTGTCCTTATGGAGGACATCTATTGGCCCTTCTATTTCAAGGGGTTTTAGATCTGGTTGACATTTTTCATTTCTACTTTGACTCCTGGCATCATAACTTGAAAACTATTCATGCTGCTATGCTGTCAAACACCTTTATATCTAAATTCTAATTCCTCAAGTCCTATGACCTATCTCTCATTCTAATATCTATCTATCTATCTATCTATCTATCTATCTATCTATCTATCTATCTATCTATCTATCCCCTAGTATTAATCATTACTAAAAACTACTACTTACAAAATCCTCATTTCCATAAATCACCCCTTTCCAGATCAAAATCTCCTGTCCTTCCCTACATTCCTCATTCCTCTTCCTAACACCAATCTTGGAAGGGGGAGCCAAAAAGTCAGAGAAACAGCAGGAAGTTGCCTGAGCTCTCTTCAGTTATTCTCAAGCCACTAAATAGATTCTGGAGTGACAGAATCTAAAAAAGGTGGAGTGAAATAATTTTCTAGCTTAAGATAACTTAGAATCACTTCAGGCAAGTTCTGTTTCACTTGGGTAAAGGGGAGCACAGCCCAATGCAGACAATGTCTAGGCGAGCCAGAGGGAAGCTGTTAGCCACAGCACAGATCAGCAACCTAGGCCCCTCCACCCTGGCGCAGCAGGCCAGCTGTGAAGCCTCCAGCCACAGAGCAGAGGGCAAATTGTAAGCCATGGAACCCTGGCACAACAGGTGCTACCAGGCTGGGTCACCCAAGTGAAGTGGGCAAGCTGCTAGCACCTGAGACCAGATATTGCAGAAAGCCAGTGACCAGGCCCCTTGCCTGGTCACAAGAAGCTTGGGACGGTGCTCCCTTTATCCCAAGACCAGAAATCAACTTTAAAGACCATGAAATGATTAAAAGTAAGCAAAAAAAAAAGAAAAGAGAATAGCTCTGACCATAGAAAGCTACAATACTGACAGGGAAGATCAAAACACAAATTCAGAAAAGGATAACAAAGTCAAAATGCCAACTTGTGAAGCCTCAAAAGGGATTATGAATTGGTCTCAATTCCAAAAAGCCTTCTTGGAAGAATTCAAAAAGGATTTTACAAATCAAATAAGAGAAGTAGAAGAAAAATTGGGAAATGAGAGTTATACAAGAGAAAGTCAACATCTTGGAAAAGGGAGGTCAAAAATTGACTGAAGAAACCAATTCCTTAAAATACACAATTGTCCAGATTGAAAAAAAAATTCACTGAAGAAAACAACTCCTCAAAAGAGGTATTGGCCAAATGGAAAAGGAGGTATGAAAGCAAACTGGAGAAAACAACTTGTTCAAAAATTAGAATTGGGCAAGTGGAAGCTAATGAATCTATGAGATATCAAGAATCAGTCAAACAAAACCAAAAGAATGAAAAAAGTAGAAGATGAAAAATACCTCATTGGAAAAACAACTGACCTATAAAATAGATCCAGGAGAGATAGTTTAAGAATTATTGGACTACCTAAAAGCCATGATTGAAAAAAAGAAAAAGAGCCTGGACAGCATCTTTCAAGAAATTATCAAGGAAAATTGCCCTGAGTTCATAGAACCAGATTATTGAAAGAACCTGCCAATCACCTAATGAAAGAGATCCCAAAATGAAAACTCCAAGGAATATTATAGCCAAATTTCAGAATTACAGGTCAAGGAGAAAATATTGCAAGCAGCCAGAAAGAAATAATTAAGATATCAAAGAATCACAGTCAGGATTACACAGGACTCAGCAGCTTCTACATTAAAGGATCTGAGGTCTTAGAACAGGATGTCCTGTAAGGCGGAGATCAGATTAAAATCAAGAATCACCTCCTAAGCAAAATTGAGCAAATTTTTCAGGAGAAAAGATGAACATTCAATTAAATAGGGGATTTTCAAACTTTCCTGATGACAAAACCAGAGCTGAACAGAAAATCCAACCTTCAAATATAAGACTCAAAAGAAGCATAAAAAGTAAACAGGAAAGAAAAAAAATAAAAAAACATTGTTTTGTTCAATGTGGTTATACAGTTTACATTCCTACATGGGAAGATGATAACTGTAACCTTATAAAGTGTTTCCCTTATTATGACATATGACATATACCCATACTATCTTTAGACTATACACGTAAAGATAGTATGGGTATAAGTGGTCTTTGATGTTATGATATCAAAAACGAAGGTTGAAAAGAAGGATTGCACTGGGAGCAGAGCATAAGAGAAGACAGAGTAGGGTAAACTACATAAAATGAAGAGGCACAGAACAACTCTGATAGTAGAGGGAAAGAAAGGAAGGGATGAATGTCGTTTGAACTTTGCTTTCATCTGATTTGGTTCAAAGAGGGAACAACATACACACTCAGCTGGATGTAGAATTTTTTTTTTCTTACCCTTAAGGGATGTAGGACAGTGAAAGGGAAAGAAAAGGAAGTGGGGTGATAGGACAGAGGGAAGGAGTGGTCAGAAGGAACAAAAGGAAAAAGGCAGAATGAAAGGAAAAAGAAAAGTATAAATGGGGGATGGGACAAGATGGAAAGAAATACACATAATCATAACTGTGAATGTGAATAGGATGAACTCACCCCCCCAAAAAAAAAATGGAACCAGGTAGCAGGTTGGATTAAAAAACCAGAACCCTGCAAAATGTTTTTTTACAAGATATACATTTGAAGCAGAGAGATACAGAATAAAGGTAAAGAGATGAAGCAGAATATATTATTCTTTAACTGTAGTAAGGAAAAAAAGAAGCAGGGCAGCAATTCTAATCTCAAAACAAAAACAAAAATAAACCTAATTAAAAGAGATAGGGGGAAAAGCTACATCTTGCTAAAAGGCACCACAAATAAGTAGTGTAAATATTAAACATATATGCACCAAATGATATAGCATCCAAATTCTTTTTCAATTACATTTTTAAATTATTCCTACTAATTTAATTTTGGTTTTCAACATTCACTTCTACAAGCTTTTGAGTTACAAATTTTCTCTCCATCTCTCACCTCCCCACCACAACGTGCATTCTGATTACCCCTTCCTCCAATCTGCCTCTCCTCCTATCACCCCCTCTTCTATTATACCCTTCCCTTCAATTTTCCTGTAGGGCAAAATAGATTTCTATACCCCATTGTCCCTATATCTCATTTCCCAGTTGCATGTAAAAACAATTTTAACATATGTTTTTAAAACTTTGAGTTCCATATGCTCTCTCTTCCTCCCTCCCCACTCACACTCAAGGAGAAGACAATTCGATACAAGTTATACATATATAATCATGCAAAACACTTCCATAACAGTCATGTTGTGAAAGACTATGTTTCCCTCCATCTTATTCCACCACCCCCCCTTGACCCTGTCCCTCCTCAGAACTGTTTGCTTCTGATTACCCCCTCCTCTTATTTGCCCTCCCTTCTGTCATCTCTTGACCATCTCTTATCCCCTTCCCCCCTACTTTCCTGTAGAGATCCAATTGAGTTTGTATGTTATTGGCTCCTTAATATAAATCTGATGAGAGTAAGGTTCACTCATTACCTCTCACCTCTCTGCCTCTTCTCCTCCAGTGTAAAAGCTTTTACTTGACACTTTCATGTGAGATAATTTATCTCATTCTACCTCTCCCTTTCTCCTTCTCCCAGTACATTCTTCTCTCACCCCTTAATTTTATATTTTAGATCTCATCCATTGATGTTCAACTCACACCTCCAACTACCCTAATAGTGAGAAAAGTGTCATGAGTTATACATATCTTTCCATATAGGAATGTAAACAGTTCAACTTTAATATGTCACTTATGATTTCTCTTTCTTATTTAGCTTTTCATGCTTCTCTTGATTCTTGTGTTTGAAAGTCAAATTTTCTATTCAGCTGTGGTCTTTTCATCAAGAATGCTTGTAAGTCCTCTATTTCATTGAAATTCCATTTTGTTCCCCTGAAGGATTATACTCAGTTTTTCTGTGTAGGTGATTCTTGGTTTTAATTCTAGCTCCTTTGACTTCTGGAATATCATATTCCAAGCCCTCAGATCCATTAATGCAGAAACTGCTAGATGGTGTGTTATCTTGATTGTGTTTCCACTATACTTGATTTTTTTTTTCTTTCTGGCTCCTTGCAATATTTTCTCCAAGATGTGGGAACTATGGGATTTGTATATAATATTCCTAAGAGTCTTCCTTTTGGTATCTCTTTCAGGAGGTAATCAGTGGATTCTTTCAATTTCTATTTTACCCTTTAGTTCTAGAATTTTAGGGCAGTTTTCCTTGATAATTTCTTGAAAAATAATATCTAGGCTCTTTTTTTTTTGATCATGACTTTCAGGTAGTCCAATAAATCTTAAATGATCTCTGTTGGATCTATTTTCCAGTTCAGTGTTTTTTCCAATGAGATATTTCACATTGTCTTCTATTTTTTCATACTTTGATTCCATTGAATAATTTCTTGATTCCTCATAAAGTCATTAGGTTTCATTCATTCCATTCTAATTTTTAAGGGATTATAATCTTCAGGGAGCTTTTGGACCTCCTTTTCCATATGGCCAATTCTGCTTTTTAAGGGATTCTTCTCCTCATTGGTTTTTTGGACCTCTTTTGCCATTTGTGTTGGTCTATTTCTATTTTGTGTTAGCCTATATTTGTATTGGTCTATTTTTATTTATTTTGGTATTATTTTGTTCAGCATTTTTTTGATTCATCGTTTTCCTTTCTTTAGCTCCTTTGTCAAGCTGTTGACTTATTTCTCATGATTTTCTTGCATCACTCTCATTTTTTCCCCAATTCTTCCTTTACTTCTCTTATTTGATTTTCAAACTCCTTTTTAAACTCTTCCTTGTCCTAGGACCAATTCATATTTTTCTTGGAGGCTTTGGATGTAGAAGCTTTGACTTTGTTTTATTCTTCTGGCTGTATGTTTTGATCTTCCTTGTCAACAAAGTAAGATTCCATAGTCTGATTTTTTTCTGCTGTTTGCTCATTTTCCCAACCAATTATTTTACTTTTTAGCTATTTGTTAAGGTAAAACTCTGCACACACAACTCAGGGAGAAAAGAATATTGATTCTAGTTCTGTTTCTGTCATTAGCTAGTTACTATTATTAATAATGATAACAGCTAATATTTAATTAGTGCTTACAATGTACCAGGTATTATGCTAAGTATTTTGCAAATATTATCTCATTTGATTCTCAAAACAATCCTCAAAAAAGGTATTATTTCTTCTCCCCATTTTACAAATAAATAACTTGCAAACAGAGCGTAATTTGCCGAGTCTCATAGCTAATAAATATCTGAGGCAGTATTTGAATTCATGTTTTTCTGACTCTGAGCCAGTACTATCCACTGTGCCACCCTGGACTAGTCACTGAAAACTCAACTTATACTCAGATTTTGTTGTTTTTATTGATTTATTTTTTTGTTTGTTTTTGTCTCCAAATGAAAACTTCCTTTCAGCTCCAAATTGCTGTATCCTTTTTGACGGAATTTTTGGTAATATTTATGCCAAAGTATCATTGCAATATCCTTTCAGAAAGACTTGAGTTCAAATCCCACCTCAGAGAAGTTCCAGTTTTGTTATGAAAATCAAATGAAATCATATTTGTAATATTCTTACTACAGTGCTTGGCACAGAAAAGCTGCTTAATATATTCAGAGGAACCTGTAGTGATAAGGCAGTTTAACTCATTATTTAGACTGGACCTGGGACTAATTGGTGTTAGGATACACCAGTCAAGAAAATTCCCAGTCCAATGAAGATCTACATCTGCTCTATAACTTACAGTCTCATAATTTCCCAATTCTTAAGTGACTTTCAATCGTCTCCCAGATAGTGGGACACAGACCTGTATCTTCCTAACTGATCCAACCTATACACCAGATTGCCTTTCTAGCATTCTCTTCATTCTATTTTTTCCTAGTGAGTTTTCCCATCTACACAAAAGGAAAAGCCCACAGAAGAGAAGTTGTTAACATCTCAGTCATCTTTGTGTCTGAAATTAATTATCAATCAACTTTCTTTGCATTTGCTTTCCCTGTGTAATAATCTTTTCAACACAATTGGTTCCCTTACTCATTAAGCCATTGCTTAGTTCATCATTTCCTACAACAGACAGTATTATATGTCTGTTTTCCTCAGCTATTATGCCATGATTTTTACTCACAATAACACTCATGTTCCTTTGATTTGGTAAAACTGTATTGTCCATGTATACCTGCACTGCTTATTCTATAGATAATATAACTGAAAATTTGAATAAAAGCAGAAATATTTATATTGCTACCAAAACCACTGAAACAACAGCTATGTGTATAGTCTAGATTTTGTTTTTTTAAAAATAAATTCCAAATTTGGGGGTATTTCTTCTCTGAGCCTGAGAAAGTGATGATAAATCAGAAGAGAGTTTAGGATAAATTTGTAATTCATGAATCAACATTCCATAACCAGGGGGATACCATCAATTGATTATAAAAAGAAAATAATTTGTTAGTGCTTGAAATCTATAGGACATGCAAACATCAGTGCATTTCTGGGTATTTTTAGTACTATAAGAATGACAGTAATCAATGTTACATTAATAGATGCTTAAAGCAATTCTGAAGGAACACAATTAGTCTTCATTAGAGATAGAGTACAATTTCACACTTACTGGAAACAATTTTTTTTTCGTGAAGCCTTAACATAAGTGGCAAAAGGATACAAAAAGCTTCCATAAAAATACGAAAGCTCCCATAAGATAGACTTTGAAGTGTTTTTTTGCCTTTCATTTTTGTAATTAAGCCCTTTCTCTTTCTGTCTCTTTCTCTCTCTGTCTCTGCCTGTCATCTCTCTGTCTGTCTGTCTTCTGTCTGTCTGTCTCTCTCTCTCTCTCTCTCTCTCTCTCTCTATCTATCTATCTCTCTTTCTCTCTCTGTCTCTCTCATTGTTTGGCTTCTCCTATAAGCCTTCTATTTAGTTTTACATTTCTTTAAGCAACTTTTGAAAGTTTACAGCCTTTGCTTTGCTGAACAAGGTGGGAAAGAATGTACAAAGCTATTCTGTATATCTTCCATTACATGCAAGAATAGACAGAAATGCTGGTTTGTGAATATAATCTATATCTTAATAAAGATACTGATCTAGCACATACACCGAATTCTATATCCTCTGGGGAATAGCTCTAAGTCAGAGCACCTGGTGAAATCATACTATAAAGTACAAGGAAATTTCTGACCCCAATCCCTGTACCACCATTGTACACTTTCAGGATCACCTACATAGGGTTAGAGCATCCGAAAGAGATTCAGGGAGTGACTTTTCTTGGAGGTGGCAATGGCCAAAACAAATGGCTGAGTGATGAGAACACACAATGGTGTCAAGATCCTTGGGGAAACATCAGGATATCTAGAAAGAGACACAACACATCATATATGTAACTTAGCAAAATTTGAAAATAGGAACCGTTCTATATTACTTAGGATCATAGATCTAGAGATAGAAGGGTTTTAGATGTTATCTAGTACAACCCCCTCAATTTACATTTGAGTTGACTGAGGATCAGGCCTATGTATGCAGCCCATGGTCATACAAATCTTAAATGACTAAGACAGGATTTGAACCAAATTTTCATTTTCCCCACTATATTGCCTATCTTTGTCCACTTGAAAATGTGTCTTCACTCTGGCTTGACTCACCACAAAATAAATTCATGTCACAAGAAATTAAATGTTATCATTAAAAAGATGATTACTTGTGAAAAGCAGTATTAATACATTTCCATTACTGAATCATTATGTGTGTTAAACCTTAAGAGTCTGCCTATATTGCACATATTTATTGTATCCTCCAGGTCTATACTACATATTCCCATAGAAGCTCCTAAAATGTGAATTGAAATTAAAGATAGTCCTGGAAATGACTTCCCTGACATATTAGGGATAAAGAACCAATCTGGGCATCACCAATATCTCGCTGATCACCATTATATTGCATTGATCCAATCCAGTGTCTTCACAGTTGTTTAAGTTACTTTTTTGGTTCACTGCATATTACAGGGTGGCTTAAAACATAGCCAAGAAAAAAAATGTAGCAGTCATGGTTTTATTTTACACTTCAAATGTCTTGGAGTTTCCTCCCATTTTGGTGCTTTGCTCGAATATGTCAGTATCAATACTGTCCTGAATCAAACTTTCCTTAACAGATAAAACTGATGGATGCAGCTGCATGGCTTATTGAATAGAACACTAGTCATCTAGTCAGAAAGATCTGAGTTCAATTTCCTGGGTAAGTCATTTACCCCATGTTTGCTTTAATGTACTGGAGAAGGAAATGGCAAACCATTTCAGTATCTTTGTCAAGAAAATCTCATGGATAGTATTGGTGTGCTATGGTCTATGGCATCATGAAGAGTCAGACATGGCTGAACAAGTGATGAAAAGTCTCCTCAGACATACCGGAATAAACTCCAAAACCCAGAGCAAACAGAAAATCCCATCGTTTTAATTATTGTCTTCACTTTCATACTAATACATAAGACCAAAGACTATTATTTTAAAAGAGTAAGGGTTGATACCTTTTCTATTTGTTGAAAATTAGACATATTAAGAATGGTCATTTTTACCTTTCTTTGGATTTTTCTGGTCTGGGATTGACAGAATTCATGTTATTTAACTATGAACCATTCATATTGGCAACGTAAAAGCAATACAGAGATCAAATTACAAAGATGTACATGTACGTATGTATGTACGTATAATTCCAAAGAAGTAACTCAATAAAATTAATTTAGGTATATTTTATAGAATGTCATTTTGACAAATTCTTAGTCTAAAACAAAAATTACTTAGATGCTTTCTGTATCTTCATTTCATGTCATTCCATGCATTTTAACTAAGGCTTCTGAAGTTTTCAGTGAAGCCACATGAGTCTAATTCCATTAGATTTTTGGCCTGTGTCAATTAATTTTCTTTTTTTTAGATAATAAATTTAAACTCCTATTTCTCCACTGAGCAGTTAGACATTTTCAGTATAGAATATCCCATTAAAATAAAGTGACAAATGGCTCTGTAGAACACAAATTTTAAAAAGCTGTTTGGTCTAGCAATATAATTCTTAGTGGTTTTTTCCAAGATGATACACAGGAAGTGTATGAACAAAAGGCATTATTAATTTTGTACATTTACAAACTATGCATAATTTAAAAGTGATGTCATGGGTGCACATGCATAGCTAGGCCCTTTCAGACTGATTGATAATGTTCTGTGTGAAGCGGAGAACAGAAATATAGTATATAATCACATTTTATAATCCTCTGTGCAGTCCCTGGTTTTCTAAATCAGACCCCATTGTCATGAATATGTTCATCATCCTCTCTGAATACATTGACTGAAAAATAAGACTAAATCTGCACATTTGGAGATATACATTTTTGAGATTGCTACAGTTGGGGCTATATATTCATCTTATACTGGTATCCTTTAATCTTATGGCTTTCACTTCTCCTATGTCTGCTGTCTTTAGGTGACTGAACACTTCAGGTCATATTCATCAGCTTGTTAATACCAGACCTAGGATCATTCATCATCCTCTAATTAATGACTCAAGAGTGACAAACTTGTATGATATCATATGTTAATTATTTCAAATCCTCCTATGCATTTTTCAAAATATGTAGGACAGAAACCACTCCAAAAATGTAAATGAATGTACTTACAAGCAGTACTTCAATTTGCCATGGGCTACCTTCCCAGAAAGGTGTTGTAATTCAAAACAAAGCAAGTTAAATTTGATTTTCCCTTAAAAACCAAGATATGACATGGAGTTAGTTTCTATGAGTTTGATGTCTGTCTTTTCATTTAAATGACCATAATACAATATATAATAAAATGCAATAACCTATTAATAATGGGCCCATGCATTTTATGGTAGAACATTTTTGAAATAAATTTTGTGGTCTTTAGGAAGTCAAAATTTCTGAATTTCAGTTTAAGGCATTTCCTAATTCTACAAGTCCTTTTGAAAATAAATGAATAAATAAATGAATTAATTAATTTATAGAAATCTTAGAACAAAGGAAGAAATCTCTCTCTTTCTTTGCCCCCCCCATACACACACACACACACACACACACACACACACACATACACATACAAAGTATATGCTAGGTGGAACATCTTACAGGGTGCTGAACTTGGAAGCAGGAAGACTTGAGATCATATTTGGTCCCAGAGGGAAATGATGTTATTCATAGGGCTCAAGGTTCATATTATTGTCCAAAGAAAGGCGAAGTCTGAATCATATGAAATTGATTCCTGCTTTCTGTGATGGAACATTCAGAGACCCACCACAATTTCTCAAGCCCAGCCACGTTAGGCCCATTTTCATGAAGTGCTGAAGAACAGATCATAACTTGTAAGCAAATACATCTCTGATCATGTTCTCCAATGCCAGTCAATCCAGGTAAGATAAGGTTTCGTTTGTTTATGTGTTTCAATTTCAGAAAGGATTATTCCCAAGAAATTCTCATTACCCTTTGGATGATGTACAAAATCCAGTTGCTTATCTCCTTAATGAACATTGGATATCAAAAAGAAAAATCATTCACGTGGGAATTTCTGGACGAAAGGCCTACAAAGGCAAAAATTAATAATTTATATCTCCATATAAGTACAGCTTAAAAGCTTCAAGAAAATACTAAGCTTTTTTTTTTTTCTTCATGAATTAGGAAGCTGGTAAATAAATTTGACTTTTGAAGGGCTTGTTTTGTAGTTCATTCAACAATTCACTGATGTTTATTCTACAGAAATAGTAATAGCATTTAAGAGACTGTGTGGTGTGATCTAAATAACAATAGTTAATATTTCCATAGGCCTACCAGCCTTATAAATCTCTATACTCACACAAATTAAATAAGGAAGGAAATGCATGAAATATTATCCTCAGTTTTAGAAGGATAAAGAAACTGAGAATCAGGGTTGGTTCAGAGCTTCAGCAATTTACCAAAAATGTCAAGTTAACACTGAAATACTTTAACTGGTTTATCTCTCTTTTTCTTTCTG
>CM053622.1:262712932-262742220 GCA_028646595.1 Phalanger gymnotis | reverse complement strand
TATGATCATCCCAGCACTCTGCATTACACATCACCTTTGTCATTCTCATAGCCCATCTGTCTCTTTTTACAATGGCATAGCCTATTAAATGCCAATGTTTGCTGTGAGGGTAGATCCATGAAGTTTCATAACATTTAGATAAATGGAAGACAATGTTCATGATGAGAAGGTCATGAGATGCACTAATATTCAGTAGTAAATGCCCGCTTACGTTGCTGTTTCTGACTCCATTCCTCCCAAAAACTCTCTGCCACGTCTGGTAGTCTGTACCTATTATTGCATTAAAGCCACCCAAAATCATAAGCTTGTCTTCTTTTGATCCTTGATGATGAGAATCTCCAGGTATTCAAAAAATTTTTCTTTGACCTTGTCAAGGGTTCATCATAATAGAAGCATAGACACTGATGTTGGTGATCTGGAGTTTTCCTATAAGAGATATCACATTATCACAAGCCTGTTGATCACTCCTTTAGGTATGCATACAAGCTTGTTGACTAGATTAGTTTTGATTGCAAAACCTACAACAGCTTCATGGTGTTCCCCTTCAGTGTGGTCACTTCTGTATCCAGCTCCAAATTCAATAAGTTACCCTTCATTCACCATTCTTGTTTTACTAATGACTGCTATTAGGATATGAAAACTGCTGAGTTCTCTTGCAAGAAAAACTGTTCGTCTTTCTGTTATACTGACTTTCATGTTGTCCATAAGCATGCACGCATTCCATATACTAATGGTGTGTGCAATCATTTTTGAAAAAAAAAAAGTTGTACATTTTTTTGGCAAGACAATTTGGTTTAAGTGACTTGTCCAGAGTCATACAATTAGCAAGTTTCAAATATCTGAGGCTTGATTTGAGCTCAGATCCTCCTCACTCCAGGGCCAGTGCTCTATCCACTGTGCCATCTATCTGCCTTTGTATGTGTGTGTATGTGTATGTGTGTGTGTGTGTGTGTGTGTGTGATCCCCACCTAAGCAGACCAGAATTGGGTGAAGCAGTCAATTTTTAGGTCACCATTTCTAGCCCCTTCTTCATGCCAGGAGGCAAGCTGTGTAGTCCTTTAAAAAAAAAAAAAAAAGACTGCTCTGAAACCCAGGGAGCTGCTTCAGTCTAATGAAAAGTTCACTGTATGGCCTGGGCTACTTGTATGTAGGGTTGTGACTACAGACACCAGTGTATCTGAACCTGCTGCACTTACCTGTCCCAACACTACTCTGAGTAGGAAAAAATGATATAATGGGTGGTGTCTTATGATTCACACATAAATTGCATTTAAGTAAGGCAGAGTTGCTAGAAGTCATTGGCCTCACTCTCTCTTCTTGAGTCATCAATGTCCAGTGGAAATACAAAATCAAGACCGGCTATGATTTGGGATGTAGCGGAAAACTTTGGCATCTTCAATATCTAATCAAGTTCTAAGCCCTCCACACAGCCTGTTTCAGCTGTCTTCATGACCATTGGAACAAATTGTCCTTGTCTACCATGGGAAATCTTCACATGGTTGAGGTCAACACCCTCCTGAGTTACAAAAGAATTTGAGACCCCTTGGTTACCTTCAGTGCAGTTAAGCCTGTCTCGTGAAAGACTTTACTGGGGTGTGGCCAATGCACATGCCAAAGCTTCTTGGAGTCACAAATGAGAGTTGAGTGAATTAAGTGAACATCAGAGGAAGAAAGCAGCCCTGAAAAAGGTTTAGCAGCCCTCACCCAGGAGGTACTAGTCTTCCCTGAACACGACTTTTTCACTCTTCTTATGCCTTACTTCCCTCTACATACTCTATGATCCAATGGCACTGACCTCCTCATTGTTCCTCAAACAAAACATAACTAAATATCTTGACTCTAGGTGTTTTTGCTGACTGCCTCCATTCATGGAATTTTCTCTCTCTCTCTCTCTCTCTCTCTCTCTCTCTCTCTCTCTCTCTCTCTCTCTCCTCTCTCTCTCCTCAATTCTCCCTCCTGGCTTCCCTTAAGTTTTAGCTAAAGTCCCACATTCTGCAATGAGCTCTTCCTGCCTCTACTTGGTACCTATCCTTTGAGGCTACACTTAATTTATCCTTTATATATATTGTTTGTACATTGTTGTTATCATGTTTTCTTCTCCATTACACTGTGAGCTCCTTGAGAACAGGGACTATATAATTTGTGGCTTTGTTTTGTTTTAAATTATTTTTATTTTCTATCTCCAGCACTTTGAAAAGTACCTGTCACATAGTACTTTAATAAATGCTTTTGGAACGGTTTCTAATTCATGTTCTGTCATTATCATCATCACCATTGTACTATTGTCATCATCATCACAACATATTTCATTTATTTTTTTTTTTAGTTTTGTTACCTCAGCTACAACAATGGCTCAAATATAAAATTTTGTACTTGAGAGTTTTACATTAAATCTCAATGGCAACTGCTTTAAAATGTTAAGAAATTTAGCTGATTAAATAGCACAAATCCCTGATCATTTCCCAACAAAGAAAAAGCCCTGACCTTTTCAAAATCTTAAGATGCTTTGGGGTTGGGGATTATGACAATCATGCTGACAATGCAAGTGGGGGCAAGAACAATCACAGTGAAGTTGTGAACTGGGAGCAATTGTTAGCTAAGCTTTTCTCCCCAGTGGGAATTCCCTGTGAACTGCAGGTAAGAGTTCCAAACATATTGTTCAGCTGTGATAAATCTGTTGGGAATTCCATATACAACATAAATAATTCAAAATGTTGAAACTATTCTGATTTAGTTAAGCATTTTAAATTTAGTTGTATACCTCATAGATCTACATAGAAATATATGTATGTGTACACACACACACACATATATAGATGCATTATGTGTGTGCATATGTGTGTTTATATGTATGTATATATACCATTAGACCTGTAAGGGACCTTAGTTGATATCTAGACCAGCATCACCATTGTATAGATGAGGAAACTAAGGCTCATATAAATAATTTGACTTGCCAAAAGCTGAAAAGCTAGTTAGTGGCAAAACTAGGCCTGTAATGTAAGGTTTCCTGACTCCAATTCCAGCATATGTATCTCTGTGTCATGGTATATTATTTTACTTTTTCTGAAATATTTTAGTTTTATGACATTTTACTAGGAAAATTTTTCTTGGTATTATTTGTAGGAAACAATCACATGAAGCAATACTATTTCCTAATTCCTTAATTCATGAATAGGATTGGGCTAGGGATTGGACCTGTGATTTCACTCATATAAGGAAGCAATTTGGGTTGAGGAAACTCTCTCTATCAATGCAGGTGGATAGATTCTCTTTTACTTATGATATTAGAAAGTTACCTAAAACCCTGATAGATTAAAAGACTTGCCCAGTGTCATACAACTAGTATGTGCCAGAAGTAGAAGCTAAGTTCTCCACACTAAATGGAGACATCTTTATTCCCTCTACCATTCTTCCTTTAAAACACTAACAATGTCCATGAAAATAATTATCCAATAGTGAAGAAATAATGGTGAGAGAAGAGGAAGGAGTCAGTGGAAAGTAAGAAGAGTTAATAGGAATCAACTCAATTCATTGCAGAAGCTCTTTTAGGTGGAATTCATATTTTCTACTAGGGGCAGCTATGTGGTGAAATGGATAGAGAGCTAAGACTAGAGCAAGAAAGACTTGATTTCAAATATTCCCTCAGACATTAGCTGTTTGACCCTGGACAAGTCACTAAACTTTGTCTCCCTTTCCTCATTTGAAAAATTAGCTGGAAAAGGAAATGGCAAACCACTCCAGTGTCTTTGCTAAGAAAATCCCAAATGGGGTCACACAGTCAGACACAACTTTAACAACAATGTTGCTAGGAGATGCTGAGGAGGTGAAAGACCCAACAAGACCAACAACAAAAGCACACAGATGGGCTATTAGCATAGGTCTTTTGATCTGCTTTTCTAAAGAAAGTAACTTTAAGGGGTTAACAATCTTACTTTAATTAAACATACATATACCATTCACTTAGTTCAGGGGGTAAAGCCAGAAGGATGAATTTCAGAGAAAATACAAACAGAAATTACAAACATATCCATAGACAGCCTTTAATCTGATCAAGATATCACATACATATTTACCAAAAAGAAAAGCACAAACACTTGGGTTTTTCAAAGTCTCTTATCAATGACTACCCAGAGTGTCATCTGGTCAAATCACATAACACTTTTCCAGTGAGTGAGAGCCCCAAAACAAAACCCCAGCCTCAGATCTTATATACCTTTCTCTGGGTCAGAGGGCATCACATCCATGTAACTCAAAACCATGTGACACTTCTTAAGGGTTAGAGGGCATCACAACCATGCAGCTCAAACCTACATGAAGTAGGCTTTCTTGTTTCTTAAGTAGGTCAAAGACTCTTGATTCAATCAAAGCAAAAGACAACAAAAAGTCCATTTTGCTTGCCATTACATTTTAAAGGCAAGACTCATCAAAGGTACTTGATTACCTTAGCATTCTAAAAAAGAAAACAAAAAAGTCCCACCCTAATTACCACAACAATAACTAAAAAATGACAATATATTCTCTACAATAATAAAATATACATTTCTGGAGTATTTTAACATTTACAGGTTTTTCTTTTTCAGTCCTTTTGAATCTAACAATAATCCTATGAACAATCAAGGGGAGATGTTGTTATAACCATCCTACAGATGAGAAATCTGAAGCTCTGCAAAGTTAAATATTTGATTTCTCAAAGTCCTACTGGCCCAAAATGGAAGGACAGGATATAAAATTTGGGTCTTCTAAATCCAAAATATCCCTATGGAATCCTCACAATTATCATTTTCTGAGAAATATTTCTGAATATTAAAGCAAATATCCTGGGCCATTTTTTGTTGTTGTTGTTTTTTCAGTCATTGAAGTTGTGTCTGAGGCCAGATTTGGACTCAAAAAGATGAATCTTCTTGACTCCAGGTGGGCACTCTATCCACTGAACCACTTAGCTGCTTCTAGCTCCTGACCAAAAAAAAAAAAAAAAGATGTTGCAAACTGAGGCAAAAAATATTCCCACAATAAAATCAGGAAGGGAAAACTACACAGTAGAAAATATGAAGTCAATATTCAGACAAAATTTTCTCCTTTCTGGATCCTTAGAAAGTGAGCTGTGGTTCACTCACCAGTTACAGATACCCTTCTACCATGCCTGAAGCATGTCATATACGTCTCCCACACCAAATAAAATTACAGGGTTTCTTTTCTCCTAAATATTTTTATGCAGACTCATCTTTGAAGCATAGATTAAAGCAAGGAACTGATTTTTTTTTTAAGGACCATAAAATCAATTGTTTATATCAATAGTCAAAAAAGCAAGCATGAAGAAAAGAAGAAAATTAATATGACAAGGGGGTCCGTGCCCACTATATATTTGTTGCTGCTAGAAGAGTCAACCGGTGGTAACAGATATTTCTGACAACAGGAAATCATTGAGTAATGTTGCAATTGAGTGTTTTTGGCTTTCTCTCTGCCTGTAAATGAAACACTGGGGCACAGGAGTACAACTACAGGCTAATGAAGCAAACTGTGATCAACCTACCACATCTTGCTGCTTAATTTACTCTCCTCTCCTAGAAAGCTTACCCTGGAGTCAAATGAAAACAAAAATTGACAGGAAGGAGTTCACCAACTGTTTTCCCAACCTGATCCATTGTTCCCCATTTAGGGTCTCTCAGCAGGTAAAAACCTACAATCCCTCTTGGCTGTTGTTTGACACCAGTGATTTGCAGCAGGGCCTTCCTAGCAGCTGCTTTTATGGCTCCATTCTGGAAATGTAAAGTGGTATGGATTATCTGAGAAGAGAAATAGCAGCACAGCGTCTAGATTTTTCAGTGGGACTTAGTCAGAAGACCATTGACCTTGGAAACAAAAGCCTAGAAGACATCGCTGAACAAGTTCCTTAAGCTCTATGCCTCAGTTTTACCCTCCTCATTATACCTAGCCTTTTATAGTACTATTTAAGGTTTGTAAAGCTTACCCCCAAAAATCTTATTTTATCCTGGCAAAATCCTGAAAGGAAGGGTCTATTATAATTATCATTTCACAGGTGAGAAAGTGAGGAAGAGAACTACTGGGACTCGCCCAAGGGAAAACAGTAAACATCTATCTACCGTGCCACCTACTTACCAAAAACCTTCATCAGGAAGGACTATGCTGTTGTCCAGTCATTTCAGTTGAGTGCAACCCCTCGTGACCACATCTGAGGCTTTTTTTGCAAAGATACTGGAAAGTTTTGCCACTTCTTTCTTCAAGTCATTTCACAGATGAGGAAACTAAAACTGAGGGTTAAGTGACTTGCTCAGGGTCACACAATTATGTAAATGTCTGAGGCTGGATTTGAATTCAAGTCTTCCTGACTCAAGACTTGGTGCTTTATTCACTGTACTAGCCAGCTGTCCCAGGATGGTATATATCTGTCTGTATATCTATCTATCTATCTATCTATCTATCTATCTATCTATCTATCTATCTACCTGTCTGTCTATCTACCTACCTACCTATCTTCATAAATTTATATCTTCACCTATATCTGTGTCTACATCTGCATCTTCATCCACATCTATATCTGTGACTGTGAGGGATATATATTTTACATTTTAAAGCATTATAAAAATAGTTTATTTGTTTTGTTTTGTTTAACCAAAAGTCATTTAACCAGTCAATGTCCCAGATAATTAAGATTATAAATTGCAGAGCAGTTGCCAAACTGTAGGAGTAGAAGAAATTTCCTCACTTCAAATAACAAACACATAAAAAAAATTGTTATTGTCATTAATAGTACCCTGCAAGGATACCAAAAGAAGATGCTAATTTCAAAGAGTTTTTGAATTTTAATTTTTAAAACTAGAATACCAATTTGCTTATTATTCATTTTTTAAAGAGCTAGACTTTTTCTTTTAAATTTGAGAATGGTTTTCCCCTGAATGAATGCAATCTCATTGAGAACAGGAAATATTCCATTTTAATCTCATTTTTATTCCATTCTATTTTTATCCTCAATACTTAGCACAGTGTCTACCATCTAAGAATTGTACTGAATCTATGATTTTATTTATAAGCAAAATGTTTAACAAGGAAATTTCCTCTACCCATGTAAGTCTACATGTTCTCTGCAATGTATAATGTAAGAATTGCCTAGAACACAGAGAGGTTCAGTAACTTGCCTAGGAGTACACAGCCATAGAGTCAGGAATCAAGCATAGGTAATCCTTACTCTGAGGATTGCTTTTTATGATCCTTCCTATATGGCACATAAAAAGTACTAAGCAAATCCTTATTAATTTATTGTTTATACTTGGATGTGCTGTGGGAAAAGGAAAGAAGGATTTCTAGACTTAAATGTCATTCCAAAGATCTAGCTATCATCCTGGGCAAAGGACTTAAGCTCCCTGAATCTCAGTTTCTTCATCTGCAAAATGAGAATCATTGTTATAGTTCTTAATTTATAGGGTTATTATAAGACTGGCTCCAAAGATATCATGAACTTAAAGAGCTTTGTAAACTTTAAACTACTTTGTAAGTGACAATTACCATCATATTCAAATTCCACAGTGCAGAATACTTCTCACTGTTCTTTAATATCAAGTGGAAATGGTTTTCAAAGTAAGCATAACTCCACAATAAAGGCAATTTGATGAATTTTTATGTGAGACTAAGTATTAAAATAAATTGTGTTTAGTTTTTAGAAGACAAATGGATAGATCCTTCATGTAAATTGTTAAGTTTACAAGATGTAATCAAGGTAATAAAAGCATACTCTGCTAGAAATAAATCTTTACCAATGACCTTTCCTTACTGAAAGTATACATTAAAGAAACTGTCAGCTAAGGAGATTTAACTTAAATTTCAAAAGGTAGGATGAGAGGATTCATTGCCATCTTGGTAGCTAAAAGCATCTTTGTTGACTAAAGTGGGACAACTCTTAAGAGTAGATTTGACTTTTGATATTTTATTGTGCATATGATATATGTAGCCACAATATATTGCTCTATTACTGATAATATTGACATATGCCCATTATATCACAACCCTAATTAAGCTAAATGCTTGGAGAATTAGTTGTTTGGGTATTTGAGTTTTCTGGTTAATCCAATTCAATCCAACATGTATTAAATACATCCCATTTTCACATACTATGTTAGATTCCCTAAACTAAGAATTGAAGCCTTTAAGCAAGATGATTGATGTCTAATGGTGTTTTCAAAAACAATTTCACAGACAAAAATTCTCTTCTGATCTTTCATCAAGACTCAGAGATAACAAACTATATTCTGCAAAAGGACCAGGATAGATAACATTATTGAGAGCTTCATCAGTAGAAAGTTGGTTACTAAATGACTAATGTTTTTAAACAAGTTAACTCATGAAATGGACAAAAATACAAAATGGGGACTCACTGCTATGCGGCCAAATTCCATTTCTATAGTGATGGAAGGAAGGAAGGAAGGAAGGAAATAAGTATTTATTAAGTTCCCATTCCTTTCCAGGCAATGTGGTGAGCCCTTTACAAATACTATTTCAGGGCAGAGGCAAGATGGCAACTGGAAAGCAAGGACTTGCTTAAGCTCTCCCCCAAATGCCTCCAAACACCTGTAAAAAAATGACTCTGAACATATTCTAGAGCTGCAGAATCCAAGAAATAGTGGAGGGAAACAGGTCTCCAGTCCAGGAGAGCCAGCATGGTCACTGGGAAAGGTCTATCATATGGTGCTGGGAACGGAGCACAGCCTAGTGTGGGCCGAGCCAGGACAGACAAGACCTGGATTCAGCCAGCTAGAACAGACCTCAGGGCCATGAATCATTGATCTGTGACAGTTAACAGACTTCTTAACCCACAAATGCCAACGAGCAGGCTAGTGGGAAACTGTGGGATTGAGTTTAGAGCAGTCCAGCCCCATCCCTGGGAGTGGCAGAGGTGGTTCAGTGGTGGTGGTGGTAGCAGGAAGCTCCTGAGGCTGCTTCCAGAGGTCCAATGTCAGCTGCTTCCCAAGTCCCTGGCTCACACAGTGGGAGGAATCTAGCAGTGGATCAGAGCAGGAGCACAAGGAGCTTTTGTGGGCACAGAGGGAATTTATCTTGCTGCACCCTGCATGGATCTGAATTGGCGACCTGGTTGGCAGTTCTTGGGTGAGGAGAAGCACTGCTGTGACAGAGCCTGGGATGATGGTGAAGAAGTAGCTCTGAAAACAGCAGTGCTTGGACCCTAAAGTACAAAGTACTCTCTACTCTACAAGCAATCATATCCTGACAAAAGCTCAAGGGTGAAGTAGTTGGCTGGGAACATAGCCAGGCAGTGAAAACAAACTCCGACTTAAACTCAAACTCTAGATTCTTTTTTTAGTGACAAAGAAGATCAAAACATAGAGCCAGAAGAAGTCAAGAAAGTCAAAGAGCCTACATCAAAAGCCCCCAAGAAAAATATGAATTGGTTTCAATCCACGGAAGAGTTTAAAAAGGATTTGGAAAACCAAGTAAGAGAAGTAGAGGAAAAATTGGGAAGAGAAATGAGAGTGATGTGAGAAAATCATGAAAAACAGGTCAATGACTTGCTAAAGGAGACCCAGAAAAATACTAAAGAAAATAACACCTTAAGGAATAGACTAACAAAATGGCAAAAGAGATCCAAAAAGCCAATGAGGAGAAGAATGCCTTGAAAGGCAGAATTAGCCAAATGGAAACAGAGGTCCAAAAGACCACTGAAGAAAATACTACCTTAAAAATTAGATTGGAGCAAGTGGAAGCTAGTGACTTGATGAGAAATCAAGATATTATAAAACAGAACCAAAGGAATGACAAAAATGGAAGATAATGTGAAATATCTCTTTGGAAAAACCACTGACCTAGAGAATAGATCCAGGAGAGATAATTTAAAATTATTGGACTACTTCAAAGCCATGATCCAAAAAAGAGCCTGTACATCATCTTTCAAGAAGTTATCAAGGAAAACTTCCCTGATATTCTAGAGCCACAGGGTAAAATAGAAATTGAAAGAATCCACTGATCACCTCCTGAAAAAAGATCCCCAAAAGAAAACTCCTGGCAATATTGTAGCCAAATCCCAGAGCTTCTGGGTCAGGGAGAAAATACTGTAAGCAGCCAGAAAGAAAGATTTTGAGTATTGTGGAAACACAATCAGGATAACACAAGATCTAGCAGCTTCTACATTAAGGGATCGAAGGGTTTGGAATATGATATTCTGGAGGTCAAAGGAGCTAGAATTAAAACCAAGAATCACCTACCCAGCAAAACTGAGTATAATGTTCCAGAACAAAATATGGATTTTCAATAAAATAGAGTACTTTCAAGCTTTCTCAATGAAAAGACCAGAGGTGAATAGAAAATTTGACTTTCAAATACAAAAATGAAGAGAAGCATGAAAAGGTAAACAAGAAAGAGAATTCATAAGGGACTTAACTAAAGTTGAACTGTTTTGTTTACATTCCTACATGGAAATATGATGGATGTAATTCATGAAATCTTTCTCAGTATTAGGGTAGTTGAAAGGAATATCCATATATATAGACAGAGGGCACAGGGTGAGTTGAATATGAAGGGATGATATCTAAAAAGTAAAATAAAATTAAGGGGTGAGAGAGGAACATATTGAGAGAGGGAGAAAGGGAGGGATAGAATGGGGTAAATTATCTCACATAAAAGTGGCAAGAAAAAGAAGTTCATTTGGAAGGGAAAAGGGAGCACATGAGAGGGCATGAGTGAATCTTGCTCTTAAATGCACTCTCATCGGATTTGACTAGAGGAGGGAATAACATACACAATTAATTGGGTATCTTACCCCACAGGAAAGTAAGGAGAAGGGCATAACAAAGGGGGATGATATAAAGGAGGGCAGATAGGGGGAGGAGGTAATCCAAAGCAAACACTTCTGAAAAGGGACAGGGTCAAGGGAGATAATTGAATAAAGGGGGTTGGGATATGATGGAAGGAAATATTGTTAGCATTTCACAACATGAGTATTGTGGAAGTGTTTTACATAATGATACATGTATGACCTATATTGAAGTGCTTTACTTCCTGAAGTGGTGGGTAGGAAGAGAAGAGGAGTGAAAATTTGGAACTAATTTTTTTCAAAGCAGGTGCTCAAAAAAAAATTTGTTTTTGCATTCAGCTGGGAAATAAGATATATAGGGAAGGGGGCATAGAAATCTATCCTGCCCTACAAGAAAGTAAGGGGAAAGGAGATGGGGGGGGGGAGTTGGGTGACAGAAAGGAGTGCTGACTGGGGAATGAGGAAATCAGAATATATGCCATCTTTGAGTGGGGGCGGAGGTAGAAATGTGGAGAAAATTAGTCACTCAAAATCTTCTGGAAATCAGTGTTGAAAACTAAAATATTAAATAAAAATTTAAAAAAATGGATGTAAAAAAAATATTATTTCCTTTCATCCTTACAACAACCCTGGGAAGTAGGTGCTGTTTTTGCATCCATTTTACAGTTGAATAAACAGAGACAGGTAGAGTTTAAATGCCTGGTCCATGCTCACACAGTAGGCCTGTATCTGAGCTGTATTTGAACTCAGTTATTTCAGAGTCTAGCCTTAGTGCTCTATCCACTGTGCCACCTAGCTGTCTAAATTTGGCTCAGTGGAAGAAAAGACAGCAAATATTTTAAAAGCACAGCTTTTATTAAAAAATAAAATAAAATTACTCTATGTTTTGGAATTTTTTGTGCCATATTTATCCAGAAGTGAATGCATTGATATGTTATGAAAGAAAGTAAACATTTCTATATTGGTATTCTCCATGACAAATACAACAGAAGACATATGGTAGCTAAATGGGAAACCATCTCACAGATTCTCTTTGGAGAGTTGAAAAAGACATTTACGTACTTTTTTTTAGTCTTTGCCAAAGTTGGTAGGGGTGGGGGAGAATCATTTTATTTCAAAATAACAATATTTGTTAATTACTTTTTATGTATATAGAGAGCACTGGTCCAAAAATGGAGAATAAAAAGATACTAAAGGTAAAGACCCTACTTTCAAGGATCTTACAATCTAATAAGGGCGACATAACATATAAAATGAAATGACACATTTGAAAGGAAACTGCTTTTGGAGTCTGATGCATTAGGGTCAAATTAGTACCTCTGACTCAAGGATACCAATGTGGCTTTGGAGAAGTCATCTAACATGCCTGGGACTCATTTTCCTCATGTGTCATAAGAGGAATTTAGACTACATGTTCTCTGCATCTGCATTGTTGTACGAAATATCCACATAAGAATTGCTGCATAAAATGACATATCAGAGTACCCATTTCATATTGCAATAGGTGTGCTAGAGTGATGGGTGTAGACAACAGCCTGAAAATAGCTTTTAAAAGTTTATTTTGATTGTTATCTACATGATGAAGAATATCTAAGCCCAGTTCTTATTTAAAAAGGGATCTTTGCTTATTGTGATTTTGGAAGTTGCATTGAGAGGAGGGGGAAAAGAATGTCTTCCTCTAATTTTCTTGAAAAAGGAAGTCCCAAAGAGCAAATCATTTTACCCTAATCTAAATACTCCTCACCACTCAAACTAATACTTATATAATGTTTTTGAGTCCCATTAATACCCCAAGCAAACTTCTCTCATGGTGTCAATGCTTAATTATGCCCTCCTGTATTGGCGATCAAGATGGGCTCTTAGCAGTTATTGAATCAAGTGACCTTGAAGAGTTTGGCCTTTGTTTTCTTGATTTAATTAGGAGTCTTTGATGACCTCCTTGCCTCAAGGGAAAGCCTACTTTACATGAGTTTGAGTGACATGTTTGTGACATCAGAGGCTTTTAGACCATGTGGGTTGAAGTTGCATTTTTGTGACACATTTAGGTCATGTAGGTGAGTTGCATGTGTGACTCACCTTTGACCCTGAACAATATATATAAATGCAGAGGTTGGCTTTCTCTTTTGGAGCTCTGAGCCACAGCAGGAGTGGTGCATGACTCTGAGCAAGCCTTGTCGAGCTCCTGGCTGAACTCAGATGTTAATGGTTCCTTAGTAACTATGTCTGTTTATAAATGTGTGTTTGTAATTTGTTTGTATTTGCTCTGAAGTTCAGGGTGCTGGATTCTCCTCCTGAGCTGAGTGAATAATATTTGTATTTTAGATTAAAGTAATATTGTTAACATTGCCTTTCCTTAGTAAAGCGGATCAAAAGAACCTGGGCTTGCAGGATTCTGTGTACTGGTTGTTGGTTTTACACAGCCACAGTAGCTACTAGCCAAATTGTTGAAACACCTCCTTAGAATGGAGGATCAGAACTAAACATAATAGTTTAGATATCTAACTAATAGAAACAATAATGAACTTTCTCTATGTCTTTCTCTGTGTGTATATATAGATGTATATATGTGTATATATTCACACATGCACATATATACACATATATTCCTATCTATATTTTTCCTTTCTGAGACCTATCTCACTATATCTTCCCATCTAGTCCTTGACCAGAACTTTTTTTAAACCAGATCCAGACTGTATAAATCATTAAATTTCAATTTATCATATTTGTTTTTCAATGCATCCCACTAATGTCATTTTTAGTCTTAATTTTCTTAGGTAGTATATTAACAATAAATCTCAAGACTCTGTGTTTTCTCCAGATGTCATAATGAAATCTTTGTCTTCTTCCAAGTCATTGGCAAAAATTCATAGGATCACAGATCTAAAGCTGGGTGAGACTTCAGCAGTCATATAGAATATCATTGGCATTTTAGAGATGAGGAAACTTGAGATCCACAGAGGTTAAATGAATTTCCCTGTGTCATATAATTAGAGAAGTAACAGAGCTGGGACTGGAATTTTGTTTCAATTACTCCATTTTCTGTACTAGAAGTTCATTGATTCATTTATCACAGTAAAATATTTGTCTGTCATATCTGTCATATTTGGCAAAAAGGAGTACTGGCTTCTTAACTAGAATGGGGTGTGCATATAAAAGCCCTTACCAGCCAAATCAACATGATTTTTTTTTTGTTTTTGTTGTTGTTGTTGCTGTTGTTTTTGCTAACTGTCCTGACTTCAAGCAAAGAGGAAGAACATCTCTGGACCCCTGGGTATGATGTACTTTGGCCGTTGTCTCACACAGAGCTACAATGCTGGAGGGCACATATTGTACTTCCCATGTCTGGATGGGGACCCTTCCTTTTTATGCCTTCTTTCCTTTGGTGTAAGACTTTGTAATATCTCAAAAATGTCAGAAATCCATGCCGGAGCATTGGTAGCAACCATAGGAGTTGAGGAAAAAGTGCAACTTTGAAGAGTAGGTGCCAATTCAGTAGTAGCAACCTGTTTCCAAAAACAAATCTAGTATGATTTAGTTTTAGTTACCTCATATTGTCTGCTTTTAATTGTTTTCTTTTCTAAACATTCAGAAACTGTCAGTAGTTCATTGAAACACTTGTTCTGGTATTAACTTATAATATAGTATTTTATACTTCTAACTTCTTCCCTTCCCCCTAAAAAATGAAAACAGAATTTACAAGTACACACTCATACCTGCCTTGAGGGATTTTAGCTTGGAGGTAGTTTAAATTAGAAAAAAAAAATCCATTTTCTAAAGAAAAAAAAAACATTGAAAAAGTATATAACTTGTTCAGGCACTGGGAAGATAGAAGAAATTTCCTTATTCATCTATGATAGGATACTCTTTTAATTAGACTACCTGTCTTTTTATTATCATATTCATATATCTTTTATATTTTAGGTGTTTGATACATTTTCTTCCATATGTTCTAAAATCAATGGAAAGTCTCTAGATTTTCATCATTTAAAAATATTCAATTATTTAAAACAAAATATAGAGTTGCCTGGCAATGATTTAAAACTTATTTTATTTCTTAATTTATGGAATAAAACAAGCAATTCCATAACATAAAAATGATGATTGCATATGAAACTACAAATCTACTATGCACAGCTTACTATTTACTTCAAATATGTAACAAAATTATCATGGACAGGAACTTAAAGATCATTAACTTAACTCTCTTGTTTTAGAAATAAGGACAGTCAAGGCCTCAAGTGGATTGCTCGAAGTCCTATAGCAAGGTTATGGTAGAGCAAGAATGAAAATTCTCTTCTCCTGCCCCACCATACTGCATTCTACTCTTGAGCTGTTCATATACAAGAATCAGATGTCACAGACATCACACTCACCTACTGGGCATAGCAGACATAAACACTAATAGTTCTCCATGGTTTAAGATTGTGTCTTAAATGTCAGTCTGGAATTGCACTGGAATGAATAGTTCTTTCCATACCATGTGCCTATGAATGTCATTCCTTGGTTTGAAGTTGTAGCTATTGTTTGCAGAATCTTTAGCCAATTTGCAAGTGCTTTTGCCTTTCAGGCTGCATAAAACTGCTTCTCCAAAATATGAAGTATGATAGAGATAACTCTTTTCCCTGGAACCTAAAATTAAAAATAAAATAAAACAAAACAAAAATAAAATCTAGATAGGTTTAATGGGTCAGGTATAGAATTAAATAGAATTTAAAAATTTGGAACCATTCCTTTGTATCCTATCCCTATCCATGTTAAGATTTAAGAGAAATTGTTTCTAGAAAATAGATATGAACAAACTTGTTTCTTTTAGGCAAAGTGAGAGAAAGCAATGTAATTAAAGAGTCTAATGTGAACATGAGCTCTGTGATGACTATACCATAAATTAAAATTTCCCTTCCTCACAGAAGAGCAGGACAATGGAGCTTTGTAACAACCAACCAATTAGGATTTCTGAGACTCAGATCTGCTAAAAAAAAAAAAATCAGTGATCCTTTGCAAGTGAACACTACACAAATTTGAAGATGTCTATAACTACCAGAAACCACAGAACCAGTCTTGCTCAGCTCAGGAGCCATCTTGAGCAGAAGCTACAGACTCAAAACCTTGCTCTGGACTTTCTAAACATCCTGTATTATTGTACTTATAGACATCTCCTCCCCTTGACACTCCCCAGGCAGAAAGCCTCTATAAATGGTATTATCTCATCTTTTTTTCCATTCCTCTGTGAGCAACTGAAAACTCTCACTCTCTGTTCCCTTGTAAGTTCTTTTCTCCCTTAAGAAGTCCTTCTTCTCAGACAACATATTCTTTTACAATCTGTGATTCAACTCTTTTCCAGTTCAAGTCCCTTCATGGGCCTAGAGATCTTTTGTTAACACTGCAAAGAAAGCAATGGAAAGTTGTCTGAATGCTATGTGGTGTATTAAACTTTGGTGAGTTTCTATGTGTATTTTTATTGTATTAGTAATACTTGGTTATGGCATTATCATAGAAATGCAGTAAAATGCTTCAGAATCAGGTTGTCTTAATGAAAAGCAACAGGATATAGTACAGAAAAAAGTACACAGTGGATAGAATGTGAGATTTGAAGTCAAGACATTTTGAATCCTATTTCTGATATAAGCATAAGCAAATTTAAAATTTCTGAGCCTCAGTTTACTTAAGGGGAAAGGGGAGATGATAATATTTGTAAACCCAATCAGTTCCCATGGATTCAATTTTCCCTTGCCTTACAAATCCAATCAGTTGCTAAGTCTTGCAGATTCTACCTCTACATCTTTCGTATTATACCTTTCCAGTTTTCAGATTAACATTCTAACTAAGGCCCTCATCTGCTCTCCTGGACTATTATAATAGTGTCTTAATTGATCTTTTTTTTCCTGCCTCAAATTTTTCATCTCCTCAATCCAACATCAATAAATGGTAACCAAGTTGATAGTCCTAAAGACCATATCTAACCATTTTACTGCCCAGCCCAATAAACTTTGGTTATTCCCTATTATCTCTAGGATTTAATAAAAACTCTGCCACTTGTCACAACCTAGTGAAGGTGGCCAACATATTTGACAACCACAACCTGGTCCCAACCTTTCTTGATATGTTGCCCATTAATATTTCTCACCAATTTTAAGTTTCAAACAAACTAATTGTCTTATTCTGCCTCATATAATTTCCTCATTCCATATCCATGCTTTTGTATGTGGTATCCTCCATGATTGTAATAATTTCCTTTCTCACCTCTGACTCTTAGAATTCTTAGTTTCATCCAAAGTTAGGATCAAGATCCATGTCTACATAAGATTTTTGAAGACTCCTCTACCCTATCACTCGATAGATCAATCTATAAATATTTTGTGTGCCAGGCACTTCATTAAGCAATGCAGATAGAAAAAGAGGCAAAAAACAGTCCTTGACCTCAAAGAGTTTACATTCTAATGAGAGAGACATTTAAACAAATATATACCAAGCAAGCTACAGGTAGGATAAATAGGAAATAATTAACTGAGAGAATTCACTGGTCTTAATTGGGGTTAGGGAAGGACTGCTATAGAAGGTGGGATTTTAGCTGTGACTTAAAGTAAGCCAAGGAAGTCAGCAGTTGGAACGGAGAAGGGAGTGCCTTATACGCATGGAGGACAGTCAGAAAAAAATGTTTAGAGCTAAGAGATGGAATGTCTTTTTTTTTGTGAACATAGCCTGGAGGCCAGTGTCACTGGATCAACAAATATGTGTTGGGGAGTAAGGTGTAAGAAGATTGGAAAAAATAGGCTGGGGTTATATTATGAGGAAGTTTGAATGTCTAAAAGAGCATTTCATATTTGTTCTTGAAGGCAATAGGAAACCAATGGAGTTTATTGAGTCAGGGGTGGGGGTGATATGATTAGAGTAGTATTTTAGGAAAATTATTTTGTTGGCTGAATACAGAATGGATTAGAGTAGGGAAGAGACTTGAGGCAAACAGACCCAATAATTCAGGTGTAAAGTGATGAGGGCCTAAAGTAGAGTAGTGGCATGGTGACAGGAAAGAAGAGGACATATTTGACAAATCTTGCCAAGGTAAAATTATTAGGCCTTTGTAACAGCTTGGTTTGAGGGTGTGAGGTGTGAGTGAAGGATGGTTGTTGATTAATTGATTGAATGATATTGCCTATCTGACAAATTTTTGTGAGGCTCAAATGAGATGGTGTATTGGAAGTCCTTTTCAAGATTTGAAGTGATGTAGAACTATCAATTATATTTATTATGCTGTGTTTGACTGGAAAAAGTTCATGAATGTTAGTTGGGAGGAAGAAGAAACCTTAACTGAAACTTTACTTGCCTCTGAATTTCCCCACTCACATAGAGACTTAGAGTCCAACCTGGAGAATCCTGAACTTCAGATATGTTTGGTGGTTATTGCAAAAGTAAGTATTACCTAGTTGGTATTCTAGATTCCATATTAAAATTGGGATGTATAGAGAATAATCATCATAATTTAAGGTATAATTTCTTACAGAAGAAGAAGAAGCCTTTACAGAAAAGACTAGACTTAAGGACATTAGCATTCTGTGATTAACTTTCCTGTCATTATTGAGCATCGAGCTGAGAATCTCCTCCTACACCACAGTTTTTACCCTTTCTGTGTTATAGAACCTTTCTGAAATCCCTTCTAAAAATAGTGCTTTGTAGTTGCTCATAGTTGGGCTGAGTTAATATAATAAAAATGACAATTTTATCTAAGTTAATTTACTTATTTAGTGCCATAACAATTAAACTACCAAAAATATTTTATAGAGATAGAAAAAAATAATAACCAAATTCATCTGGAAGAACAAAAGGTCCAGAATATCAAGGGAATTAATCAAAAGTAGTGCTGGTGAAGGTGACTTAGCTGTACCAGATATTAAACTGTATTAAACTGCAGTCATTAAAACTACTTGGTACTAGCTAAGAAATAGAGTGGTGGATCAGTGGAATAGATTAGGTACACAAGACACAGTTGTCAATAACTACAGTAATCTACTGTTTGATAAATCCAATCACATGAGCTTCTGGAATAAAAACTCATTTATTGACAAAAACTGCTCGGAAAACTGGAAAATAGTATGGCAGAAATTGGGCATAGACCAATATCTTACACCATATAACAAAAATAAAGTAAAAATTGGTTCATGATTTAGATATAAAGGCTGATAACATAAGCAATCTGGAAAAGCAAGGAACAGTTTACTTTTCAGATTTATAGAGAAAGGAATAATTTATGACCACCCAAGAGATAGAGAGAATTATGAAATGAAAAGTAGAGAATTTGATTACATTAAATTGAAATTTTTTTGCGCAAAGTCAATGCAACAAAGATTAGGAGGGAAGCAGAAAATTGGAGAAGAATTTTTACAACTAATGTCTCTGATAAAAGGCCTTATTTCTAAAATATACAGAGAACTGACTCAAACGTATAAGAATACAAGTCATTCCCCAATGGGTAAATGGTCAGAGGATATGAACAGACAGCTTCCAGAGGAAGAAATTAAAGATATCTATAGTCATATGAAAAAAATGCTCTAAAATCACTGTTGCTTAGGGAAATGAAAATCAAAACAACTCCTAGGGACCACATCTCATCTGTCAGATTGACTAACATGAAAAAACAGGAAAATCATAAATGCTGGAGAGGATCTGAGAAAATTGGGACACTAATGCATTGTTGGTGGAGTTGTGAACTGATCTAATCATTCTGGAGAGCAATTTGGAACTTTGTCCAAAGGGCTATAAAAATGTGCGTACTCTTTGACTCAGTAACACCACTTCTAGGGAGGTACCCCAAAGAGATTGTACAAGTGGGAAATGAACCTGCATGTTCAAAATTTTTGTAGCAGCTCTTTTTATGGTGGCAAAGAATTGGAAATCAAGCGGAGGTCCATCAATTGGGGAACGGCTAAACAAGTCATGGCATATGAATGCAATGAGATACTATTGGGCTGTAAGAAATGAGGAACAGATGGCCTTCATAATAACCTAGAAAGACATATATGATCTGATGCTAAGTGAGAGGAGCAGAACCTGGAGAACACTATACATGATTATAGACACATGGTATCTCTGATGACTAACTTTGAAAGACTTGAATTTTCTCAGCAATGCACGGTTCTAGGACAACTCCAAAAGACTCATAATAGAAAAAATTCCAGAGAAAGCATTACAGAGTCTGTATGCAGATTGATGTAAACTATTTGCTCTCTTTTTTCTGTTGTTTTTGTTTCTGTTTTGTTTTTCTTAGTTGTGGTTCATTCCATTGGTTATAGTTCTTTACAACTTGAGTATTATGAAAATATGTTTAGTACGAAGGCATATATAGAACCTATATCAGATTGCATGATATATTGGGTGAGGACTGGGAAGGAGAGAGAGGGTTTAGAAAATCTGAAACTCAAAAACTTGAGGAACTGAATGTTGTAAATTAAAATGAAAAATAAATAAATATTTTAAAATAGTGCTTAGTTAAAAAATAATCATACTTGAAGGAAATGCTAAATTTCAGTTAGAAGTCACTGAAATAAAGATTTGACTTTTTTCCCCATATAAGTTTACGGACATCCTGAAATATAACACCAAGTTAAGAACCCCAGTTTTAGGGAGATGAGAGACTTCAATAACCCAGACTCAAAGAGGCCATAACAGGAGAAATTCTAGAGAGAAAAGGTATTTTTGTTTTGTTTTGTTTTTCTCGTTCTAGGCAAGGGTTTCAGTCTTTTCTAAAGAGGAAAAAAGAGGGAAAAATGTATGTGCTTTATTTAAATTGAAAGTGTGTGTTAGTGCCCACTCTTCCCTTAAGAAGATAACCCAGGATGTCTGCTGAGACAGAAAATGCCTATATATCTTGCAAACCAGTATTGGGTGGAGGCTACATGTCAAGCTAAGCAGCATCCAGCAAAGCTCTGGAGTAGCAATGTCTGAAGGAATCTACAGCAGGGCAGTGTGCATTGGTGACTACAAACAGTACAGAAGAGCATAGAAGACAAGAACTAAGTATAACCACCAGAAACAGTGTGACAGCATCAGTAGAAGAAAGGAGCATTCCTGAAGCCCTGGAGTGGTGAGCTACCCCACCACATATACTTAATGGCTACATATGTACTTTTATCTCTACCCCACCATCCCTGTACCTTGGTCACATAGATTTCTTGTTTGTGGGACCCTCCACATATATTCCCTGCATGTGTCCATCCTTCTCACTTGATTTTGCTTCTATTTGTGGATGAGCTCTTCCCCAGGCTTATAGGTGAAATATGTTCTCACTGCTGTTGTTGTTATACCTTTTCAGTAAATAGATTTACTTTGAGACAAGTGAATTCTCAGGCAGATTATTAAAGGTAAACCCTAGTAGAGTACTGAATTTAAAATCTTCTGTTGGGTATTTATAACTATTTAAAAACTGATCTTTCTTCTTTCTACTCTTCCTAGATTTTACTCTCATAACTTAACTATTTGACTCAGCTACCTCAGTCTTCTTTCCCTTCTTCTCATATTCTACTCCATTTCTCAACACTATGCAGTTTTCATTGGCTATACTCTATTACCAGAATATGCTCCCTCCTCATCTCAACAACCTGGCTTCTATCAATATTTTGGTTAAACCTCATCCTTACCAGGAGGTATTTCCAAGTCCAACTCCTACCATTTTACTGTTGTTTTCCATCAAAGAAAGAAGTCCAGTTAGACTGCTCACACCTTTTACACACAGTTAATAACATATCATCTCCCCTTTAGAATGTGAGCCCGTTGAGGGCAGAGACTTAATTTTTACCTTTTTTTTTTAATCACAGAATATAGTACACTTTCTGAAACATAGGAAGCCCTTAATAAATGCTTGTTGGCTAACTGGTAGAGGGTCATTAAGCTATAGTTTGAGAGAATGGGGACCTAGCAAGTACCTTGAAAGTGAGATAGTCTTTCCTTGGCAGACCTCAACTGAAGGTGTATGTGGAGTGGGTGTGATCTCAGTTATGAAACTTGGAAAAAAGAAAAAAGAAGAAAAGTAAAGTGAAGAAAAATGTATCAATTAGCATTTCTGTCTTGATTGGTAAGATTCATTAAAATAAATTAGGTAGGAAAACAAAGCAGGTCAATAAGGATAATTGGATCAGTTAGCATATTGTAAAAATGAATCTTTTATCTCATAGCAAATAAAGTAAAAGTTTATAAGGACCATAAAGCTATTGTAGCATATTTTTTGTTGTTCTTGTTTCCCCACCTCCCATGTGTCTTACATTTCCTAAATGAGAGACATATCAATGATAGATCTTTGTCCATTTCTGAGAAAGGAAATATAAAAACAAACAAATACTCAAGCGTTAATCATCCCTGCATCTTCTCTCATAGAAGGATGAAAACAACTGTATTTTTAGATGGGTCTGTTACCAAGAAAATGTTTTCCTACCATGTCTTTAAAGCTTCATTAGCCACAGTAATATACTGTTGCTTTTTGTAGACATTTGTTCAGGTGTTCATTTACTTGCCTTGTTAGTCACAAAGATAGCTAGACTAAGAATTACATTTGACTTCACCTTGCCGCCACCCAAAATAGTTAAAAAAATAAAAAATAGTTTGAAACAAATTTTAAGATACTTTTATATGATTCAAGTATATCTCTTTTTTAAGTCACAGTTCTATAAAAGTGCTCTATTCAGTTTAAATAAATAGAAGACTTAAAGTTTTGAAGGAAAGAAAGAGGAAGAGAGATAGAAATAATAAATGGAAGAAAGGTGAACAGACACTGAGAGGGAAAGAAGCAAAGAAGGAAGGAAGGACAGATAGAAAGATAAAAGAAAGAGAAAAAGAGAGAGAAAAAAGGAAGGAAGGAAGGAAAAATTAGCAACAATACATAGAACATTTTTCTGCTCTAAAGAACTAGCTAAATCTGTTACATAACTAAAATGGAGGCTCTAGAGAAGATATTTTAAATACTAGCTAGTCAAATTTAATTTGCTTACGAGAAAAATGAGACATAGAGAGGTTAAGCAACTTGTCCAAGGTCACCACTAGTAAGTAGAAGAGATGAGTTTCAAATCCATGCCTTCTTTTCCTATACCACCCTGCCTCATTTAGCCTGTGATTCTTAGTGACAACTAAAGGTCAGATTAGATGCCCATCTTAGCTCAGGCTAAAATGGTTGATACCCTTTGCTCTCCTGAACTCTACAGGTAATTTATCAATGGATTTTCACCTCTTTTCTATTCATTCTATCTCCTTTCTATTGCTTATTTAATATAGCAACCAGGTCTTATTTTTCCTGTAAGATATATTCCCTGTATCTATTTTTAAAAAAGGAGTTAAATTAGAGATGAAATCAAATTTTATGCCCTCACCTAGTCTGTCTCTTAGGGAGTATATATTCCTTGACTAGTCAGGATCTAGTCACTGGGATTTCATACAATGTCTTCCTTCTATATATTGCTGATCTCTTTTCATTAATTAGGTCATGTAAGTTCTTCAATGAATAACTCACTTGGACATATGTCATTTTTAATATAGTTTCTCTCACATCTTTTCAAGGCTATTTCAAAGTCAGCCTTCGAACTCTTTGAAGTTTAACAAATGTTAGTGGCTACCTCGATTCCTTTTAATTGGCTGAGAAGTGAGCTCACCTCTCTGATATACTACACACATTTTTCCCATAGTGGATATGTGCCTTGGCATATGCCTCAGGGTGGTCTCTAGGAAATACATACCTATAAATTATCTGATTGTCTACTGAATGTCACTATTGTTCCAGCTGAGAAAGACATAGTTAATTAGAATGCTGATGGAAGCATACTAGAAATTCAGATTCAGACCCTTGAGATCATTCACGTACTCTACTTATTACCTATCACTTGTAAAAATACATGAACAAATGAATGAATGAATGAATGAATAAATAAATAAATAAAAATAAACAGCAAAACAAACAAGAATACTTTCATTCTCATACATTCCCTCCTAATTGGAGGGGTAATTTATCTTGATTTTATTTTTATTGTCAATCCATTAAACTTGCTGTCATATTATGTCAATATATAGAACACTTCTTCTTATAAAGGTCCTGACACTAAACTAGAATAGAGGGCAGGGAGAGCCAATCAGGTTATTAGTGATCCTTTGGATAGATATATTTGGATTTTCATGGAGGAGAGGGATCAGACATGAGAATATAGATAACTGAAGGCAAACCATAACTACTACTGAATGCATGTAAACTTGAAAAATAAGAAAGCAAAGTTGTAATTAAGAGACATTATAGTTTAGGGAAGAGATGAACAATGTAAAAAGGTACTTATATGGAGACAGTTAACTAGCAAATAATACAGGAAAACCATTTAAATAGAATCAAAGAAGCAAAGAGGACAGAAATCTTGCCATTGATTCCACAGATGAACTTGATAATTGACTGTATGTGCCTCATTTTCCTCATCATCACTTCCCACTTGATTATCACATAGGAAATTAAATTTCTGTTTGATGATGTCACTTCTTTATTTCAAAACCTTCAGTGTTTCCTTATTGTTTACTGGAAGAAGTATAAGTTTCTCAGATTGACATTCAATACCTTTTATAATTTGCCTCAAAATTACTCATTTCTTAACACATATTCTCTTTCTATCTCAATTCCTCCCATCAATGAAAAAAAAAACAAATTTGTAATAGATATGTATTGTCAAGTACAGTTTTCACTTGCTATTCCCTTTCACATATTGTTCATATCTGAGAAATTCCAATATTCTTAATCTTCTGTTTTTCTCCTTCCTCTTCCAACCTCCATTCTTTGATTTATCGTTACTCCTCCAAGCCTATAAAGGAACTTTAATGACTAATTGACTGATGAAATTTATGTCACATTAAGTCACAACTGAGAAGTAAGTTCTTCCATGAAGTCTTTCTTAATTACCAGTCCTGGTGGTATGTTACCTCTTTCTGTTCAGGTTCCTCAAAGCACTTTGCCTTGGTTTCTTTGATATTATGCCACTCTCCCAAATGACATCACTGTTTCTGTACATCAGGCTTTTCCATTAAAATGCCAGGTCCTTGAAAGCCAAATCTGTTTCATATCTATCTTTGTATCCACAAGACCTAGTACAATGCTTTGTAAATAGCATGTGTTCAATAAATATTTATGTAATTGAATTTTAGTAATTAAAAATTTCTCCATTAGTTACTCGGGGAAAACTCATATCCCAAACTTGAATGTCAAAAGATTTTATTGTCCCCTTAAATTGCCATGGCAAATTTAATAGTTAATGACTATGGAGTCAACTTAGAATCAAGAGAGTCTGGTTTTGATCTGGCTCTGACTCAACCTCACATGACCTTTACTCTTAATTGACTATAAACATTAATGCCATCTGTCATGATGTTCTTCATCTCCTACTGTTGACATCATTATGTCCTTATCATTCCTCTCCCCTCAAAACATGAAGGAACTACTTTCTTCCCAAAGCAAATTATATAGTTGCCCCCCATTCCCTCTTTGCTCTCCTGTCTCCTCCAAACCTTGTTTTCTTAATCATCTCTTTCTTGTTATTCATTTTCAGTCTCTCCTTTTCTATGCTTGTTTCCTTTCCTACTGTCTAAAAACATGTTCAGGTTTCTCCTATCATAAAAAGAAAACAACAGCAATAATCACAACAAGCTTCCTTCACTTTACTATCCTTCAAGGTTTTATACTATCTCACTACTAATTTCTGCATAGAACAGCCCACATCACTTCACTCTGGTTATTATACTTAAGATCACCAAAATTAGTTGTCAAATACAATGACATTTTTTCTCTGCCTCATCTCCAATTATACTTTGGAAACATTTACTACTGTGACACAGAGTATAGAACACTAGACCTTCAGTCAGGAAAATGAGTTCAAATTTGGACTCAGACATACACTGTGATAACGTGGGCAAGTTACTTAACCTAAGCCTGCCTAAGTTTCCTCAAATGTAAAATGGGGATAATGCCACCAACTTCTCAGACTTGTTTTCACAACCACATGAGATATTATTCCTAAAGTTTCTAGAAGAGTGCCCCGGTGTCTGGAACATAGTGTTGGCTTAGTAAATGCTTGTTCCCTTCCTTGCACTTCTTCCATCCTACCCCCTTCTCCCTCTCTCCTTTTTCCATCTTCTCTGCCCCTTCCTACAGTTTTTTTTTTCCTTCATCTTCCCTCCCCTTGGCTTCCATGGTAATGTTCTCTCAGTTCTACTACTAACTGACAGTTCTTTAACAATCTTTTTTCACTGGCTGGTCATCCCACTCCTCCAATGTTCCCAAAATCCGCTTTTGTCCTCTTATCTTCTCCTCTGTACTCTTTCCTTTAGAAATAAAATCTACTCTGAAGATTTCATTGCCATCTCCTCTGTGCAACTGAGCTTAATTCAGCTCAAATTTCAATCCTCAGTGTCAGTTCTATATCTACAAATATCTATCAGACACATGGAACTCCTCCTGGCATATCAAACTCAATGTGTCCAAAATGGAATTCATATTTATTCCAAAATCTTTCCTTCTTCCTTACTTTGCTATCCCTCTTGATACAGTAACTTATTACAAAGGCTCAAAACCTTACAATCATCCTAAACATTTATTTCTCCATTTCTGAGAATCCAATAAGTTGCTAAATCCTATTAAATTTATTTCTGCCATACCTGGTTTTATTTTGTTTCACTCACACTGTTACCACCCTACCTAAGGCCCTCATCTAATCTCACCTGAAATATTTAAATGACATCTGGAATTATATCATCGCATCTATTTGTTTCTCTGTCCAATCTGACCACAGTGCTGTCAAATCAATGTTCTAATGAGGAAGCAGAATGGCAACTAGATTATTTAACTTGGATTCAGACAAAAAAAAAAAACAAACTTGTTTAAAATTCTACTTCTGACATCCACTAATTACATGACCAATGGCAAATCATTTTAGCTCTCTAAAATCCATTGACTTCATTAATATAATGGTGATAGCAGTTGTGAAAGGAAATATCTTGGAGTAGCTAGGGAACCAACTTCAGAGACAAAAAGACCTGAGTTCACGTCCTATGTTTGCCACATACTGACTATATGAACTTGAACAAGTCACCAAGTCACTTACCTTCTCATCACTCCCTGACAAAACTTAATACTATGCTTCAGACCAAGCACTGACCTGTGTTGATGAAGGAAGTTTCCATATTGGTCCTCTAGGCTCCAAAAAATGAAAAAAAAAAAAGAATAACTTTAATATCTATCTCTTAAGATTTTTGTAAAAAGCTAAAATAAAAGTATACAGTGTGTTTTTAAAAACCTAAATTTGATTGGAACCTAGGCTGTATAAAGGAGAGTAAAATGTAACAAATCAAAAGGGTATGTGGGAGGTCAGGGGCGGAGCCAAGATGGTAGCTGGAAAACAGTGACTTCCTTAAGCTTTTCCCCAGGTCCCTCCAAACACCTGTAAAAAATGGGTCTGAAAAAATTCTTGAGCTACAGAATGCATGAAATAGCAAAGAGAAACAGGGCTCCAGCCCAGGACAGCATGGATGGTTGCTGGGAAGTTTCTATAGCACAGAGCTGGGAGGGGAGCACAGCACAGCCCAGAATGACCCATGCCAGGACCAAAAAAGACTAAGAGCTGGGCAGAACTGGCCATAGGCCCTGAATCATTGAGTTGTGGCAGTTACCAGACTTCTCAACCCACAAACGCCAAAGACAACAGAGCAGGTTAGTGGAAAAACTGATGGAACAGAGGGAGAAGAGTGCACAGTGGTGCCAGGGGTGGCAGAGGTGGCGCAGCAATGTGGTTGCTTCAAGAGCTCCAGTTGCAGTTGCTCCCTGCCCCAGGCTCACCCAGGGGGAGGAATTAAGTGGTGGATCAGAGCAGGAGTGCACAGCATGCTTTGCCCTGCTTAGATCTGGATCATGGTCCTCGTTGGCAGTTCTTGGGGGAGAAGGAGTGCTGGTGTGGCTGGGCTTGCTGTGAAGAAGTAGTTCTGCAAACAGCAGTGCAGTCCCTAAAGCTTTGGCCAAACTACTCTCTACAAGCAGTCGTACCCTGACACAAAGCTCAAGCGTGAAGTAGTTGGCTGGGAACATGAACAGGCAGCAAAAATAGACTCAGATTCAGAATCAGACTTTGGAATCTTTTTCTTGATGACAAAGAAGATGGAAACATACAGCCAGAGGAAGTCAACAAAGTCAAAGAGCCTACATCAAAAGCTTTGAAGAAAAATATGAATTTGTCTCAGTCCATAGAAAAGCTCAAAAAGGATTTGGAAAAGCAAGTAAGAGAAGTAGAGGAAAAACTGGGACAAGAAATGAGAGTGATGCAAGAAAATCATGAAAAACAAGTCAATCATTTGCTAAAGGAGACCCCCCAAAAATACTGAAGAAAACAACACCTTCAAATAGACTAATTCAAATGGCAAAGGAGCTCCAAAAAGTCAATGAAGAGAACAATGCCTTGAAAGACAGAATTAGCCAAATGGAAAAGGAGGTCCAAAAGACCACTGAAGAAAATACTACCTTAAAAATTAGATTGGTGCAAATGGAAGCTAGTGACTTTATGAGAAATCAAGATATTATAAAACAGAACCAAAGGAATGAAAAAATGAAAGACATTGTGAAATATCTCATTGGAAAAAAACACTGACTTGGAGAATAGATCCACGAGAGATAGTTTAAAATTATTGGACTACCTGAAAGCCATGATCCAAAAAAGAGCCTAGACATCATCTTTCAAGAAATTATCAAGGAAAATTTCCCTCATATTCTAGAAATAGATGGTAAAATAGAAAAAAATAGAAAAAATCCACCAATCGCCTCTTTAAAAAGATCCCAAAAAGAAAACTCCTAGCAATATTGTCACCAAATTCCAGAGTTCCCAGGTCAAGGAGAAAATACAGCAAGCATCCAGAAAGAAAGAATTTGAGTATTGTGGAAACACAATCAGGATAACACAAGATCTAGCAGCTTCTAGATTAAGGGATCGAAGGGCTTAGAATATGGTATTCCAGAGGTCAAAGGAGCTAGGATTAAAACAAAGAATCACCTACCCAGCAAAACTAAGTATAATGTTCCAAGGCAAAATATGGATTTTCAATAAAATAGAAAACTTTCAAGCTTTCTCAGTTAAAAGACCTGAGCTGAATAGAAAATTTGACTTTCAAACACAAGAATCAAGAGAAGCATGAAAAGGTAAACAAGAAAGAGAAACCATAAGGGACTTACTAAAGTTGAACTACATGGAAAGATGATGTGTGTAATTCATGAGACCTTTCTCGGTATTAGGGTAGTCCAAGGGAATATACATATATATGGACAGAGGGCACAGCATGAGTTGAAGAGGAAGGAATGATATCTAAAAGAATAAAATAAAATTAAGGGATGAGAGAGGAATATATTGAGAGAGGGAGAAAGGGAGAGATGGAATAGGGTAAATTATCTCACATAAAAGTGGCAAGAAAAAGCAGTTCATTGGAAGGGAAGAGGGGGAAGGTGAGTGGGAATGAGTGAATCTTGCTC
>CM053622.1:262684587-262712432 GCA_028646595.1 Phalanger gymnotis | reverse complement strand
AAAAAAATAGATTATTACCTAATGCACATTGATGCAAAAATTTTAAATAAAATACTAGAAAAGAGATTGTAGCAACATATCACAAAGACTGTGCATTATGACAAGGTGGAATTTAGACCAAGAACGGAAGTCTAATTTGGTATTAGGGAAACTATCAGCATAATTAACCTGCAGATATCAAAACCAGAAAAAAAAATGATTATTTCAATAAATGAAGAAAATGCTTCTGACAGAAAGCAAAATGCAAAACAAAGCTTTTGACAAAATACAAAGCTCATTTCTATAAAAAAAAATTATAAAAAGAACCAGTGGAGTTTTCCTTCAAATGAAATATTGTATGAGAAATACAAGCAATAGGAATGAGAAAAAAAAAAGAATTCAAAGAGTTTAAAATAGACAATGGGAAAACATCACTCTGCAGATGATATGATTGTAGTTAGAATATACTAGAGAATCAACTCAAAACTAGCTTAAACAATTGACAACTTCAGCATTGTTGTAGGATTATAAATCAAACCCACATAAATCATTAACATTTCTTTCTATTACCAACAAAGCCAAGCAAGATAAGATAGAAAGAGAAATTCTATTTAAAATAACTGTAGACAATATAAAATTATTGAAAATCTGCATGCCAAGAGAAACCCAGGATTTATATAAACACAATTATTTAAAAAATTCTTTTCATACAAATAAAGTCAGACCTAAAAAAAACTGGAGAAACATTAATACCTCATGAGTTGGGTGAGCCAATACAATAAAAATGGCAAATCTACCTACAGTGATTTATTTATTCATGGTGACACTAAATTACTAAAAAAAAAAAAAAAACAACCCTCTTTTATAGAGCTAGAAAAAAAAGAATTATGCCATAAAACTGTGCATATCCTTTGACCCAGGGATATCATTTCTACATCTGTTTCCCAAAGAATTCAATGAAAAACAATAAATGACCTATATGTACAAAAATATTTGTAGCACTCTTTTTGTGGTTGCAAAGATTTCAAAATGGAGAGGATACTCATAATTGTGAAATGGCTGAAGAAGTTGTGGTGCACAGTAGAGATGGAATACTATTTTGTTGTAAGAAATGACAAGTAGAATGGTTTCACAAAAAGCTGGGAAGACTTATATGAACTGATGAAAAGTAAAATGAGGAAACATTAAGCACAATGAAAGCAACAATGTACACTGATCAAATGTGAATGACCTAACTATTCTGGTCAGTATGATGATCTAAGACAGTCTGTAGCACTTACAATGAAAAATAATATCCATCTCCAAAGAAAAAGATTTTTTAAAAAATCTGAACTTACATTGAATCATGCCTTTTTTTTTACTTTTATCTGTTTTTGTCTGTTTTATTTTGCAATATGGCTAATATGTAAAATATGTTCTGCATAAATTCACATGTATGACCTATATCAAATTGCTTACCTTCTCAAGAAGAGGTAGGAGGTGGTGGAGGGAGGGAGAGAATTTGGAGCTCAAAATTTTAGAAAAAAAAGTGTTGTTTTTTATTAATTGTAATCGAGAAATATTTTAAAAAATGAAAAAATGTAATGTGAGAAAAAGAAGAAAAATAACATGAAAAACATGTTATGGAAGCCAAATCTATATATGACAAAATAGCAATTCTGGATTTGCCTCCTTGTAAATATATTTTTGCATGGAATTTTCAGTTGGTCATTTTTTGCTTCTTTGTTTTTTTGGTTTTTTTTTTTGGCAGAGAGAGAGAGAGACAGAGAGAGACAGAGACAGAGACAGAGAGAGCGCACACATATAGGAGAGAATGAATTACTCTTACAATTTAAAACAGGTTACTTCTCCTTAATCCACAAAGTATATCTCAGTCCTTTGCATGAGTGTTTCTGAAAAGTTAAATTGGAAAATAGGTTCTGGAGGTGGTAGAGGTTATTATGGTTCACTGACATGTTGAGTATAGAGAGTATCTGTGTGTTAGATCTCAGTGCTTCCCACAAAGCATCTCAGGATTTTCATGAGCTGTGATGACGATAAGCTCCAGGCAGATCTGACATCTGGGATGACAGGTTTAGAGCCATTTTAGTCTCTGGAGGGAACAGAGCATGCTAAGGGAGAAGCCAACAGTCTCAAAGCTTAAAAAGTGCTTTCTGATTAGTGTGTATTCTAGGTCTAAAATAAAGAGAAACTCTTCAAAGAAGCCAATGTAAATACCAATGGCACTTATTAGCCAATTTAGACTTCATTTCTTTTTTTTCTTTTCAATATACACTAGATGTCTTTTCTTCTTATTGCATCATATTAATTTCAGAAAATGTCACCTCATCCCCTCCCATTGAACCCTGTCTTTTAAAATGAAAAAAAAAAATTAAAGACACCCAATACAATGATCACATGTGATAGTCTATGCTGAATTCTGTTCTCATAGATGCCAATACAAACATATACTCTTCTCTGCAATCAGGAAGAAGTTCTATTTTATTAGCTGTTCTCCAGGATTATAATTATTTTTTTCAGATACTCAGAGTTTTGCTTCCTTTCACTGATTTTTTAATAACACTATGAATATTTTGTACTATTTTTGGCTACTAGTTCATATAAAGCTTTCCACATCTGTCTGAAATCTTCATACTCAGTCATTTAAATACCAGTCAATAAACACTTATTAAGGGACAACTATATGATTAACATTGTGTTAAGCTTTGAGGGTAGAAAGAAACACAAATGACAGTGTCCATGCCCTGATGGAGTTCACAATCTAATGGAGGAAAATGCCACATTAAAAAGAAGAAAGAATGTGCCTTCGAAAAGGGTTATGATGAAATATTTCAGATTTAATGGAGTCCTCAGCCCCTTCTTTAGGTGGAGGAAGGAGGGTCTGAAGGGGAAAGAATTTCAGAGTTAATTCCATCTTCCATGAAGTTGAGTTTCTGGAGACAATGAGCACGAGGAGAGTATTAGGGTAGAAAATGATGATCTGACTTCCATGGATTCCCCCAGAACTCAGAGCAAGAACCCTAGAAGGGTTCTCTGATATCTACCCTCTCTAATCAGAAGGATGGAGTGTAGAAGGTTTGAAGGTAGAAATGGTAACACTTAGAAACAGATTGGGATAAATGAGGTGAGTGGAAGAGCGGACTCATGGATGACACTAAAGTTACCACAAAGAATGCATGGAAGGATGCTGATGCCAATAAAACAATAGTGAAATCTGGGAAAGAGGAAGGTTGTGAGGGTAGAGTATAGATAATGACTGGCTTTGGAAGTGTTGACTTTGAGATGCCTGTGGAACATTAAAGATTGAAGTGTCAAAAAGGAGTTGTTGATAGGAGACTCCAGCTCAGGATAGATGTAAGGGTTGGATATATCAATCTAAAAATCATGTCCATAGAGAAGATAATTGAAACCAGGGGAAATATGAGATCACAGGGGCAAAGGGAAGAAAACAAAGGACAAAGACCTTGGTGGATAGCAACTGAAAATTATCAGAATTGGGAGATGGAGTATCATTTGAGAAGAAGAGCAAAGAGATCAATGTCACTGGATCACAAAGCTTGTAGAGAGGAGTAAGGAGTAATAAAACTGGAAAGGTAGGAAGGAGATACATTTGAAAGGCCTTTATAAGTAAAAAACTAAAAGATGATTTTATATTTTTTTTGGAGGAACTGAAATTGTGTGTGTGAATGACAGGGTTAGACGTGATTTAGGAAGATCAATTTGAAAACCAAATGCAGGTTGGACTGGAATAGGGAGAGACTTGGAACAGGAAACTGAATTAGAACCGTACTGCAATAATATGGGCATGAGGTGATGAGGGCCTGCACCAGGGTGAGGTCCTGTAAGAGGAAAGAACAAGAGATTTTTAAATAGGTAGAAATGGCAGGACTTGACAACTGATTGGGCCTGGGCACATAAGAGTAAGAAGGTGAGAATAACAGAAATTTCAAACTTTGGAGATTGTAAAGTTTGTAGAAATCTCCACAGTAAAAATGAAGTTAGGAAGAGATGAAGGTGTTGGGGGAAAGATAATGAATTAAGTTGTGGACATTTTGGACTTAAGTTATCTATGAGACATTTACTTCAAAATGTCTAGTAGACATTGGTGATATGAGCCTGGAGGTCTGGAGAGAGGTTAGGACTAGAGAAATAGATCTAAGATTCATCTATGTAATGACAATAGTTGAATCCATGAGAAGTGATGACCTAACAAGAGATATACTAATAAATATTTCTTAAGTACCTTCTACCAGCCGGGAACTGTACTAAGTCCTGGGGACATAAAGAGAGACAAAAGACACTCCCTGCCCTCAGGCAACTTAAAGAAGATAGCATATAGAAAGAAGTTAAAATGAGGGGAAAAAAGTAAGGGAAGGTAATAGAGGAGGGGGAGGGGCCATGATGACATCCATATGTACATCCAGATCCCATTCTGGATCACCACCTTGTCTTGGCCAAAGGCTTGCGTAGCTCAATGAAACAATGAATTATACTGTGCAGGGTTACCCAGGACAGACAGGCCATGGTGATCTATAAGTGATCTATTGGAGAAGTAAATGGCAAACCACTCCAATATCTTTGCCAATAAAACTCCATGGACAATATGAAAATCATGAAAGAGATAAAAGTGGAAAATGAATCCTTCAGGTTGGAAGGTGTCCAATATGTTACTGTGGAAAAATGGAGGACAACTAAAAGTAGCTCCAGCACTAATGAAGTGGCTGGGCCAAAGCCAAAAGGAAGCTCTGCTATGGATGTGTCTAGTGACAAAAGGAAAGACAAAGCTATGGTTCTTCCAGCAATGTATGTCTGTGAGAGTGGGACTTTAAGGAAATCTGAGCTCTGCAGAAAAAACACTTTCAAACTTGTTGTGCTAAACAAGACTTTTGAGAATCCATTGGACAGCAAGGACATGAAATCAGCCAATACTTAAAGAAATTAATTCAGGCTATTCATTGGAAAATCAAATACTGAAGCTGAAATTTAAATACTTTGGCCACATTATGAGAAGATTGAACTTCTTTGAAAAGACCTTAATGCTCAGAAAAATTGAAGGCCAAAGGAAAAGGTGATGACAGAGGATGAGATGGATAGTGTCATTGAATCAATGAAGATGAACTTGGATAGACTTTGAGAGACAGTGCAGGAGGGAAGACCCTGGCCTACCATGGTACGTGAAGTCTGACAAAGAGTCAGACTTGACTGAATCACTGAAAAACAGCCAAGTGGGAAGTGAATAGATGAATAATCTGGGACCCTTCTTTAATAAAGATTGCAAGAGGATCACTCTATTGTACATCCTCCACCCTGTCTAATCAGAGGGGTTGAGGGTACCAAGGGATATTGAAGAGGTAATGAGATTGAGAGTTGCTTCCATCTTATAAGAAAAATGGGTTTCTGAAGATAATAAAAAGTCCAAGAAAACAGCCAAGTGGGAAATGAAGAGGTAGTTTCATTAGGTTCCCTCCTTAAAGAAAAGATCTGAGAGGGGCTCCTTGATGTCTGCTCTCAGTCCTTTCCATTCAAAATTTGGGAGGGCCTCAGGGGCAAGAAGATACAGAAGAAGCATCATTTCTTATTGCATTATATGTAATAAGGGTATGGAGCATATGCTCTGGCTTTTAGGGAATTAACAGATATTCTGGTCTCTTGCTATATTGATACAACCAGAGTGGAACAGCAAGGGAATGAACTGTTCCAACCTCTTATTGGAACCTGAACTACATTCTCCAAAATGAGGAAGAAAAAAACAATGTCAAGTCACTACTCAAAGTTTTCTGATTGGGCAGTGCCACCTGCATCTATAGTCAATTCTCCCTTTGTTATTTAACCTCTTTAGCAAGAAAGAAGGGCACACTTGTCACTGAGTGGATTAGATGCATGCTCAGCCCCTTCATATCAGCTCTATCTCATCATGAGTACCAAAGGACCAACCAGGAGACTCTGGTAATACATACTCTGTAAGAAGAGGCTAGATCAATCAACCATCCTAACTGAGCCAGAGACATGGGCTCACATTAAACATATTCCATTACATTTATGTACCACGGGTTTGTTTGATTGTTTTTAATGATTATTAAATTGATGTTCATCAACTTCATTTCCAGTTCTTTGTTTTCCTAGACAGTTCTGGAAAGAATATTTGAACCTTTGTTTATTTCTTTGACCTCTTTGCAGGTAAAAACATAGTGAGATTGCTAGACCAAAGGGAGTAGAGAGTTTAGATAGTGTAGCATTGTTTCAACAATGTGATTTCTCTTCATTTCACAGGAATTTCTCTGACTGTGTCAAGAAAGAATGGTATGTCTTTTGATGATTTCTCAGTGTTACTATCATGATGCATTCCCAAGGCCCAAGAGTTAACCCTGAAATGAGATTTAAGGGATAGGAAAAACTTTACTGCTTGAATTTCTGCTACTTTCCATCTTTAGACCCTGCAACCCAATTCGAGGAAACTGAAACCTGTTAGATCCATATAGAAGTAGCAGACAAGGGATTTTGCATAAGAGTCTCCCACCCCCCTCCCCAACTCCCCACACTGTCATACAGACAGATTGAATGAAATGTCTCTCTTGTTTTCAGGAACAGAGAGCTCTATTGGAACTCAAAACACTGATGTTCTCTTATATGTGCAATGTAACACCTAAGAGGTATATGATTGGGTGACCCTTACTATCAGAGATACAATTACTGAGCTGGTTCCTAGACAAAACATGTTTGCATATAAAAATTACTCCGCTAGCCTACCTCAGAGAGCCCTTTACCCAGATCAAACCCATGATGCTGGGCATTCCTCAGGCAACTGCTCTCCTCTGCACAAACGTTATTGGAGCCTTTCCTTGTTATTAGAAGCATAAAGTTTTCTCTGTGATTTTCTTTATGCTACTACAATTTATTTTTTGCCATGGTGGAACCACAACCCCAATCCTGAAATAAATATCCCATGGTCAAAACAATAGAATTGTGTGATTCTGTGAATAAATGATTACCTAATTCCTCAAAGATCCCTTTAAACTTCAAGAATCTAGAACTTTGTTTTCAGGTTTACCACCTAACCTGGTTAAGTTATAAATATCCCTTTTCTCTTGCTATCCACAAATTTCACTTCTCCATTTTTAATCCAATGTTTCCTTTCTCCTCTTGTTTCTCTCTCTCTTTCTCTCTCTGTATGTATATGTATATATGTATATGTATGCATCCATATATAAGTACATAAGTGTATATGCATGTATGCATATGTGTGTATAAATATTCTTCACAAACAATAAACTATACCTATTTTTTCTGAATCTCTCTAAAAACTCACTTTTTTAGGAAGTCAACTGATCTGCTCCTATAATTTAAAAAAAATGCCTATTTTTAGCAACCAGGTGTCTGAAACATGTTGGAATTAAGAAAATCGGTAATCCTTCCTTGTTATGGCAAGTATGTGTAGGTGGGAGGAATTGTATCCCAGAATGAGAGAATCTTACAATTGGAAGATAATTTATAAAACATTTAGTCTAACCAATATTTACAGATTCTAATAGAGTGGCTATAATAATGAAGTATTTCCAAAGAATTAAAAATGGAATAAAGAAAAAACATAAAGAATTATAGCAAAGATATCTTACACCAACCCACCCCACCCCATCCCATTTTCTCCCTCTGTTAATGCATCTCTATTCATTTGCTTTTTGGTTTGATCCCTGGCCCTTAAGTACTGGAAAAAAAAAAAAAATTGACAAAACCTTAAATGGTTTTTGAGTCTGAGAAGAAGATACACATCTTTGTTTCTGAATCTGGACTTGACTTAGGCCTAAAATAAATATTCTGGCAATTTAAAACACAGAAATTTTTGCTTTCAGCGGGGAGGTGAGGCGGCGGTGGCCGTGGCCCCGAGCCCAGCTCCGCGCCCCTGGGCCCCGGCCCCGGCCCGGGCCCTCCCCTCCTCCACCACGGCGGCGGCTCCGGCGGCGTCCCCGCCCCATGCCTCGGGGCGCCGCGCCGGAGCCGCGCCTCGGCCTCATCCTCCTTATAGACGTCATCCTTGTCCGCCGCCGGGGCCACGGCCACCGGGCTCCCCGCCCCTGGGGCAGCCTCCTGCACCGGGGGCCGCGCCTCCTGATCGCCCACCGGGTCCTGCCGCGGCTGCGGGCCCCCGCGGGGCCCCGAGGAGTTGCACCCTTCGCTCCCGGGCACCCGCCGGCGGGCCCGCTGGGGCAGCCGCCGGGGCAGCCGCCGGGGCCGCCGCCGCGCCTACCGCACCCGCAGCACCTGCTCCCGCGGGCCCAGGCCCAGGCTCAGGCTTCGGGCCGCGCCGCGGGCAGAGGCCCAGGCCCGGCGCCCGGCTGCTGAGCAGGCCCCGTTGCCGCAGCCGCCGCCGCCGCAGCCATCGCCCCCGCGCGCCCCCGCGCGGGCCGCCTCCGTCCGCCGGCTCCCTCCCTTCCTCCCTCCGCAGCCCCCAGACATGAAAGCCATCATCAAGGAGATCGTGAGCAGAAACAAAAGTAGATACCAAGAAGATGGATTCGACTTGGACTTGACCTATATTTATCCAAACATCATTGCTATGGGGTTTCCTGCGGAACGACTTGAAGGCATTTACAGGAACAACATCGATGATGTAGTCAGGTTTTTGGATTCAAAGCATAAAAATCATTTCAAGATATACAATCTATGTGCTGAAAGACATTATGATGCCACCAAATTTAACTGTAGAGTTGCACAGTATCCTTTTGAAGACCACAACCCACCCCAGTTAGAACTCATCAAACCCTTTTGTGAAGATCTTGACCAGTGGCTAAGTGAAAATGACAATCATGTTGCAGCAATTCACTGTAAAGCAGGAAAGGGCCGAACTGGTGTAATGATTTGTGCATATTTATTACATCGAAGAAAATTTTTAAAGGCACAAGAGGCTCTAGATTTCTATGGGGAAGTAAGGACCAGAGACAAAAAGGGAGTAACTATTCCCAGCCAGAGGCGCTATGTGTACTACTACAGCCACCTGTTAAAGCACCATTTGGATTACAGACCAGTGGCCCTGCTGTTCCACAAGATGATGTTTGAAACAATTCCAGTGTTCAGTGGTGGCACTTGCAATCCTCAGTTCGTGGTCTGCCAGCTGAAGGTGAAGATCTACACATCTCCTTCTGGCCCCACGAGGCAGGAAGACAAGTACATGTACTTTGAATTCCCCCAGCCTTTGCCTGTGTGCGGTGACATTAAAGTGGAATTCTTCCACAAGCAAAACAAGATGCTCAAGAAGGACGAAATGTTTCACTTTTGGGTAAATACATTCTTCATACCAGGACCAGAGGAAAACTCAGACAAAGTAGAAAATTTAAGTCTTTATGGTGATCAAGAGATTGATAGTATTTGCATTGCCGAGAGATCAGATAATGACAAGGAATATCTCATACTCACATTATGCAAAAACGATCTGGACAAAGCGAATAAAGACAAGGCCAACAGACACTTTTCTCCAAACTTTAAGGTGAAGCTTTTCTTCACAAAAACTGTAGAAGAACCATTAAACCCAGAGGCCAGCAGTTCCACTTCAGTCACCCTGGACGTTGGTGACAATGAACCTAATCATTATAGAAACTCGGACACCACTGACTCTGACCCAGAGAATGAGCCTTTTGATGAAGATCAACATACACAGATCACAAAAGTCTGAATATTTTTTTTTTATCAAGAGAGAAAAACTCAGAGACAAACTTGAAGAATCTGAAAAAGGACCTTTTTTTTAAATGGCAATAGGACATTGTATCAGGTGACCTATGATAGGAACAGTGACCTTTCCCTGACCAGTTTCGTCAGGGCCTCTCCAGGCTTGCAATGCTTGTCCCGTCCCGTGGGAAGGAGGCTGCCTCGTTTCTGTATGTACCTTTTGTGTTCAAAGGACTCTTAAAGTTTCAATTAGGAAAAATAAAGATGGCACTTTCCCTTTAAAAAAAAAAAAAGAAATTTTTGCTTTCAAATTTCTAGTTCTTCTGATTCATGGAGAGATGCGAAAGCAATGATATTGAATAGATTATTTTTATCATTTTTAGTACTTTAATATAGTTATATTTTATTGTTCAAGTTGTGCCAAAGTATGCAAATATGAGTGTATTTGATACACGTGCACTAGAAATTAAAAAAAAAAAAACAAACGAAATCTGCCATGTAATGTTAGACTAATCAAACAATCATAAAATTTGATATTAGAGTTGGGAGGGACCAAGGAGATCCATGAATGCACAGCGATCTTATTTTACACATTAGAATCTTAGACATATGTTTTACATTTTATGTGCATATATATATATATATACGTATGTATGTATGTAAAGTAAACTGTCTGTCCTTATTGAATCCATTGTAATCAGTTTATGTTTCTCTTGGCTCTTGTATGTCAAATCTCCTATTAAGTTCAGGTTTGTTTTTTAAGTCTTGAAAGTCTGACAGTTGATCAAAGGTCCATTTTTTTTTTTCATTCAGGACTATGCTTAATTTTGCTGGGTATGATATTTTTGACCAGAGCCCCAGTTCTTTTGCTTTTATATATATCATGTTCCAAGACCTGTAGTCCTTTAATGTCTCTGCTGCTAGGTTTTGTGTGATTCTAGTTGTGGCACCATCATATTTAGTTGTTTTATTCTTGTTGCTTTTAAATATTTTACACATTATTAAAAGAGATCAGAGTTTTAGACATTTTCCTAAGTTCAAACAGCTTGTGACGATATTGAGTCACAACATGCATCTTATCTTGAATTACTTCTCTAAGACTTAGTCTTCTCATCAGTAGAATGGGAATACTAGAATCTTAGAATCAGATGAAATTATTTATATGAAAATTCATGTATTATACCTTTCTTCCACGGCATTCCTTTCTTCACATCTTCTTCATAGTCATTTATTAATGTATTATAGACCACTCACACTTCATGTGTGTCTCCGTTGACCTCTGAATGATATTTATTTTTAATTATTAGGTGATTATAATATTAAATGTTGTAGAGCCACACAAATGTGCCAATAAATATTGGTGTTAAAAAATAGAACTCTGTTTTGGGAAAGATTTAGGGTCATTGAACGAGTCCAAGACTTCCTGAAGGCAATCCATCCTATTCTTTTCCTCCTTTGTAGTTCCAGGCCCAATTCACTGAATATTTTAAACATTTATATATGATGTGTATATTAATAGATAAACTCTATAGAATATCCAACATTCATATTAAAATGTGGATAATAGTCAATTAGCCAACAATTATTAATCATGTACTTTGTGACAGAGACTTGCTAAGTGCAAGTAATATGAATACAAGCAAAAAAAAAAATGGTCCTTGGCCTCAAGGAGTTTATATTCTAATGAGGGAAGATAATACATATAAAAGAAAAAGCTGAAAGGAGAGATATAGGTGTCATGGGGCCATGATGGAGATGTCCAAAGGAGTGTAGCCTCATTAGCAATGAAGAGATCACATTCGATTATGAACTTCTTGAAGCCAGGGACTGTCTTTTGCCACTTTTTTATGCCCAGCATTTAGCACAGCATCTGGCACATAGAAGGTATTTAAAATATTTTTATTGACAGACTGACTGGTGGACCTGGACCACCTTTTTACATGAAGGTTCTGGCAGGAACACTCCAATCGCAGGGAGGGGCCCTAGCGACAGAGGGTCCTACAGAGGTTTGAATTATAGATCTGAAGTGATCTTTCAGAATGAAAAGCTTTCTGGACTATGATGGAGAAATCCAGAGGAGTGGAGTATATCATTCATTTAACCTTTCCTCTTTGAATGAGTAGATCGAATTCTTTTGAGTTATTAGTTATCTGTTCTAGGAAGGTCTATGGTGGTCCAAAAATATATGACCATCATGATATATATCATCCACAAAAAGGCACACTAAAAATATAACATGGAATACAGTCAATCCACAACATTCACTCATTTAACTTTCTCAACTTCAAACCATAAAATAATTTTATTAGTAACTTCATTTTCACTTTCGTATTGGCAACCTCGCACACTAGATGGCTATGCGCAGGAGAGCGGTATGATATACAGAAGTTTGTGGAGTGACTGGTATCCTAATAGGTGCTTCGCTGGTCTTATTCATCCTACTGTTGTAAAGGGCTTCCTGGGCACTCATTGTATATTTTCATTGTCTACCTTAAGAACTCAAGTTTGTGTTACAATTATTCCCCCAAATCATAGTGCAAGTCCTTTTGGGTTTAAGCCCTAGTGTGTAAATTCATTGATTCTGCTTAGTGAGAAAATAAAAGTGTTACATAAACTTTGTACTTGTATGTCTACAGTCTCTATTGGTCTAATTGATGAGCTGGATAGAGACATGGAGGCTGCAGATCCTATCATCAATTGCAGTCTCAAGTTTAAATGTCAATTTTTCTCTGCTATGCATCCCTACCAAGACCCTTGAGGATTTTAAGTGGTGCCTGAAGGAGATGGCACTGATAGATTATTTCAAGCTAGTGCATTCTTCATGATCTTCAATACCATCCACCAGCCATGAAGGACAGTGTGTTGGAGGAAATGCTGAGACCTGACCAGTATCAGTGTCTTCTGCCAGCAGTAACTAAAGTCCCAGCAAGCTCTACCTTGATTTTCAGAGGTGGCCAATGTAGAGAGGTATACAGCAGTATAGCATACAATACACACTTTCATACAGGGTGGAAGGTAAGAGTGAGGCTAAAAAATGTTTTCGTTTTATTTTTTTTTATTTGTTGTACAGTATTTATGGCACACATTTCATGTGTTATGAAAAATGAGTAATATCTGAAATCGATGATTTTTTAATTGAAATATTAGCACAAAAAGCCACAAAATCATAAAATTTTAAGGGATTGCCAGTGAGAAAATATTTTTCATGTTACCAATTTTAATTTATATACTTCATTTCATGGCTTATTTCATGGTTACTGTGTTAGGAGCAGTGCATATTATCGGAATCAATGTTTTATAAAAAATCAGATGCAGAAAATTACATTTTTAACAGTCTCTAGTGAAAGATTACAGTTTTTGGTGGTCATAAAATCTAACCCCCTATTTCTCAAAAGTTCAATGTATCATCATTCATGTTTCACTTTCATGTCATTATCTAGGAATATTAGCACTATGAAAGTTGAGAATTGTGTTAATTAATATATAGTAATTTCCCTTAAATGGATATACACACAAACCACACCCACACCCATGGTATGTATGAGTGTGTGTATGTATGTATGAATTAATGTATGTGTGTATGTATATATGTGCCTGTATCAATATTAATGTGTATACATATATGTGTATTTGTATAGGTATACATCTATATTTGTAATTTAACATAATATCTATTTCTGGAAAATGGTAAAATTTAATTATTATCAATGAAATATCCCTGTATTTATTATTATATTATTTAATATTATATTAGTTTATTCATTTAATATTATATTATGTATAATATTTTTATATATTATAAAAGATGCTATTTAATATATAGATATATAAGTATATATTTTACCAGATTGTTTTTATTAACAGGAATGGATATTTCATTTTGCTAATCTTTTCCTTTTTTATATAAATAACTTACCAACTTTTCATGCATATACATATATCAACAGGTACCCCTTTTAATTTGGGCATTGTCATTTCCTTTTTTGACTCATTCTCCTTTTATTTGATTTTAATATTTTATTAATAATTTTTATTCTACATCTCTTGGCCTACAGAGTCTATTGCTCAAAGTATCCTAGAACCATTTTCCTAATATTTGCCTATTTTACACCTCATATAAATACACTTATTTTTTTATGCTCAGTCCAAATATTGCACACACACAGACAGACACACACACACAAACACACACAAACCACACGCAGACATAACTTTTTTTTAATCTTTATCTCATAAGCTGGAAGTTCCGGTAACTATCATGATTTTTACCTGACAGGAAAAACAAAATAATTCTAACTCTTGTAAACAAATGGAGGGAAGATTAAAAAAGAAATTATTTCTACAAAAACAATTAAAAAGTTTGAATGGAAGGGGAAGAAAAGAACTATTACAAATAACTTCTTTTTTTAAATAGTATTTTTTTCAATTGCATGTAAAGGTTCTTTTCAACATTAATTTCTTGTAAAATTTTGATTTCCAAATATTTCTTTCTCCCTCCTTCCCCCTTCCCCAAGACAGCAAGAAATCTGATATAGTTATGTATGTACAATCATGTAAAACTTATTTCTACATTAGTCATGTTGTGAAAAAAGAAGCAGAACAAAAAGGAAAAACACAAGACAGAAAGGATAAAAAATAAAGTGAAAATAGTATGCTTTAATTGTCACTCGCACTCCAAAGTTCTTTCACTGGATGTGGTTAACATTCTCTTCCATGAGTCTTTTGGAATTGTCTTGGATCATTTTATCGCTGAGAAAAGCCAAGTCTTTCATAGGTAATCATGATTCAGTGTTGTTATTGCTACATACAATGTACTCGTGGTTCTGCTCACTTCACTCAGCATCAGTTCATGTAAATCTTTTGAGGTTTTTTTTTTTTTCCGAAATCTGCCTACTCATCATTTTTTTATAACACGATAGTCTTCTGTTACATTCATGTACCATAACTTAGTGAGCTATTCTTCAATCCATAAATATTCCCTCAATTTCTAATTCTTCGCCACCACGAAAAGAACTGTTTTAAATACTTTTGTGCATCTGGGTCTTTTCTGCCCTTTTTAATGCTCTCTTTTGGATACAGACCTACTAGGGGTACTGCTGGATCAGAGGGTATGCACAGTTTTATAGCTCTTTGGACATAATTCCATATTGCTCTCCAGAATGGTTGGATCAGTCTGCAACTCCAGCAACAGTGCATTTGTGTTCCCATTTCCCCATATCTTCTCCTACATTTATCATTTTTTCTTTTCTGTCATATTAGAAAATCTGATAGGTGTAGGATGGTACCTCAGACTTGTTTGAGTTTGCATTTCTCTAATCAGTAGTAATTTAGAGTATTTTTTTCCCGTATGACTATTGCTTTAATATATATAGCTTTAATTTCTTCATCTGAAAACTGTCCGTTCATGTCCTTTGACCATTTATCAATAGGGAATGGCTTATATTCTTATAAATTTGAAATAATTCTTTATATATTTTAGAAATGAAGCTTTTATCAGAAATATTGTGTGTAAAAATTGTTTCTCAGCTTTTTTATTTCTTTCTAATCTTGGTTGCATTGTTCTTTTTGTGCAAAACCTTTTTTAAATTTAATTTTAATTTTATTTATTAAATGTTCAATTATTTAATTAAATTAATTATTAATTAAATTATTTTCAAATTAACTAAATTGAATTAAATTAAATTATCTAATTGTCAAATTATTCAATTTATTTATTTTATTTTATTAATTTAATTAAATTCAATTTAATTTTAATTTAATGTAATTAAAATTACAATTATGAATTAATTTAATCCAAAATCTATTTTGCATTTCATACTGTTCTCTTCTCTTGTTTGGTCATAAATTCTTCCCTTCTCCATAGATCTGACAGGTCAACTATTCTTTGCTTTCCTAATTTGCTTATAGTATCATCCCTTATATCTAAATCATTTACTCATTTTGACCTTATTTTTGCATAGGATGTAAGATGTTGGCCTATGCCTAGTTTCTGCTATGCTATTTTCCAGTTTTCTCTGCAGCTTTTGTCAAATAGTTCTTATACCAGAAGCTGGAGTCTTTGGCTTTTTCAAACAGTTCATTACTATAGTCATTTACCACTGTGTTTTGTATACCTAACCTACTCCATTGATCCACCATTATCAGTCAGTACCAAATTGTTTCAATGATTTCTGCTTTAAAGTATAATTTTAGATCCAGTATGACTAGGCCAACTTCTTTTACATTTTTTTTCATTAATTCTCTTGATATTCTACAAGTAATTTTCAATGCACAATTGCCTTGAAGCTTAGCCTGAATCTATACAAAAACATATACATGGAGATTAAAAGGGCAGAATTTCATAGTCCCAAATGTGAATTTATAAGTGTAGAAAAATGAAGTAATAACCAATTTGCTGGGTCAAAACTGAGGTAGGGCATCTGTGTTTTTTTCAACAAAATTTGAAAATTGCACTTCTTGTTACTTTCTAATTGAAATTTTGAGCTCTCATTGCAATCTATTCAACTTGACATTCAAAGGTAGATCCATGCCTTCAAAGTGGAATTCCTAGAATTAAATTATCTCATTCATAAAGCATTATGCTTAAAAAAAAATCACCTATATTACCCTTCCATGTTCCCTTTTCTGCTATCTTCCTGCACCCAAGATTTCTGCTTGGATTGCCTACCTTTAGGCACTGGCTCTCTTTGGCTTTTTTCAATGCTTTGACACAATTCCTTTTCTTTATTTTTTTAGAACAATTGCTTTTAACTTAGGTCTATCTATGTGATTGTTTTGTGTGTGTATGTGTGTGTGTGTATGTGTTTGTGTGTGTGTGTGTGTGTGTGTTTTGTCCCCTGATATCTATCTGAAACTACAGGGTGCTCCTAAAGTCTGGTCACATAGGAAAAATGCATATTTTCAAGAAATGAAATGAATGAATTTTTAATAACATTTTATTTAATTGGAATATTAACAAATAACATCTTCAATATGATTTCCATCATTTGTGATGCAAAGGTTGATTCACTTTGTAAGATTCGCATGAACTCAATGATAACTCCACATTGCCATCAATTTTAGGACATTCACTCTTTATGTATTCAATCAAGTGTGTTGCATCTATGATTTTCATGGAGTACACTTCTCATTTAGCATACCCCAGAAAAAGAAGTCAAGGGGACTAAGGTCTGTTAATATTCCAATTAAATAAAATGTTGAAAATTTCATTCATTTCATTTCTTGAAAATATGTGTTTTTGCCTATGTGTCCAACCTGTAGGAACACCCTGTATACTCTATTATATAGAAAGGAAGAATGAATGAAAGAAAAGAAGAAGGAAGATGGAGAGATAGAGGAAGAAAGAATGAGAGAAAGAAACAAATAAAGGAAAGAAGAAGAGAGGAAAGAAGGAAGGGAGGGAGGGAGGGAGGGAGAAAGAGAGAGAAGGAAGGAAAGAGGGAGTGTGAGAAAGAACTTGGTAAAAAGTTTAAAATAATATATTGTCAAAAAAGCAAAAAAAAATACATTTTAAAAGAAAAAAAAAAGAAGTCAGAACATGAGGTGATACAGGATTAATAAGATTGGTTTTACGAGAAAATGTATTCTTACCCCCATCACACAAATATCCTTATGATTTTTTTAGTTGGTTTCCCGCACTAATGCCTGAATAGCATACACATTTATTTTAAAAAGATCTGAAACATACTCTCTTTTGCTGTATGTGTGTATATATGTATATGTATGTATGTATATATTTAACATACATATGTGTATACATACACATGCATACATGCGCGTGTGTGTGTGTAATCATTAGTACCTAACTGAAGTCCAAAATATTGGAATGCAGTGTTGGAGTTCAAAATGATGTTATATAAGGCTTCATATTCCCCTTCACATGGATTTGACCTCTGTAGGACCTAAATGGATAATGTTCCAAATGGGATCATGAAGAGTTGGTTCCAATTGAAACAACTGAATGACAAGAATAATAATAGCCTTGTCAAGAAGTGACAACTGATTCAACTGTGGTGATAACTATGTGAGTGGATAAAAAGGGATAGGTGTGAAAGAATTAGGGAAAGCAGAATTAATAACACTGGTCACTGATTGTATATATGCAGTGAAGGATAATAAAGAGTCAAGGATGACTTGGAAGCTGTGAACCTGGATGAGTGGAAGAATGATAGTACCACTGACAGGTCTAGAGAAGTCCTGCAAGGGGTAGAGTTTGTGTATGTAGAGGGAAATATTGTGTTCTATTTCGCTCATGTTGGATTTGAGGTGCCCATGGATATCTAGTAGAGAAAAGGGCAATTAGCAATTATTGATACCTAGGTGGACCTCAAAAGGAAGACTTAGAATGGATACATAGATCTGAAGGTATCTCTAAGGTGATAATTGAACCCATTAAGGCTGATGTCATGACCAAATGAAAGAATGAAGAGATAAAAGAAAAGTCACAGGACAGTTAGTAGATGAGACACAGACAATGATTTAGCAAAGAACAATATGAAGTGGTCAAGCAGGTAGGGATAGAACTAACATACTGAAGTGTTATTAAAAACTTATGGAGGAGAGATTATTCAAAAGAGAGAGCATTAAATCAACAATGTCAAATGCTATAGAAAGGTCAACAAAGACAAATACAGAGAAATAACCTTTAGATTTGTTGATTAAAATATCATTTATATGTATAGAAAGAGCAATTTCTATTGAGTGATGAAGTTAGAAACCAGATTACAGAGGGTTTTGAAGAACGAAAGTAGATAAAGGAGAGATAAGAAGTATAGACAGATTTATCAAGGATTTCAGAAGAGAGAGTGATGAGATTGTAAGACAACAGCTAGCAGGGGGAGTAGGCTATATGGAGTTTTTGATTTTTTTAAGGATGGGAGACATCCTGGCATCAGGGAAGGAACCAGTAGTTGGCGAGAGACTGAAAAGATGTGTGTGTGTGTGTGTGTGTGTGTGTGTGTGTTTGAGAGAGAGAGACAGAGGTAGACAGAGTGAGAAAGAGAGAGAGACAGAGACACAGAGACAGACACACACACACACATACACACACAGAGAATACAGTCAGACAAAGACAGAAACAAACACAAACAGAGAAGATGATAGCAGAAACAATCTACTGGAGAAGATGGGAGGGAAAGGGATGAAGGGTATAGAGGGGCTACTTTTCCTTTTGGTGAAGAAAAGGGCCACACCTCCATTAGAGAGTAGAATGAATGAAGAGAAAATAGGGGATGTACAATATTGGAGCATGAAGTAGAGAGCTCTTAAAAGTTGCATTTAAGGATTGAATCCAGGCCAGACATTTCTTTCTTTCCAACCCTGTTGCATTCCTTTTGACTTTTCTATCACAACCTGTTACTCATTACCTTTCTTTTTCCCCAACTCCATTCCAACTTTTCACGAATTTTCTTTCTTTTCTGTGCACAATGCTTCACACATAGTAGGTGCTCGATAAATGTTTATTGATTGAATGATTGGAAAATGAAGAAAGGGGAAGAGAAAGCTCATAAATAATGCCCTTGATTGTCTTGGACAGCCTTGTATAAGGTGAAGTTTTCAACAGAGATGGTGGATGGAGTGAATGGTGTTACAGGATTGAGAAGAGAAAACAAATTTTGAAACATCCTATGTGGTGAGTGCAAAAGAGAATCATTTAGGGAAAATATATATTTTTTAATAAATTCCTTGTTCTGGAGCAGCTAGGTGGTGCAGTGAGTAGAGCACCGGCCCTGGAGTCAGGAGGACCTGAGTTCAAATCCAGCCTCAGACAGTTGACACATGTACTAGCTGTGTGACTTTGGGCAAGTCATTTAACCCCAATTGCCCTGCCAAAAAGCAAAAAGAAAAAGAAAAAAGAAAAAAAAATAAATTCCTTTTTCTGGTGGGGAATGGAGATCCCAGTCACAGTAAAGAATTCCAGGAGGAATAAGACATAGGAAGAGAGATAATAAGAGAATGTAATTGACTAAAGAAAGCTCTTTATCATGAAAGTAGAGTATTTGTGGATGATAAGATAAAGAGTGTGACTATCTTGGTGTCTCTGGGTTGAAATAGAAGAGTAGATTAAAAAAGTTGAGTAGATTGCAAGCCATGAGAGATAAGAGTATTTGAGCAACAAAAAATGTGCATTATGTAGACCACTAATGTGAATCCAGAAGTTCCTGTGGAGAGGGTAAGACTAGATTCACTGAAAAAGGATCAAGAAAGTGCGAGAGTCCAGTAGGTAGGAATTGTCAGGACATGGGTGGGCCTCAAGAAAGGTTTCAGAATGATGGGATAGTAGGAGAGTCTTGAAGAGGAAATGGGGAGCAGGGAGTACTATGATTCTGACTTCAAAACTATTGAAGCACGCTTCAGGGGGTATAGAGGTGATATGTAACAAGTTTTGGAAAGCATGGCCAGGGAAGCAGCATCATCTAGGGCAGGGCTGGGGAACCTTCAACCATGAGGCTGCATGGGGCCCTCTAGGTCCTCAAGTGAGGCCTTGTGACTGAATCTCAAGTTCACAGAACAAATTCTCTTAATAAAAGGATTTCTTCTATAAAACTTGGACTTAGTCAAAAGGCTACCCTCAAGGACACGGAAGGCCACATGTGGCCTTGAGGCTGCAGGTTCATCATCTCTCAACTGAGGGTGGCTGGTCTTTATGAATACAATAAGTACTATGAGAAGAAGAGGCTTAAAGTGAAAGGGAGGTTTTTAAATTAAAGAATGGGGCTTTCAGAAGGCACAGCAGAAGGAATGACCAGATCTGGAGAATTTTATTGAAGGGAAAAAAATTAGACAGATGGGGATATGAGAGAGAGAGAGGGAACAGGGATTAGGAAGGGTGTTTCATTCTTATATCATTGGGAATTCCGTATCATTGGAATGGGTAAATGAGAGCTGATAAGAGTTTGCTAACCAGTAGGAGATGTGTAGACTGGCAGACTATTAATGAAAGGGACGAGATCTCTGATGAAAAGTAGGATGTTCATGATTCTAAGACCTCTAACTCACCGTTATGATCAATGGTTATAATCCAATCTTTTCCCTTGGGAATTTGAGCCAGCTTTTAATTATCAGTAATAAGATCACTACAGTTTAGGTTAAAAGGTGAGTAAAATAGTTACTAAAGGTATCTGTGATTAGATTTTATTTATGAATTTGTATTGTACTCAGGATTGTGCATACGCTATCTGAAACATAGTATGTTTCATCCATTTTTTCAGAGTGAGATGGATTCCCAGTATAATCATCTATACAGGGTGGGAGGAAAAGCCATAAAGTTCAATTTGCCATAACTCTCAGCAGGGGAATTTTTTAACAAAGCTTTTAAAAAAATACATCTTTTACATAAACACAGAATACAAAGTATATGTTATTAGGAATGAAATGAACTACCATCTGTGACCAGTTTCCTCCTGTATAAAAGGAACAGTTGGAGTATGTGTTCTTCAGCATTTCTTTCAGTCCAGTCTATCATGCAAAACTCATATTTATTGTTTAAATCCCTTTGCACACTTGTCTCTTCAAAACGGTAGGACAGCCACTGACAATATAGCTCATATCCAGCCAAAAGCATGGAGGAGTAATGCATCAAGAGAAATCTGAAACAGGAAACATGAAAGGAATTTATGGAGCATGGATGTCTAAATAGCACTTTAAAAATCATTATCCATGAGAATGCAAATGGTCTCTAGCTGCCCTTTTTATAGGTTCCCCAAATCAGATTTGAAATAAGTGGCAGCTGACAATGTGAAGTTCTCTATGTTATAAAGAGATTTTGGTATGGATTTTTCCATCTGTTAAAATTATGTAAGACTGTGTTCTTACTTGTATGACTTAATTCCTATCTCTCTTTGTACCTGTATGAATTGTTCATAGAAAGGTATTCTTCACACTGAAGTTCTCCATGGATGAAAAATATATAAGTATAGACATATGAGAACTAAATCAATGGTTCATAGCTGCATCTTCTTCCTCCCTCTCCCTTTGCCATTTAAAAAATAAGAAGTGATCTCCACTGCATTTAAACACAAATAAGTACCTGTATGAATATATTATGTCAAAGATTAAAATACCCAATACAAATGATGCTTTTAGATGGATATTGCTACTACTTTCCTTCATACTTACATGTACTGACTCACTCAGAATAGTGGAACACACAGTTTATGCCAGAATAAATATGCTGTTTCTTTATTCTTTAACATTCATTCATTTTTGGCTAGCTAGTATTGAGCAACTTTATTAAATGTTTTATTGCCCAACTTTCTCTTTACTGACTGGTTTTACATTTACTTAATTACTATCCTAACAGACAAGCTAATTGTTCTGCATTAATATTGTCAGAAAGACTGAATTGTGTTGTATTGTTTAGATCAACTGCTATTGAAAAGCATAATTATAGTGCATTGTAGAGAGTATGTGACTCAGGTTGGGGCAGTGAAAGCACTTTTGTTTGTAATATAATAGAAGGATTCTTTATCCCTCTCAATTTTACTGGGGGTGGGGAGGGTGGAGGAGATTGGAGGAATTCATGCATTTCTTTTCATTGGCAGAGTTAATTCCTTCAAATAGTTAGTTTTAAAGAAACATGCATGGTGCTCTTTTAATTTATAAAGACTAGAACTTCCAGTTGGTAATCTAATGATGGTAAAGAGTAGCTTCAGCTATCCAAATCTCTCATTTGATCCCTATTTTAAAGAATTTCATGCAAATTTGCATAGCTGGTTAAATGTTAGGATCAAACAGGGCTGATCTACTCTTAGCTTTACTTTATCTACACCAGACGGTTTCCCAGCTCCACCTTACCCTAAAGGACCTCTTGCCACAGCCAAAAGTTGTTAATTACCTGTTCTCATCTTCAATCTTAGACCTCCTTCACTGGGATTGACTGTTGTACTAGAGGAACAAAGAAAAAACCCAGGGGCTTACCCACAGCTCAGCCATCCTGTTGATTTTCTTGTTAGTTCTAGTCTTGCTGATTCTCTGACTTTAGATTGCTCCTAACTCTATAGTTACATACTCTTTCTATTTTTCAATTGTATAGGGACATTTCCATTTTATGTTCCCTTTTATCAATTTATATCTGTCATGGTTCACAGTAGACCTCTACCTCTGATAGTTAGATTTTCCATGCTGACTGTATAAATCCAGTGTTGACTCTTTTGCTCTGTCTTGGTGTCCCTAAATCCCTAACCCGCTGCTCTTCATGCCCCAAATCTATCTACCACTGATTTTATGTACAATGAGCTTACTCATTTGGCCTCATTTGAAACATAGAATCTGAGTCTAACAAGATCATACAAAGAAGGGATGCAGGTTTTTGTTTTTTGCTTTGTTTTTTTTTTTTTTTCCTAGATACTGGTTTTCTGGTCAATGGTAGGAGAGGGAGTGGGGAAACAAGAATAGTTGATGTTCACCAGTGGATTTTCATAGTAAAATTTTCTATCCTAAGGAAAAATACATTATATTTTCATTTTACTTTTTTTTTATCCCTACATTGTTAGGAACAATGTTTCCTTCTTTTTTCTAAACTCATTAGTGCAACATTTTCAATTTATTTACTTTCTTTTTTCCCCTGTTGTCAGAGCTAGCAATATGTATTTTTTTTCTATAGATCTATAATGGTGTTCTTGTTATAATTAGCTTCCTTGAGTTCAAGACTCCAACATCAATATGTCATTATTATATATTTAAGTTTAAGCTAAATGATGAATATGATTTTTTTGATGAGGATTACCTTTTTTAACAACCTGTTTAACTAGAAACCTTGGTGTTGTTTACTGTTATTTCTTGATCCATATGCTCCCCCAAAGAACTTTATCAGTTTTTTTTTTTGTTCATTTTTTTTTTGACTGGCTTTGAGAAACAGAATCATATGTAGTAAAGAGTATGACTGTTTCTCTGTAATAACCATCAACCTTCATCTGAAGTCTGACCTCAATCTACAAATTCACCTTCCCAAAGATTTATTTATAAGTTTCAACTTTACAGGGTCTTTTACCCCTTGTATTGTCAAAGGACAATGGCAAAATATAGTCACTTTCTAATTATCCAAGAGCCTATCTTAAAGCTTCCATCTAACTACTTCTTCCTTCTTGAGGCTGTTCTTTAGCAATCTCATTTCTCTTCAGCACATCTGAAGGTAGGCTTACAGTTCAGGTAGCTGTTATTAGGTACTTTGAGTTCAGCTCTTTAGGTACAAAGATTGAATGAGTTTACCCTAGACGGAAGATGAGATAAAATAACAGATTTTCCTGACTTAGATTTTCTGCTTGCTCTATTAAAAAATCATAAAATAACATTACTTGTATATAACTATTAAAAAGTATTACTAACCATATTAAATATAAATAGAGTACAGAATGGTCAAATTGATAAGGAATAAGATTTAAGGAAACATACCTGGAAAAAAAAATTGATTCCTAATTCAACTACTATCAAGCATTATTTAACTGAACATTGGTTTTCCTTTCCACTTTGAAGAAAATCTTGTCTTTCTCTTACCTAACTGGTTTCCAAGCTTTAAAAGGCTACAAGATCTTTTTACCAGATCAACTGCTTATAACTGGTATTTAAGTGACTTCAGAAACTTTATCTTACCAACTTCATTACTTGGTGGTTGTTGTTAGGGTAGCTATTTCTTAATGGTCATTTCTCATTTAAAAAAAAAATGTCCCTCTCTTGAAAAAGCTTTTTCTTGCTATTATCAGGGCAGGCTATGTATGTCTTTCTTTCTGCATCTTTTGTCTAGACAGACACTTTTTTTCCCTCCCAGGTCAGAATTAGAAAACTGCTAACACGTAAGAAACATTTTTCTTTTCTCATTGTCTCTCTGTCATCAAATGATCTTCTAATGGGGGAAAAGGTACCTTAGCAACCAAAGCCCTGGCTATCTCCCTTTTTAATTAGCATCTTTCAACTTCATCTCTTCCTTAACCAATATCCAGTATATAAAGCAAAATAATTTTATTTTCCATAGTTCTGTAATATTTACTATTTTCTTTTTTTTTTTAACTTTTGTGTTAGATAAAACTTTAGAAAGGGCATTGGCATCACCAATTCTTACCTGAGCATTAAGATCACAATTTAAACATCGTATATGCTTATTCGGCAGTTAGAAATACTTTTTCAGTGGTGTGGTTGGGGTATTTTCATTTTATAAGATTTATTATAGTGATACACCCTAAGTATGAGGAGTAATCATTCTTTCCATAACCATTTTTTTAAAATGTGTTTTATTCGTTGGGGATATTGAGACAATCCAAAGCATTCAAAACAGAAATATGGCTGAATGGAGAGAATAAATTGGTTTGCACTGTCTAAAGTGACTTATTATTATTGGCAATTCAGTCACAAAATTATCTTGAAGAAAATATATTCAATATGTTTGGATACTTATTTTTTTCCCCTCAAAGTTATATATTTGGTCTCCTGAGTCTTTAAACAATTAATGTGATGTTTGTGCTAGGAAATCTAATCTCATTAAGTAAATATTAAGTCTTTCTTTTCCCCATGCACTTAACTATTAGGCAAAGGCCTCTACAACAGTGATGTTGAACTCCAAAAAAGTGGGAGGCATATACAAACATAAAGATTCTTGTGGGCTCCATATTAAGTATTTTTTTTTTAGTGTTATCTGTTTTATTATTTTTAAAACTTATTTTTTAAATATATTTCTCAATTACATTTTAATCTGGTTTAGGCCACACAAGGTAGTACATGTACCTGTGAGCCATGTTTTTGACACCTCCAAGAGTTCTATTCATCTTAATCACTAAATTAGGAATGATAATGTACTTGCAGGGAGATACTATCTCTCCTACAAACTGTAAAATAAGTACTCTGTGCATTTGAAATTTTAGATATATTAATTTTCAATTGAATAAGCACAATAGTGTTGCAAGAGTATACTTGTATGATTTAAAAACATTTTTTTTTTGCATTATTGCCCTCCATAAATCACTCTTTCTTCAGTTTAATGCTGACAACAGAGCCCACAGAGAGTTGACTTTTCCTACTGACTTCATATGTCCTTTGTGGGTTATGTCTCACCAGTACTAAGTTAAGCTTGGTTGAACAAATGAGAGATGTTCTGGGGTCTTGCTGGATTCAGACAACCATAGCTCCTTGGTAAAGTGACTAAGGCTAGAGGCTTTAATTTGCAACATTCCTGCTTTATTCAATCCCTTTTATGTCTGGAGCTGGGCAAAAATCACACAGTAAAAAAAAAAAAACAAACAAACAGACAGGCAAGCAAATAAACAACAACTTGGTGGGGGTGAGGGTAATCGTTTTAGCTTTATATGATGGACTATTTTGTTACAGGTTAAATAGATTATCCCAGGTTAGATAGAACCTGAATGCAGGTTTTCTCTATTTCACTGATTTCTTTGTAGCATTTTTTTTTTCAAGTGTCAGGCTGTAATTCAAACATTTAAGAATTCGAACCATACGATGGCTTCATAGAATAGGAGAAAGGTTCTAAGAGATACTGGTTGGCCTAATTTTAGGCCAGTACTTTCACTCATTTTCATTTAGTTTTATGTCATTTTCTCCAAGCCTAGGGACCAGTTCCTTACTATTCCAATTGCTGCTTCTACCAGATTGTGACAAAAGAGCCATTTTGCCCCAGGTCCCTTCAACATTGTCCTCGTTTCACCACTGCAGGTAATAGCCATCTGGCAGGCTGAGGCTAAATAGTGCCAGTGTATAGTTTGTCACATCACCAGGGAACATCTTGAATAATTGCTTATCCTAAGCAGAAATAACTCTACTGGAGGCCCCAAGGAGCAAGGCTTTTATATGTCTGTACTGCCCTCGGCACACTTTGGGCACTTAATGTTGATAAAACTAATAATGATACTACTAGTAATAATGACCACTCACTTTGACAGGAATGCTATCCAAATAACTAGGTCAGAATCCCTTACAGCAAAAAGAAAAATCCAATATTTTAATTTCCTAGAACATCTTTGTACTGAGTATTGCTTGAAATGAGTAGATTATTGGGACTGAAACAATCCTGATTTACTGCACATCTGCCATACTGCCTAGTATGGTCTTATAAGTTGGTTAAATGTGTTATAATTGGGCATTTTGACTATAATGATGCTTCTGGAATTTGCCATATATCATGTGGTTTCTTCTGTAGTCCAACAATAAACAGAACATACTAGGTGCTAAAACACAGATTGATTATTAGCATTTCACCATCAAAGATATTGCATTTGGGAGACTGGCCTTGCTCCTATATTTAGAAGTCTCAGTTTCTCCACTTGTTGAATGAGATTAATAACAGTAACACTGCCTATTTTACTGTCTGTCAAGGGCTGCTTGACAAACTTGTGAAGTGTAATATAAATGTTATTTATTGAATGTCAGCAAGGTTTAAGTACCAATAGAGTACTGACTAACAAAACAGCAAACAGAAATTTAATAGAAAAGTAATTGAAATGAAAAAGGAAAGTAAATAGGAGAAACTCAAGCAAGAGAATCTTTCCTTTCCTTGCCCTTTATGCAAATGAAAATTTCCCACAGATTCATGTAGGTTGGTTTAGTCTTTCATCTGTGCAATTTTTCAGGTGAGCGAAGCCTAGATTCTTCTTGCTTGTCTTTTCTTTTTTTTTTTCCCCCTTAATATATTTTAAACTTAAATATGAAACAAGAAAAAAAAAGATATTATAATCTTAAATATTAAAACTTAAATACAAAATAAGAAAAGAAAAAAGAAAACATCACCATGTGTGTAGCAGAATGTAAGAGAGGATTCAAATTATACAGCAATAAATTTCCATTTCTAGAAAGCCTATATAATAAATAATATACATTTTGTTCAGAACTCTCCATCTTGGCTTCCTTGTTTTTTTTTTTTGTTGTTGTTGTTGTTCTCTGCTATGCTCTTTTTATTTTGTCCTTTTTCCCCTTTCCCCCCAAGAAGGCTACAATTAAGTGTGTATGTATATTTATGTATGTGTATATATATGTATACATACATATATACTTTTTTTTTTGCTTTTTTTTTTTGGCAAGGCAATTGGGGTTAAGTGACTTGCCCAAGGTCACACAGCTGGTACATGTGTCAAGTGTCTGTGGTCACATTTGAACTCAGGTCCTCCTGACTCCAGGGCCAGTGCTGTACTCACTGCACCACCTAGCTGCCCCCATACATGTATACTTATACACACACACAGACATATACTCATATAAATGGAGAGATGTGT
>CM053622.1:262668464-262684087 GCA_028646595.1 Phalanger gymnotis | reverse complement strand
TTTTTTTATAGGTTTTTGGAGGGACTTGGTGGGGAGCTCACGCCAGTCACTGCTTCCCAGCCGCCATCTTGGCTCTGCCCCCTCTGCCTAGATATATTTCAAGAAATTATAAAGGAAAACTGTCCCAATATCTTAGAATGGGTGGGTGAAATAGAAATTAAATGAATCTACCCATCACTTCCTGAAAGAGGCTGCAAAATAAAAAATCCAATATTAAAGCTATACTTCAGAGCTTCCAGGACAAGGAGAAAATATTATAAGCAGAGAGAAAGAAACCATTCAGATACTATGGAGCTACAGACAGGACCACACAAAATTTAGCAGCTTCCGCATTAAAGGAGCAGAGGCTTAGAATGTGATATTTCAGAAGGCAAGAGAGATAGATTTACAACCAAGAATAACCTAACCAGCAAAATTAAGCAAAATTCCTCATGGGAAAATGGATATTTAATGAAAGAGATAACTTTCAAACATTCCAGATTAAAAGACCAGAACTGAATATAAAATTTGACATCGAAACAAAAAATTCAAGAAAGATATGTATATATGTACATATATATATGTGTGTGTATCTATATATACAGATATGTACATATATATGCATACACATATGTACACATAAAAGTTAAACATGAAAGAGAAATCATATGGTTTACATTCCTATATGAGATGAGACATGTTACCCCTAAGAACTTTATTATTATTAGCGCAGTTAAAAGGAGTCAACATAGAGATCATGGGTGTGAGTTGATTAGATTAGGATGATCTCAAAAAATGAAGAGAGAATAATACACTGGGAGATGGGTGGAGAGAGGAAGAATGAAGAAAATTAACTCATACATGATGAATACAAAGAAGAACTTTTAGAGTGAAGGGGAAAATGTGCAGGGAGGATAAGAGGCAAGGCTTGAGCTTTACTCTCACGGAATTTGTTAGTAATGGTGGAAATACATACCAACATACATACACATGCACACATATCTATATTTACATGCACACATACATTCAATAGAGAAATATATTTTACCTAATTTGGATGTAAAATAGGATAGCAGATAAGAAATCAAAGGGCGGTAAAAGTAAGGTTAGAGTAAGAGAAGCAGTGGTGAGAAGCAAAGGAGACTTTTGATGTGGGATAGAGGAAAAAAGAAGAAATACTGTGGAGGAAAATACACAGTAATCAAAACAGTGAATGGGAATAGGATAAACTCATCAAAAGAATGAGTGGTTCAAAGAACACATCACAGAAACAATCAATAATTTCATTAACGAGAATGACAACAATAAGACAACATACCAAAATTTGTCTAATGGAGCCAAAGAAGTACGTAGGGGAAAATTTATATCTTTAAATATATACACTAATAAAAGAAAGAACAGATCAATTAATTGAACATACAACTAAAATAAAAACAACTAGAAATAGAGAAAATTAAAAATTCTCAACTAAACACCAAAATGGAAATCCTGAAAATCAAAGGAGAAATTAAAATAAGTCAAAGTTTAAAAAAATGAATTAAGGAATAAAACTAAGAAATTGTTTTATGAAAAAATAAACCATTGTTTAATTTGTTCTAAAAGAAAGAAAACAAGTAACATTTAGATAACAAAGATAAAAAGTGTGAATGAACCACACATTCAGATGAAATTAAATAAATTATTAGAAGTTGTTTTCTCTAAGTATATGCCAGTAAAATAACAATGTAAGTGAAAAGGATAAATATTTATAAAAATATAAACTATGTAGATTAACAAAAGAGGAAACAGCATGATTAAATATCTCTATTTTAGAAAAAAAGAAATCAAGTATGATATCAATGAGTTCCTTGAAAAACATCTCACGGTCTAAATGGATTTATAAGAGAATATGACCAAACATTTAAAGAAATATTAATCTCAATGCTGTACAAAGTCTTCAAAAAAATAAGCATAGAAGGAGTCCTAACAAAACCTTTTTATAACACAAATATGATTTTAATACCCAAAGCAGGGAAAGCAAAAGCAGAGAAAGAAAATAATATTACAAATTGCTTAAAGAAAATTGATTCATACATTTTAAAAGAAACATAAAATACTAGTTAGGAGAGTATGGCAATATTTGAGGAATATCATATATTGTGACTAGGTGGGATTTATACCAGAAATTCAGGACTGGTTCAATATTATTTAGAAAAAATCAAAACAATTCACCCTGTCAATAACAAAAATAGCAAAAATCATATGATTATTTCAGTAAGTGCAAGAGAAGCTTTTGACAAAATACTTACATTCCTATTAAAAATACTAGAAAGCATAGCAATAAATGAAGTCTTTCTTTTAAGAAGACTTTTTCTTTTCTATCCTTTTAAGGATAAATAATATCTATCTAAAATCAAGAGCAAGCATTATCTGTAATAAGGATAAAGCTAATGTGTTGCCAATAAGTTTTTTGCTGTTGTTCAGTAGTTTTTCAGTCATGTCTGCCTCTTTGTGACAGTAATGATTTGCATTTTCCTTCTCCAGCTCATTTTGCTGATGAGGAACTAAGGTAAACAGAATTAAATGACTTGCCCAGGATTACACAGCCATTAAGTGTCTGAGGCCAGATTTGAATTCATGAAGATGAGTCTTACTGATTTCAAGTCCAGTGCTCTATCCCCTGGTCCACCTAGCTGCCCACTTAATACTGTTTGCTTCAGTTTCATCATCTGTAAAATGAGCTAGGAAACAAAGATTTTCCTCATCAGCAATCATACTAGAAATGCTAGATATAGCAATAAGACAAGAAAAATAAAGGAACAAAAATAGGGAATGAGAAAATAAAAGATGATATGATGGTATACTTAGAGAACCCTAGAGGATGAACTAAAAAAAAATAATTAGCAACTAAAACAAAATTGTAGGATATAAAATAAACACACGTTATTAGCATTTGTGTATACTACTGACAAAACCCAGCAGGAAGAGATAGAGAAATTCTTCTTAATTTAACTCTAGACAAATGAGGAAATTAAAGCTATTTATAGTCATGTGAAAAAAAATAATGTTCTAAATCACTACAAATAATAAAAACGCAATTCACCATAACTCTGAGGTACGACTTCATACCTATCAGATTGGATAATATGACAGAAAAGGAAAATGATGGTGTTGGAGAAGATGTGGGAAAATTGGAATATTAATGCATTGTTGGTAGAGCTGTAAATTGATCCAATCATTCTGGAGAACAATTTGGAACTGTGCCCAAAAAGCTATAAAACTCTTTGATCCATCAATACCATTACTAGGTCTGTATCCCAAAAAGATGATAAAAAGGGGCAAATGACCTACATGTGCAAAAATATTTGTAGCGGCTCTGTTTGTGTTGGCAAAGATTTGGAAATTGAAGGATACCCATCAATTGGGGTATAGGTGAACAAGTTGTGGTATATGAGAACAATGGAACACTATTGTGCTGTAAGAAATGATGAACAGGTGAATTTCAGAAAAAAAAAAAACAAAAACCTGGAAAGACTTACATGAACTGATACTGAATGAAGTGAATAGAACCAGGAGAGCATTTGTGCAAAGTAACAGCAACATTGCACGATGATCAACTTTGATAGGCTTAGCTCTTTTCAGTGATGCAAGGATCTAAGACAACTCCAAAAGACTCATGATGGAAAATACCATCCACATTTAGAGAAAGAAGTATAGAGTATGAATGCACAACCAAGTATACTATTATAAAATACTTTCGCACAAACAAAACTAATGCAGCCAAAATTCTAAGGAAAGGAGGAAGCTGAAAAAAAAAAAAGTACAGCAAGTTTTTTTCTGATAAAAGCCTCATTTCTCAAGGACATAGGAAACTGACCCAAGTGTATAAAAATAAGAAACATTCCTACTTGATAAATGGTCAAAGGATACGAACTGACAGTTTTCAGAAGGAATTGAAGCTATCAGTTGTCACATGAAAATAATACTCTAAATCACTACCAATTGGAGAGTATAAATTAAAATAACTCTTAGATATCACCTCACAAATATCACACTGGCTACATGACAGAAAAGGAAAATAGCAAATACTGGAGGGGATGTGGAAAAAATGGGACACTAATGCACTGGAAAGTTGTGAAATAGTTGAACCATTCTGGAGAACAATTTGGAACTATATCAAAAGGGCTATAAAACTGTGCATACTTTTTGACCCAGCAGTATCACCATTAGGTCTGTATCCTAAGGAGATCAAAGAAAAAAGAAAAGGACTTAGGGGTACAAACATCTTTATAGCTTTTATGTTTGAAGGGATTCATAAATCAAGGGATGTCCATCAATTAGGGGATGAAGAAGTCATGATATATAATTGCCATGGAATACTATTGTGCTAAAAATATGACAAATAAGATGGTTTTAGAAAAAAAAAGTTTTATATAACTTATACAAAGTGAGGTGAGCAGAATTAAAAAAAATATTGTACATAGTAACAGCAATGTTGTAAGGATTATCAACTGTTGAAGACTTAGCTTTTTTAATGCAAATGATCCAAGACAATTTCAAAATACTAATGATGAGAAATGTTATTTACCTCCACAGAGAGAACTGATGAATTCTTAGTGCATATTGAAGCATACTTTGTTTTTAACTTTCTTTATTCTCGTTTTGTGTATATGTATTTTTTTTTGCGATATGGCTAATATGGAATTATGTTTTGCAGGACTTCACATCTATAATTAATATCAAATTGCATACTTTCTCAATGCAGAGGGTGGAATGGTTCTCAAAATGTAAAAAAATGTATGTTATCATTTTTAAAAAATATATTTAAAGATTGAAGTATGTTTTTCACTTTATTTTTTTGTGCAACATGGCTAATACGGAAATATGTTTTGCATTTCACATGTATAATTGGTATTTCACTACTTTGCTTCTCAATGAGTAGGATAAGGACTGGGGAGAAGGAGAGAATTCAGAAATCAAAATTAAAAAAAATATTGTTTAATATGAATAAATAAGGTTTTTTTTTAAAATAAAATTATATACAACCACCAAAAAAATATTTAAAAACACACCCACATACATACACGCAGACAGTTTAATTTTATGGTTGAAATAGAAAGAGCATTGAGGAATTTCTTCTTAAAATTACAGAAGTGAGTTGTGAATTAGAGTGTGGAGAGGAACATAAAACTTTTATAAAGAGATAGTTGACATTAGAGGAATAAGTTTGAAGAACCATACTTGTAATCATCACTTAAAGTTAAATGATGTGATAGAAAAGGGTATCCACACTCTGAGAAAGAACTATGGAGTCTGAATGTATATCAACAATATCATTTTCAGTTTTTCTTCTAGATTTTCCCTTTTGTTCTTTTTCTTCTATAACAACATGACTAATGTGGAAATGTTTCCATGATCACACATATATGACCTATATCACATTGCTTGCCATCTTGGGGAAAGAAGGAAGGGAGAGAAAAAAATTTGGAACTCAAAATCTTACAAAATCAATGCTGAAAACTATTTTTATATGTAATTGGAAAAAATGAAATACTGTTTACAAAAACAAGTTAAATGATGTAGATTGTCAGAATAAAATATAGAATAAGAGAGTTTATATAAGAGGAAAGAGATGGCATGTGATTTACATTAATCAAGCCACTGGAAATGCAGTGAAGAGAAAACCCCTTTTTGTCTTGGGATACAGGAGAATTTGTTTTGGGATATGGTAGAATGATTAAGGTAGAAATCAAAGATATTGAAAAAAAGGAGAAATAAAGTTCAGGATTTTAACCTAAAAGAGAAAATGAGGATATTACAGTGGGTCAAATTTGTAACAGTTTATATACTAAAAGATCTCTTTCTCCAGACATGTTATGTCTTTATCAGTATATCCTTTAGAAGAAGGGAAATCAGAGCTCTTAGGGAAAATTGGTATATAGAAAAGTGAAAGGACTTGGGCTGGAAAGGAGAAAACAAGGTAAATGGAAATGACAATAATCCTGTAAAAGTCATGGGTAGAATTAGACTGAATGATCTGAAGCATAGAATAATTTCTACTATGGAACAAAGCTTTTTTTTTTTTTCCCCCTTCCTTTAAATCACTGTTATTTCCCGGAGGAAGTGATGCTTCTAATAATGAGAGAGGCATAGAGAGTGAGAGACACAGAGGAAAGGGGAGGTGAAGAGGCAAGAAGTATGAGGCAATAACATAGAAATTTGTTAGAAGAGGGAATTTGAAGTATTTTAGAAACTTTAAAGTCAAAAAAATGCAAAGGCCAAAGAATTAATAAGCATAAAAAATAAATGAAGAATACAATTTTAACAGACATATGGAAAGCAATTAATGATGTCAACAAAGTAAAGAAATCCTCCTGGCAGACAAAGACAGAATAATGCTAACAAAGAGGAAAGGAAGGGAAATTTTGAATTAACCACTGAGGGAGGAAAAAAAAAGAAGACAAAAAGAAGAATTTGAAAACTGAAGAGAAGAAAGAAAAGTTAAAGGAAAATTCCAGCCTAGGCAAAGGGATGACAAATTGGGGGTGAGAAGTGGAGAGGGAGAGGAAGAGAGTCTATGGCATTAGAGTTGACTTCGTAGTGGATAAAGTAAAACTGATTGAGAATCCAGTTTCTCACTGAGGAGAGGAAGTGGAAATGAACAAATAAAAAACCAAAAATATACTAGAGACAAAGATGAAGAAAACTATAAAACCAATCTCTCTTAACTCTAAGTATAGATCACTTTTTAAAATAAAATCAAATAAAAGATTGAAATATTAGCTTGGAAAACAAAGCCCCAACGTTGCAACTTATAAGAACTATATCTAAAATGAAAAGATGTATATAGAGTCAAAATGGGAGAGTAAGGGGAAAAATGCTATTCATCAAGTGAATCCAAAAAATTAAGAGTTGACATCATGATATCAGAAAAATAAAAAGCAAATTTGAATATAAACAGGAATAGAGAAAGAAATTATATTATCCTAAAGATATCATAGACAACCAAAAAGATTAACATAAATGTTAAATGCTCCAAACATGATAGTATCTAAATTCATAACAGGAACATCGAATTTCTAGACAAGATAGATATTAAACAATAATAAACTTTAATATGTCTCTTTAAGTTGAAGAAATGCATAAAAGATAAAAATTAAAAACAAAATTCACTTAATTTCTTGAAATCATAGACTAATAATAAGACTTAGAAAGTCTTCTTAAAGGTACCGATAAAGAACAAATATATTTGTCAGCACCACTTTCAAAAAATTAATTTGTTCCACATTAAGGAGTAAAGGTATAAATAAATCTAAAAAGGTAGATGTACTGAACACATCCTTTATTGACCATAACATAACAAAAATATTGTAGTGAAGATACTCTGGCTTACTAACTGAAATCCACATAAATCCTCCCCTCCAGTTTTTCCAGTACCCTTTGGTGCTTGATAAAGATCCTTTAAAGTTATCAGTATGCCAGAGGTCCCACTTTCTGTATCTTTCCTTGCCACCCACACCCTCACTGTTCAGTGATAGTGACTGTTAAGGTCACCAGTTCTATTTAGCCACTGCATATCAGTCAATAAACATTTATTAATCAATTACTGTGTACTGGATACTGTGGAAAGTCCTGGGAATAGATACAAAGAAAGGGGAACACCTTCAGCAAAACAGAAAATTGTTCTTTGTTAGAAATATGCTTGACACTGAAATTCAGGTATCAAGGGCAATTTATTATTATTGAGGAAGCCAAAGCAATTGGTAAACATTCCGGGCCAGGAGCAGCCTCCACCCTTCTTTAGGAAGAGGGAGTGGGGAATAAAGGAGTGAGACCAGATTTATTCTGTTAGACAGACAAAGACTGGTGCACCATCAACTCAGTACCTCCCCTCAGAGAATGGACTGGTCTGCTTCCTTCTGGGTTACAATCTTCCCTACGTGCCCCCCAACATGAAAATCCTTGGTATGTTCTCTCCCCAACATATGTCCCATATTCAAAAATTGCAGAAACTTCTCCCTGTGGGTGTGTAAGGTAATATTCAATTAGCCAATTAAACACATGTGGTAGCCGTTTGATCCAATTTTCTCTTCAACCCTGACTGTTATCTGTCCAATTTAGACCAGTTTTCCTAACATCCTGAATCTGTGGTTTTCAGAAAGCCACGAGCTATTCTCTCATTGGCTGGGTCCATCTATCTTAGTTAATTTTTATTCCCTTCTTTGTTCAAGCTGACACTTTATCAATTATTCTGTGGAACTTAATTAACTCTCCTGTGGAAACTTAACTTTTCTTAACTTTTACCAATCTCACCTTATTCTCAAGTATTTTCCATTCTAATAATGGAAAATAGAGAAATATATCTAAAAACAGGATATAAACAGGATAAACTGGAGAAAACAACAGAAGCAAAGAACAGACAGTAACTTTAAGGTGGAAAAGAGAAAATTATTGAATAGCTTTTAAATAAAAAGATATATTCAAAAATAAGTCAAGAGCAAAAGAACAGATGTGCTCCATCAACACCTTTTGTAAGAACTCTTCCTTATCCCACTTCAGTTCCTGTGAAGAGCGAGTGGATTCTTTGTTTAAATTTTAAATATTGTTAGCTCCGCCAGGTTTTCAACAATGTGTGGCATGACTGACAGAAGAGTCATAATTTCAACCATTACTGCATGTGCAACTATTACTGAGCTGGGTACTGCAAATCAAAACATCAGTGCTGAGGAGCTGTTATAAACCAAACTCCTGGAATGAATCAAGGCTACTCTCATTTAAAATGTGTGAAAAATTATTATTAATAACCAATATCTTGGGGAAATTCACAGCTCTCCCCTTATTCCAAAGTCCTGAAAGTTCAGTTTTTTTCTTCAAGCACATTACTGATAATGAAATTGCATTAACTCTCCACTTCTTGGTCAGACCCCACCAAACCTTACCAGAAATTTAATCTAAGGTAGGGAAGCCCATTGTGTTCTACTCAAACTTAGATATAGACAAATTCTTTTGTCTGGATAGCCCAAGGCTGGAGTGGTCTGAGCTTAGAGATTTTTTGACATGATCTCACTTTTAACCTTTCATTGAACCCTTAAGGTATATGAACTGTGAGCTTGTCACCATCATTGTCTTTAATAAGGACTGAATGACCATCCTTTTATTAATGCCCTTTTGGTCTTATTAATAAAATGATTAAATTACCCAGAAACTATGTCTCTTGAACCTTTTTTAAAAGTCTCAAATGAAAGAACAAATGCTGAGGCAGGCAAAAAACAAGGGTTGGATTCACAGTGCCCCTTGATCACCTTGGTAAGGAAGGTCTGAGATCTCTCTCATTATTTTCTCTCACTAGATACAATCAGGAAAAGGAGCCCAAAAGATTCAACCAAAAAACAATTAAATAAAAAGAAATCACCAAAGAAACTAGGCTGAAACTAACTCAGTTATTTTTGAAGACAACCTCAGTGTTAGCTATGCAACCTTCAGAAAAGCCTTGTTTGGATAGCATTTGCATAGGATTACAGAACATCTGCACATATTCCACAATCTAGTGTAGAGTTCTAGTTCCATTACTCATCATCACAACTTTCCTCAAAGCAAGGTCCTCAGCCAGTCCAGGTGGAGAGGCATTGTATTAAGTACTCCTTATATTTGAACATTAGCATAATCAAAAGTCACAGACTTAAAACAAGAACTAATGACAAAGTTGTAAATAATGAGTGGGTTGAATAAACTATAGAAACAAGTATGTGAATGATAAAATTTCAGGGATGCAGCCAAAGCAGAACTCAGAGGAAAAAAAAAACATATCCCTAAAACTATGTATTAACAAACTTTAAAAGAAGATTAATGAACTTTGCCTTTAAATGTCTTCAAAAAATAGGAACTAAATTAACCTAAAATAAGCAGAAAAGAAGAAAAACTGAAAATTTAAGGGGAAATAGATTAACTGAGGAAAATACTATATGAAGGACAAATAAAAGAAAAATCTGGTTCTGTTTTAACAAAATTAATAAATCTTTAACCAACATTATGAAAAGACAAAACAAAACAAAAAATTGAAAAAATATCAGAGGAATAAAAAGTATCAGAATTTTATTGTGCATATTTATTAAAGAAAAAAACATTACCTTTAAAGATATGAAATTCTCTAAAAGAATACCAAATAGAGATCTTTAATTATCTAAAATCAGAAGAGCAGAAAGAAAATAACTAGCTGAAGTAACTTTCCAAAATAATGGAATGGGTAAAGTGGAAATATACTCCTGGTCTTTGATGGCTTTACAGCATAAGCATAGCAATTTTTCTCATAATGAAAAGGAATACACGCTATTCATTTTAAAAAGAGAAATATAATCTTAATACCTAAGATAAAGAAGAATAAAGCAAAAGAAAATTAGAGACTAGCATTGCTAGGTGGTGCAGTAAGTAAATAGAGCACTGAACTTTTAATCAGGAAGATTCATCTTCAATAGTTAAAATCTGACCTCAGACATCAGCTGTGTGACCCTGGGCAAGTCACTTAACCCTATTTACCTCAGTTCCTCATCTTTAAATGAGCTTGAGAAAGAAATCGAAAATCATTCCAGTATCTTTGCTAATCAATAATTACAATTTGCCAAAGTGTCAATTTAGTTTTGACATAAACTTTTTAATAATCAGGAATATCAGTAAGTGAAAAAGGTTTCCTCATAATATAATGGGTTTTCCTTTCTTTTGAAGTCTTCAAATAAAAGCTGGATGACCTCTAGTCAGATATGGAATTCCTCAGCTTCAAGTAGGAATAGATCTATTCTGAAGTATCTCCAAATGTTAAAGTTTGCAATGTTAATTGGACTTAACTGCCTCTTCTAGATGCTGAGATATTGATCCTAGTCCCAAATGTATTTCCAACCTCTTTTTTCATGCCTGGTTTGAAACTCAAATTTGACAACAAAACTTGGATTCTGCTCTTCCCTAAGGGATACTAACCTGCTGGGCCTTTTAGAGGCCATTTTTCTAGACTTTAAAAATAAAAACCTAGATAGTTTATCCAAAATCCTTAAGATTAAGAGTATATTTGCTCCAGATGCTCCTTTTCCATTGGATCAATCTCTCTCCTCTTCTAAGATGACTGGGCTCAAAGAAGTTCTGGAAGTTTTCATTGGTTCCCAGCCCCAACCTTGCAAAAGAAACAGGTATTCTCCTTTACAACAACCTAATCATTTCATTCTCATCCCAACTTGCCCTGTACAGGTAGAACAATATTCAAATAGTTCGTTCATACTGGCAATAAATCTGAAAGGAATATTTTCATCTGCACAAAAAATACGTTGCTAATGATCAAATTTTAGATCATTATGGAGAAAATTTTGGACGGGGCCTTGGAAGTGTCTGTAAATGCATCAAGTTCCCCATTGCCACTTAGTTAGGAGGTGCCAGCCTAAATGGTATAGCCCTTTATTGGGAGATGAGGGTGGAGGTTGATGGTATTTGCGTTTTTAGATTGCTATCTAAAATTCCTTCATTGAGGATCCAAAGTTCTGATGAAAGAAGTCAGGTCCCAGGCATTTTATTTACTACATCAATTAAAATGTCACAAACTTATCTACATAAGTAACCATGATAAATAAATAATGGATAATTCTTTAGAACAAATTATATGCCTGCGTAGCATTAATAAGGCAAAAGAACTCCAGAGAGAATACAGGATATAATTGCTGTAGTTAAAAAAAAAATACCTGCAAGTTTTCAGAAGTCATTATTTGTCATCATGGGTTGAAACTAATAAATATACCTTTGGAAGAAGGAGCAAGTTGTGAGGGAAATGTGGACTAGAGTATTAATGTGGAAGGGGAGCAGCCTGTTGCTTAATGATATCCCTGCAAGTGCACAAAAAAGATGCAGTTATTAAATTTAAATATTTCCTTATTTTGATACTTTAAAAGATCCACAATTCAATCTATATCAGGTGACAACGTTTATTGTAGTGCAAATAAGGTTGGCAAGATTCTTAGGGAAACTGTGAGATAATGGAGGTGAGACTAATGCCTACATACAAAAGAACAGTGGTAGGAATTGAATGGAATTAAGGAATGGTAAGTAGTCTGGGGTGGGCCAGGTACAACAATGCAAGGGATATCAAGTAGGCTAATTAGATGATCTAGCCTAGGCTGTGGTGGATCAGTTGCTTTGAACAGAGGCACCAGTGATCTGGGATGCTGAAATATGAGAAAATTCAGGGATTGGGTTGCTTTCAAAGACATGGTCTTTTCCTTTTAGGGGTCCATCAACGAATATGAATGATAATTCAATTCAATAAGTATTTACTAAAAGCCTACAGTAGGCCAGGTGCTGGCTTTCAGTTAAAAACACTGAAAAATCAGTAAACATGTTTTAAAGCATATTCCATGTGCTAGGCACTGTGATAAGCTCTAGAAATACAAAGAAAATGAGAAAAAAAATAGTCGATTCTTTTAATTAACTTAAAGTTTAATGAAGGTGAAAACATATAAGCATGTATGAATTAATAAGATACATATGGGAGATCTTCTTCAAAGAAAGCCACTAAGATTAGGACAAAGTGGGAAAATCTTTCTGAAAGTCAGACTTTAGTTGAGTCTTGAGGGAAGACAGGGAAACCTGGAGGTATTGATGAGGAGCTAAAGAATTCAAGGCCTAGGGGATAGCCTTCACAAAATGCTTGGAGTCAGGAGATGGATGTAGTGTCATGTTGGAGGAAAAGCAATGGGAAAACATAAAGGGAGTCTCTGGAAAGTCTGCTTGTAGGAAGCAGCACTTGAATTAACCTTTAAATGGAGTTAGGGATTGCAAGAGACTGACTTAAGTAAAGAGAATCTTCTATTTAAGAGGTGACAGTCTGTGAAAAGGAGAGCAAAATAGGCCAGTTTGGTTGGATTATACAAAGTACATGAAAGAGAATAAGGTTAAATTACTCTGGAAAGCTAAATTAAAGTCAAATTGTTTAGAGCTTTAAATGCCATATAGAGGAGCTTACATTTTATCACACTGGAAATAGGAAGCAAGCAAAGGTCCTTGAGAGGAGAGGTCAAATGATTAGGTCTCTGCTTAAAGATGACTAAGTTGTTAGGCATTCAGTGAATGAATCAGGAGAAAGTAGAAAAATACCACTAGGAGGATATTGCAAGTAATCCATATGTAGGATGCTGAGGGTCTGAACAAAATTACTGGCTGTGTCAGTAGTTTTGTCCTGTGTTCCTGAAGAGGACCAAAACGACACCACTACATTAGAGTCAAGTTACAATGTGTCTGATTGTGGCTAATCAGATCAATATGACCTCTACTACAGGTCAGGCAGAAGTAGTTCATGTGAACATTTGGGGTGGATTTGATGGGTTGATGGGACCTGGACCTGTAAAAAGAAAAGACCATGTTGTTATAAGCAACCTAGTCTCTTAACCTTCCCACACTGGAGGTTCTCCTGAGGCATGTGCCCAACACCAGCCTATGTGATACTCAATAGTCCTTATAACTGTCGTTTCACTGTGGTTCTCCAACCACTTATCTAATTTTGTTGTCTGAACCTGGCCTATCCTATGCTACTTGCCTCTCCTTAATCCAGTCTAGAACCTTTCTCTGTTGCTCCCAGACCACCCAAGGCTATTTATCACTCCTTAATCCCATCGGCATCTTCTCACTGTCTTTTTTGTATATAAGTATCAGTCCCATATTCATCAAATTTACTGATTTACTAGGAATCTTTCCTGCCGTACTGGTGTTATAATAAAACCTTGCTACTCCGACTGAAAGAAGGCTCGAACGGTTGAATTCTTTTGAGGCAAACTCACCCTGTACTCTTTACATTTTGGGGTTCCCAGCACCCCAAACTGCAACAGATTCTCTAAATTTGTGCATTTCATGTTTCTTTTGAGCTACTTCAATTCTGCTTTGCTCACAGAGCACAGCACTTTCTCTGCTATGCTGGGCAGTCCCATGCCACTTTCTCCCATATCACACAATCAATTCCAAAGTTCCTAAGAGAGAGCATGAGAGTGTACTTGTATTGCTTCTTCTGGCCAATACATGAGTAAAAATAATGTGAATTCCTCTCTCCACATTTTAATAGCCTTTGGATTAAATCGCTTAATGTCTTAGGGACCCCCTTAATTATCTAAGGTTACAAATTTAACAGCCAGCTTCGATCACCTCTGGTAAGGTGAGTTTTCCTCATTGGGAATTTTACTTCAATATGTAAACATTTCCTAAGCACCAACTATATGCCTTTAAGCACTGGGATAAACTCTGAGGGTATAACCCCTCCCTGGGTGGGGAGGGAGAAGAAGATGATCCCTGACATCAAGGAGTTTACAAATTAATAGGGGCTGACAAAAGCACTCAGCAAGGAAGGAGAGGAAGGAAATGTGCTTGGTTGGGAGAAGAGGATGATGAAGAAGTACTGCAATCAGGGAGTAAATGAAGAAATAACTAACATGGAAGAACTGCCTAAATACATGTTTTGGAAGGAGCTCTTTACTCTATCATCTATTCAGATCGTTCCCAGGGGTAGAGAATAATGGAGTGTGGTAAGACATTGAAATAATACACACTTCCTTACTCTCTTTGCTCACTTCCTTTTTTTTTTTTTCTTCCCCATGTAGAGTAAAAGAAACCTTACTACTTATCTTCTCTATGTAGATGAAAATTAAACTAATCTATGAGGGACTCTCAAAATTTAGCTGACTCAGCCAGACTGCAAAGTTATGTTTTCTACCCAAATATTGTCCATCGCCACTGCATAAGTCATTTCAGCCATTTCTTGACTCTATCATTGCCCCACAGCAGCTATTCAAAACCTTCCTAAGCTTGAAGACCACAGTGCAGTCTGAAGAAAATAGCATGTTCTCTTCCCCTACACAAAACTTGGGGCAAAGAAGCCGGCCTCTTACTTTATGGAGTATATTGAAAACATCCACTATAAACTCCTTCATCATCCTTTTTGTTTGACAGGCATACCTCAAAAATTTTTTTTCTCTGTCTTGGAGATATGAGATCCATCTCTTTATACCCTCCCTACTTCTCATCCTTCTTCAAAAAAAAAAAAATCCCTTTGGTTGCATATCTCATCTTACCTACTTTCTTTGTCCTAATGGGACTTTCATCCTTCCTTTCCCTTTGCTTAAAACACTTTAAGAATTTAGGACTATTGAACTTACGATTTTTAAAAAAATCATCTTTTTATTATGCTGCCGAAGTCATGTGCTCCTCCAAATCCCGAAGAGCTCCTAATTCATTAAGGAGTACCAGTAACTCAGGGTCACAGCCTCAGCCTCAAATCTTCACTCTTTCTAACACCTTTCCCCTTTCTGCATTCAATTATTTGCCAAATTATTTCAATCCCTCCCCTACATGTATTATGTATGTCTTTCTCTCCAAATGACCACTAACCTATTCTTGGGATTGATAGTTATTTGTTTCAACAAGGAGAAGGCATTTCCTCTAGATTTCAGATGCATTTAGTTTTAAAGGCATGGCAGTTGAAAAAAGATAACCAATCATACCCATCTTGCAAAGTTACCCAACTCAGTTTAACAAATATTTCTTAAGTGTCAACTTTTGTGCCACATACTAGGGCTATAAAATACAAATCTCTGCCTGCCTCAATAATTGCTGTCATTTAAAAATTATTGGCCCAATTTCAAGTATCCTTA
>CM053622.1:262649094-262667964 GCA_028646595.1 Phalanger gymnotis | reverse complement strand
ATATTCCTAGGAATTTTCTTTTTGGGGTCTCTTTCAGGAGGTGATTGGTGGATTCTTTCAATTTCTATTTTACCCTCTGGTTCAGAATATCAGGGCAGTTTTCTTTAATAATTTCTTGAAAAATTATGTCTGTGCTCTTTTTGTGATCATAGCTTTCAGATAGTCCAATAGTTTTAAATTCTCTCTCCTGGATCTATTTTCCAAGTCGGTTGTTTTTCTAATGAGATATTTCCACACTGTGTTCTATTTTTTTGTTCTTTTGGTTTTCTTTACATATACATTTTTTTAAATTTCTCATAAAGCCATTGGCTTTCCATTTGCACCATTCTTATTTTTAGGGAATTATTTTCTTCAGTGAGCTTTTGGACCTCTTTTTCCATTTGCCCAATTTTGCTTCTTAAGGCATTCTTCTACTTGTTGGCTATTTGGATCTCTTTTGCCATTTGGTCAAATGAATTTTTAAGGTGTTATTTTCTTCAGTGTTTTGGGGGTCTCCTTTAGCAAGTTGTTGACTAATTTTCCATGATTTTCTTGAATCACTCTCAATTCTCTAATTTTTCCTTTACCTCTCTTACTTGATTTTCAAATTTCTTTTTGAGCTCTTCCACTGTGTGAGATTAATTCATATTTTTCTTGGAGGCTTTGGATGTAGGAACTTTGACTTTCTTGTCTTCTGGTTGTGTTTTCATCTTCCTTGTCACCAAAGTAAGATTCTATAGTTGTTTCCTGCTGTTTGCTTATTTTCCCTACCAATTACTTGATTTTTCAACTCTTTGTTAAGATAGGGACCTGCTTCCTGTGTGGATGGTGTACTGTCCCAAGTTTCATGGGGTTTAAGCAGTTTTCAGGGATACTTTTAAGGACCTGTAAATTTCAGTTTTTCCAAGGTGGTATGATCCAAGGAGAGGTGTTTACTCCTCTCCTGGTCTGTGCTCTGATCTATGAGTGACCACAAGCATTCTTTCTGCCCTGGAACTATGAGGAAGGTCCCAGTATTACTGTGGTCACAAGTTCTGCTGTGCTAGTACTCTTCCTCACCCTGGGATTTCTCACCCTGGACTGAGACCCAGATCCTAGCATGGGAAAAGCAAGAGAATCCTGCCTCAGAACCAGCAAAGAGATACCTGCAATTCCCCTCTGATAAGCTGCTTATACCCCCACTGTTTGCTGGCTAAGAGCTTTGGAAGCAGCTTGCTGCTCCTTTCCCACCACCACTCTGGAGTTGGGTCAGGACAGCACTCTTCTCTCACCCACATCTGACAGATCTTTCCTGCTGACCTTCTGTAACAACAATGCTGCTTGCCGCTACTGTGGCTGTGTAAGACCAACACCATCAGCACACAGAAGGGCTGGCAGCACAGGTTCTTTCATCTGCTTTTCCAGGGAAAGCAACTTTAAGGGGTTAATAATCTCACTTTAATTAAACATACATATACCACTCACTTAGTTCAGGGGGAAAAGACAGCACCTTGAACTTCAGAGAAAATACAAGCCGAAATTACAAGCATACTATATATAAATAGAGCAAATAAACATGAATCAGCAGACAGGTTTCTATCTGTCATTCTAAACAATGCACAAACAGTTACCAGAGAGAGAAGCACCAACATTTGGGTTTTCAAAGCGGGAGTGGGGGAGCAGAGATGAATCATTTACTTTAGGGAATGACCTTCATTATCTGTACATATCAAAGCAATCTCTGGATCAAAGTGACACTTTAGTAACTTCATTTGCATAATTCTTTTTTTTTTTTCTTTTCTCTCCTTTTTTTTTTCAGGGGCTAAATCAGGACTCTCTTTTACCTTTATCCAGGGACACAGCATTACCACAAAGCCAACTAAGGGATGTCCTTTCTTACTTCCCAGTAAGTATACACTCACTATAATTATGTATCAGCCATTTTACTTTTCCCTTGCTGTTAGAAAGCAAGGTATCTACTAATAATACCATGTTTTTGGTTCCAATCCTCTTACTAAGGAGTTCTCCAGACAATTCTCAAGAACGTATGTATGTTGTTGATTGAGAGAGACTTAGAGTATTAATTCAGAATGGAGGAAAATAATCTCATTCCTTATGTGGCATGCAGTTGCTTCAGCCATAAGAAAGGATGAGAGAAGATCAGTAAGGACTGTGCTGAAAAGGAGACCATTCTTATCAAGTAAGTCTTCCTAAAGACTAGGTACAAGAAACTGCTAAGCTGAAAAGACATTTCCCCACCTAGAATGGGATTGATTAATTACAGACATCACTGCCATGTTGCTGGACTCATTCCCTCGGCTGTCAAGTTTATTATTGATACAGTTATGCAATATCCAGTCTGGGTCTATGCCCTCCCATCCTTCTTGATACCTACTCCTCCAAAGAGCTCTTATTTCTTCTGAGGCAAGAAGTTTCTCCTAGAGACCACAGGAAGTGGTCTCACTGTGTACCAGAACCCTATAATTTGTACTCAGTATAATGTCTCTATCCCCATTTAGGGGCTACATATCTTCAGTGGTATTCCTTCTCATCAAAGAATCAAGATTTTCCTCTACCCTCTCCCTCTTTCAACTTTCCTTCCATTTCCCACCTAGCCCATTTTCCTATAATCCCTCTTATTGTTAAGAGACTACAGAAAGTATTTTTAAACAACCCTCCTCAATACTCTATCTTCCCTCTAGCTTTGATATACCATCTCCCTATTCTTCAATTTAGTTCTACAAAATTCATTGATTCATGGTAGGGGTGGGGGTGGGAAGGGATGAGATTTATTTAATGGTATTCCTATTCCTCTTTGTTGTTCCTCATTTGTTTCAGTTGTGGATAACTCTTTGTGACTTCATTTGTGTGTGTTTTTTTTTTTTTTTAGCAAAGGTACTGGAATAATTTTGCCATTTCCTTCTCCAATTCATTTTACAGATGAGGAACTGAGGCAAACAAGGTCAAGTGACTTGTCCAGGGTCATACAACAGGTAAGTGCGTAAGACCAGATAGCAACTCATAAGGATGAGTTTTCCTGACTTTAGGCCAAGTAATATCCATTGTGTTACCTGGCTGTCCATGACAATTCCTTTACCATCTCTTACTGTTTTTTTAAATTCTGCTTCAATTTTTATCCCCTTGGATATTTTTAGGCAGAAATTCTGTTATTTCCCTTTTAAACTAATCTTTGATTTTCTAGATTTTTATTTTATTTTAATAATTCCTAAATATTAACTTAATTTATTTACATAGTTTTGATTTCCTTGTTCATTGCATTTATTTCCTTTCTTGTATTTCTAATGTTTGGTGTGTTCACCAATTAAATTATCTGCTCATTTTAAAAAGTGCAGGGATATCTCATATACATCTTTTATTGAAGTGCATGTTTGTTTGTTTTTTTTTTTTCCATTCACTATTAGGCTAGGTTTCCATCACATATCATTTTGAGTTCTGTCTTGATCTTCTTTGTTTTATAGACTATCTAATTCTGTTCCCTTCTATGGATTCTGATGGGTAGAGAATAATCTTTTATCACATGAATTTCCTTTATATTTGGAGCCATTTCCTTGTCACTTGGATATTTTTTTTTGTTTGTCACTGGAATTGTTAACTTTTAGTATGGTTTTTCTTGGAGGTCGAAATAGATTTTTGTTTTGTTTTTTAGTTTTCTCTTGAAACCAAGTTTTAAATTATTTTGATTGTTGCTTCTTTTCATATTCATGAGCTTTGGGAAGTTTTCTTATATTGTTTCTTGCATTTAGGTACTTGGATTTTTTACAGTGGCATATTCTTCTTTTGTGTCTACAATGCTAAATTTGTTCCTATCTATCTGGGCTTCCAGAACAATGTGTTTTACTTGTGTTGAGATAATATATTATTTTTAACATTATAGTTTTTACTTCTCTTTTTGAATTCTACTTCAGCATATTTGCATTCTCAATATATTATTTTCTCTTTCACATCATTGGAAAGACTCATCACCAGAGATTCAAATCTTTCTATTTTGATAATTATTTCTGTGGGGTTGGTCAAAAATTCTGCCATTTCTATTCTGCCTTAATAATATTTTTTTCTATAGAATCACTGAGCCACACAGTGCTTTCATGCTCTCTTAGGAATCTATATCATCTCATGCTTCATTAACTGGTTGCTTAATTTACTTTGTTTTTCAATATTTATTTAGATATATTCATAAAATTTTATTTCTCTTGTATTCATCTTCCCTTCTGATTTTGCAGTCTTATCTATTGGTTTATCTGTTTGTGCTTTGTGTTTTTAATTCAACTTTCTTCCACTGGAAATCTTTATTAATTTTAGTTTTTCCCCTTATCATTCTTTCTTTCCCTTTTCACTTCGATGCAATTACCACTGGGGTCTGAAAAAACTCAAAGCCATCTCAGACTCCTCTCCTATTGGAGAATTCCCTTTTCAGTGGCTGATCCCTGCTCCAAGAGGGGTAGGAGAACAGGACTGGCTGAAGCTAAGAGCCAGTAACCTTTTAGACCCAGCATAAATCCACAAGCTAGCTGCCTGTCTTTGTTCTGTCTTTTGTGATATAGTGCTAGGGTGAGTCAATATCTGCCAATTTGGGGGGAAAGTTGGAATACTTATTTTGGAGATCCCTAAACCAAGGAATGTGCTAGTCATGTAGAGTCTTGACATCTTATGCCTACTCCACTGAAGTGTACTGATATTGTAACAAAGCTGTGGGTCAAGATGTATGGGTAGAGCACAAGTCATCCTTCATTGATAACAGAGCACAAGTCTTTGAATCAGTTTGTTCCCTATGTGAGAATGGAGGATGGAGGTGATATGGTGCTGAGTGACCATTAGAATTAGATATTAACATTCTCTACCATTAATTCAAAGGCTGTTACCTTGCTAGACCTCTTGTTACAACCAGCTCACCTACTTTTTATTCAACTGTAATTGTTATGCCTGTGAAGCATAACTCGAGTAAACATTTAATGGGGCCTAGAGGAAAATGCCCAGTATTCTATTTTTTGTTCATGTGACTTCACTGCATTTACCTATTTTTCTTATGTGAACGGGGTTAAGTGACTTGCCCAGGGTAGCACATCTAATAAGTCTCAAGTGTCTGAGGCTGGATTTGAACTCAGGTCCTCCTGACTCCACAGCATGTGATCTGTCCACTGCACCACCTACCTGCCCCATCCACAGCGACATCTAGCTGCCCCACATTTGGCTTTGTTGTAAATAAAATGTGCATCTATACTTGATTCAGTTGTGAGTTTCAGCATGGTGCAGTGATAGGGGTATTAGTTTGGAATCAGAGGATTGGAATTTGAATATTGCCTGTGGTACTTACTATTCATGTAATGTTTGGCAAATTACTTAACCTTACTAGTTACTGTCCAGTTTCTGAATTCTGGTTCCCTATTTTTGTAGAGAACGTTGGAATGCACAGTATACCTCTAAGAAAATTTGATATATAGCAGGTAATCTACTCTAAGAAAACTGAGATTGCAAATATAGCTTCATATATTCATATTTATGTATATGAATGACATCTATGGTGATGATAATGATAATTGCAACTTCTGTATTGGTTTGAGTCTGAGGAAATGTTGAACATGAGGCCTCCTCTATATTATCATTTTTTCGCATAAATCACACCATTAGTTGGGTTTCAAAAACCTTGCAGATGGATAGCAAATGGACAGAATAAGACCCATGAAAAACTTGAAGCCTGGTACATCTTCTAATTAAGTAAATATCACTGAGCTACATACAAGTCAGGCACTGAAAGAACTGTCAGCATCAGATTTTGAAAATAATCTCTTTTGTGGTACTCAATAAATGGTCATCCAGATTTGCTTGAAGGAATCAACTTTTTCCCAAAATGTCCTATTCCATTCAAACAGCTCAAATTGCTAGGAATGATTTTCATATATCAGGAATGTTTGACCATTTGATGAAGTAATCTAGTACCTTTTCCACATAGCAGCCTTTTAAATCTATGAGTACCGTCATCCAAAACAATTAAGTTGTCAACCCAAGATACCATCAAACTGTGAAACAAGATAGTAGAAGATAATCTACTATTAGAAAACCAAGCTTCAATTGCATGTATGCTGTTGTATATAGTATTTTATACATGGTGGACATCTATCATTCTCATAGTGATAATTACAACTTCTATATTAGTCTGACCCTTGCAAAAATAAGTAAATAAGCAACAGTTTTATTTGAAAAGTTCCTACACACAATTTCTGAGCCCCCTCTTTTCCCTGTGGCAACCAGCTCTCATTCTGCCTCTTAGCTGCACAGGCTTTTCAACTCCAAATGTTCATTGAACATTTTTCTTCTTTTATAGTTCCCCATTTTCTCTATCTCTCTTTCAAATCTACTTCTACCCCTCAAGGCCTGCTCAGGGTCAACGAGTAGTTGGAAAGCATCTTATAAACTAATTCAGATTAAATAGTTAACTGCACCTCTGAAACCGAACTGTAACTATTTCTCTTTCCCATTAGTCACATACCAATTGTACCAAAGGAATGCTACATTAAAAGAGAAGAAAATAAGTAGTCAGCAGTGCCACATGTGTATTTTACAGTGTTGTTAGAAAATTTTCTTTTTTATCTATTATGTATATGGTTGTCTGACTGCTCCTTGAAATAAACAAACCTCTCTAAGTAACATTCACCAGACCAATGAAGAGAATCAAAGTTGTCCTGAGGCTGCTGGGAAACCTCACATATTGAGATAACTTCACATTAAGGCTATACTTATATACCACCATTATTTTGATAATTTCTGATTCAATATTCCTCTCTCCCTGAATATCTTAATTTCTTTTGGTAGATAGTAGCAGAGTGGATAGAATGATGCTGAGGTTGGAAATCTGAATTCAAATTCATCCTCAAACACTTATCGGCTGTGCGACCTTGCAAATCACTTGCTCTCTGTCTGCCTAAGTATCCTCAACTCTGAAATTGGAATAATAATAGCAGCTACCTCACATACTTGTTTTGAGGATAAAATATGATATCCACAAAAAGCACTTATCATAGTGTCTGGCACATAATAGATACCTTGTAAATGCTTAGTCTCTTCCCTTCCTTTTCTACTAAATTCATGCTCCAATTAAGGCCTAAATCTTAGGTGCTTGAAAGTAATGTTGTCTGGTTAATTCTGGTAAGTTCTTAGCATTGATTCACTCTTAAGCTCTGTTGTTCAATAATTACCCTAGTTAGGGTATGAGATCATCATTACAATGTAAATTACCAAGTGATGTGATTTTTCAGTCATAAACTCCCTCTAAGGCCTTAGGAGGTTGTAATGTATTTCATTAAAGAGTTTTAATCATAGAAATAAAATCAAAGTTCCTTGTAGTAATGTTTACAAATCTAAAATTCTTAAATTAATTTGTATTTAGATTGGATTGGTTATGAAGTAGATTCAATATGGTGATGTAACTGAATAATTATTTTTATCATATGTATATGATTCAATTTTATCATATTAAATCATTAATGAAATTAATTCCCTGGGAGTAAACCTACCTTAGAGAAAGTGAAAGTATTCTATATTTTGCCAAAGAGTCTACATCATCTACGTGTTTGTGGTTGGTGTGTGTGTGTGTGTGTGTGTGTGTGTGTGTGTGTGTGTGTAGGAGAGGATGTCTGCACATCAATCTGGATGTATATATAATTCAAATATATCCTGAGACCAGTGATTGAAGTCACTGTCAAAATCATCCTCTTGCAGACTTGTGAAAATTCTAGATCCAAATCATTTTGATTGGAAAATCTCATCCAGGAATACAATAGGGTGAAATTAAGAAATTAATATTGCAGGAGGAGGTTTTGCTTAACATGTTTTACTTCTGCAACACAGTATGGTCAAAACAATCTGGGAGTAGGGTAGAGAATGGAAGAATTCTATAAAGTATTTAAAAGGCCTTGGATTAAGCAAGCAGCTATTTAGGAGAGAATATGTCTTCTTTATTAATGAGCCATGTCAAATGGCTTTTCCAAGAACTTCAGAGAGTTTGGTAAGGTTGGGTGATTTATAGCTGACAGCATCAAAATGATGAATATTCGAAGTATAAAAATGGGATCTTTTTCTCCTTTCATTAGCTAATAATATAATCTGTCTGTTCTTTTAATTGGTTTGATTTCCTTTAAATTTCTATCTATTGGTTTTCTCATTAATGCTGCAAGATCTAGCCAGTTACTTTAGAAGATAATTAGTGAAATCTTTGTTTTATCTTTTTTTTATTCTTTATGAGTCATTTGGCACCATCAAATAAAATAATCTAATTGTAAAACATGAAATGTAATGTGGAGATGTGGTGTAATGTTTCATCTGGATAAACAGCCACTTCCTTAACACATAAGCCATAATCATATCATTGAGATTATTTTTCTGTAGTTCTGAAGATTACAAGCTAAATTAAACTTATGTAGTGCTGGACCTGGAATATGCCTCTGCATGATCATCTAGTCCAACTATACATTTTATGGATGAGAAATGAGAGTGTCGACTTGCCTAAGAGCTTTATCTAGTAGCATAAGAGTGACTAGATTCCAAATTTTTTGACTCATAGTTCATTTTTATTTCCATTATCACACATTCAAGGTAATACTATTCTTACTCATAGTAAGGATAACAAATAATATACAGGGATAGGCACAATATGTATAATTTCATTGTTTAAAGGGAACTCTGTTATGGTAATTAGGGTGGGACTTTTTGCTGTTCTTCTCTTTTGGAGTGCTAAGGCCATCAAGTACCTTTAATGAGTCTTGCCTTTGTATGTGGCAGGTAAAGTGGGACATTTTGCCTTTGGTGGGGCACAGTCATTAAAAGAGTGTTGGTGGTTTGGCCAGAAGAGACTCTGGGTAGCCATTGGAGCCCCCCAGCTATGAAAACCCATATGGTGGTGCCCCTCTCTGGTAACTATGTAAATCCCTGGTCAGACAGCTAGAGGCCTCTATGTTGATTTGTGTGTGTATTTGTTCCATTTACATAATGTATGCTTGTAATTTCTGTTTGCATTTTCTCTGAAGTTCAAGGTACTAGCATTTTCCCCTGAACTAAGTGAATAATATATGTATGTTCAATTACATTAAAGTGATTGTTAACCCCTTAAAGTTTCTTTCCTTAGAAAAGCAGATTAAAGAACCTGTGCTAGCAGCCATTCTATGTGCTTTTGTTGTTGGTCTTTCACCTCCACGGCAGCTGATAGCAACATTGTTGTTACAAACTCCCAGCGAAGTATTTCCTCTAAAAATACAGATGAGCACCTTCTCTGCACTTTAAGACTTATAGAATTGTCTATGCTACTGCAAGGTTAAGTGAATTGCCAAGGTCAAATAGCTAATATATATTAGAGGCTGTACTTAAATCTAGGAAGACTTGAGTGCAAGACTAAATCTCTCTCCGCTATCCTAGTATGCCTATCAAATTTACCATACTTCTTTATTATTTGAAAACTATTTTTTTTTCCACAGCCACTCTGTGCCATAAGAAGTGAAATTATTAGATTTTATTCCTAGGGGACATCTCTTTTTTCAAAAGATGGCCCTTCCTTCTAGTAGAAACTCTTATTGAGATTCATACACCTGCACCTACAGTTTAAGATAATAAATAAGAAAACATATCTGATGCTGGGAGATTGTATCACAGTATACAAAGTAGCAGTTTAATAAAGTCTACAATTTATCTAGCATGATTTTGATATTGTTATGCCTGACACTTTTTCTTCTACATGGAAAATGAGGCAAACGCTTATGTCCTTTTTACAGTCAAACATGACTCCAAGAAAGGCCATAATCCAGCTCTTCTCCAAGTCACTCCAAGTCCGTATCTATTACTCCACACATACACCTGTGCAACTGAATTATTTGAATTATTTTAAGTTAATGAATTCTGATTTACTTTCTAAATCAGTGTAATGATTCAATAGTAAATGCCTAGGTAAAAGATACTATGTGAAGTATAATAAATCCTTTATTGCAATGATTTAGAAATTTTAGATAAGAGAAGAATGGCTTAGCTTTGTATCTCTGAAGCTGTTTTGTAGTGGCAGAATCTATTAGGGAAATAGCTAGTGAGGCCTCTGGGTACAGAAGAATAGTTATCATCATGAGTGGGCATAAGAACTGAAGCATGGAATGAAAAGAAGAACAAAAGAAATATTTTCTTCCCTAAAAGCTTCCCACGGGGCACTTCTAGCAGTAACCCCTTCCCCTCCAGTAACAAGAAGGGTAATTGTGCTGATTAAATCTAAAATAATACTCACTATGTAATTTCCCTTTCTTTGTGAAAAAATGAGGTATCAGAACTTCTCAGATCACCTAAGAATCTGAGCTGAGTCTTTATATTTTTCTTTAATTCTATCTTTTGAATGCTAAAATGCAATATTTTCTTTTAAAATGATGTTTCACATAGGTATGCAATATACTAATGCCATAGCAGTAATACTAAGTAATCTTTCTATAATAAGAGCTTATTGTTAAATGATTTCTCTTCTTAATAAAGTATAGGACAGAGGTAAGCAGGGCAAGAAGAAAGTCTGATTAAAAAAGAATTGGAGTAAGACAAATTATAAGACCTAGGAACCCTATACTTGCCACAAGTTAGTATGTGTGCTCCCTCATTCTCTGGAACTGAAGAATCTATTTATAGCCAGCGGCTTCATATACTATTTCTACTACTTTTTGAGCTGAACATAGACCTGTTTAGTTATCTATTTATTGTACTGTCGTCTAGACTATTTGGGAAAACTCTGTTAGAATCCAGAGACATTGACATTGCTTAGGGGCTGAACAAATTTGGATGACTACTCAACTGATAAGCTTCATGATAAACACCTGGGGAAAAGAATGCTTTGTAATGTATCCTCTTAATAACTGATGAAAATGTCAGTGACTCACTGAATTAAAAAAAAAAGTCAACTAACATAGTATTTGACAGTGCTATTTATGAAAGAAAAAAAAGTTGTGAAAGTGTGCTTATCTTCCCAGAGCTTGCTAAAACTGTAACATTAAAGACCAGACAAAGATAATGGTAAATAGATTGATAATGTCTGTGCCACAGGCTTTTGTGTCCATGAGTCATAAACCTGCTATGAAGTGACATACAGCTTATTTAATATTTTCAGTGTCACCGTGGGCCATCCTTTTCATTAAAAGTGGCTAGAACCCATTTTGGATGAACTGAGGATATATGGAGGATAGATGACAGCAGGCAGTCAGAAGCTTCTCTCCACTAAATTGTAAGATGTTCAACAGAAAAAATACTCTTAAGAATGTGACAAAGTATGCATTCAAGAGAGATGACACATCTGAGAAACTCAGTAGCAAACTAAGAAATGAGAGGGTTTTAGAGATGCGGCTTATTTTGAGTAGAATTGAAAAAGACATGTTCCTGAGTTGTACAGCAGTAATGAAACGTTGGCAAATGGTTGTCATATTCATCACACAAAAGTAACAATGATGTGTCTTGGAATGCAAAGCTTGATGGTCTCTCCTGTTGTTAAGCAAGAAAGACTGAATAGCAGAAGAATTCATGCCAATACATCAATAATCTGAACTAAATTTTCATAGTTCTGATAATTCAGATATATGAATTTATAAGGAAGTTCAGGATAACAATGCAATCAGAGGTCAATTCCCTACTCCTCAAACATGAAGTGGAAGTTTCAAATATAATGATAAGAACTTTGAATTGGAGCAAGAATATCTCCCTTTGATTCCAAACTCTGATCTTTAAGATCTTTTCTAGCCCTACTAATCACTTAATCACTTGGACACACAAGTAGATTAATATGCATTTTAAATACTCAGGGGACACTGAGCCAAAAGGGATAGTTAGCACATTAAATGAAAAATTCAGGATCCAAAGAGACCAAAAAAGACAGGCAGACATTTTGAAAGGTGAATTTTAATGAGGAAAGAATATAATTGTCTGAAAAAAAACTTCATAATACAAAATGGAAAACACTTTACTAGAAAACAGTTTATGTGTGTGTGTTTGTGTGGAAGATATCAAGATAAACTAGTATACTACTAGTTTAATATGAATCCACAGTGGGACATGGTTCTTCCCTCCAAATAAAATCAAATTAAATAATTTAATTTAAAATTATGATTTTAGGTTTTAAAATCTACGAGTAGAAAAAGATCTTATAGTTATTTGGAGTACCATCAGAATCTCACATGCTACATTGGGTTGCAATTGCTTAATAACTGGGTTTGCTTCTTTTGCAAGATCTGTTATTTCTTTAACTTAGGACACTTTTGGTGTGGAAACTCACTTCCCACTGATCAACTACTTATTAATCTGTAATTTAAATTATTGAAGTTGCTTGGACAATTGATAGGTTGAATGATTCACCTATGGTTACAGAACTAATATATTGCAAACAGAGCTCAAATTCTTAACCTTATCTGCCTCCTCTCTACAATGAGATAACACCTATAATACTGATCTCATTGGATTACTTTGTGTTCAAATGAAATAGTATATGTAATGTGCTTTGCAAATCTCTATGTAAATGCCAAGTACTACTGAGATTTCTCCTAAGGGTAATAACTGGAGCTCTGAGAACTTTTATAGAAATTTGGCATTTATAATGTCAATAAATAGCCCTCCAAACAATGAAGCAAATCAAATGAGAATAGCAATTTTTGGAAAATGAAATTATTTTAAAAAGTACATTTCCCACTCTTTTGATGATACCACTTGATATTAGGTTCATAAAATGCATTAAGTAATGAGGCAACCTAAACATTTGCAGCTATTTTAAGCATTAGATAACTTCATCAGACTTTATCACAAAATTACAGAGCCAGAAGAGACATGAGATCAACTGTGCATACACCTCATTTTACATTCAGATACAATTTTTGCAATTCCCACTTCATAAATATTAATATTGTTAGTTTTGATTGTTGCAAAATATATCACAGCAATAAGGTTCCCTTGACATCTCTAAAGTACCAATACCTTGTTCTTGAATTGATTAAAAATTCCTGAGATAAGCTACATCTAGAGTGTGTTGGGGTGTTTGTGTTTGTGTTAACAGTGGGAGGGAGAGGGAGAATAGAAAAGAAAATGGGGAAACATCAGGTATACTTACTAAAAAAACAAAACAATATATTGTCTAGGGTTGTGTATCAACATGGAATTAAATGAAAAAAAAATCTACATTCATAGATTGGGCTAAATAAGAAAACAGGTGTTAGCCTTCCCTCTGAATCATAAGAGAGCATACATTTCTACATGAAATAATCACAGAGGAATCTGCTTTTAAATAAAAAGTAGCTACTTCAGTTTTCAAAACTCCTGCCAAATTGTTTGCCATCTTGACAAAATGTTTGAGTAATTTCAAGAACTCTGAGTTTCTCCCTTACAAAATCTCTTCTCTGATGCTTCATCATGATGTAGGAGTGATCTGGCATTCCTGAAGGTGATGCCATCAGAATGCAACATCATTATTTTTTCTAGCTCTACCGAATACTTTTTTTTTTGGTAATTTGATTGGTCTGGCACTGAATAAGTAAATTAACTTAAGTAGAATCTTCATTTTTATTATATTAGCTTGGCCTAAACATGAGCAACTGATGTTTTACCATATATTTAGATCTGACTATATTTGTGTGAAAAGTGTTTTGTAATTGTGTTCATATATCTCTAGGTTTGTCTTGTCAGGTAGACTCCCAAGTATTTATAATGTCTACAATAACTTTAAATGGAATTTCTCTTTCTGTGTATTGCTTTGTGGATCTTTGTGGATCCCATAAAGAAATACTGATGACTTATATGCATTTATCTTATATTCTGCAACTTTGCTAGAGTTGTTAATTATTTTAATTTTTTAGTTGATTCTCTAGTGTTTTCTAAGTATATCATCATATCATCTTCAAGCAGTGATAGTTTTGTTTCCTCATTGCCTATACCAATTCCTTCAATTTTTTTCTTCTCTTATTGCTGTAGCTAATATTTCTAGAACTATATTGAATAATAGTAGTGATAATGGACATCCTTGTTTCACCCCTCATCTTATTGGGAAGAAATCTAGCTTATCCCCATTAAATATATTGCTTCATGATGGTTTTAGTTAGATAATGATTGTCATTTTAAGGAAAGCTCCATTTATTCCTACACTCTGTAATGTTTTTAATAGGATGGGTGCTGTATTTTGACAAAAGCTTTTTTCTGCATCTATTAATATAGTCATATGATTTCTATTGATTTTGTTAATGATATGGTCAATTATGTTGGTAAGTTTCCTAATATTGAACCAACCCTGAATTACTGGTATATTTGTTATTGTGTATAATCCATGTGATGTATTGCTGTGACCACCTTGCTAGGCTTCAGTTCAAAAGTTTTGCATCAATAATCATTGGGGAAATTGGTCTATGATTTTCTTTCTATATTTTAGCTCTTCCTAGTTGAGGTATCAGCACCATATTTTTGTCATAAAAGGAATTCAGTAGAACCCCTTCTTTGCCTATTTTTCCAAATAGTTTATATAGTATCGTAGTAAATTGTTCTTTAAACATTTGGCACGATTCACTTGTGAAATCATCTTGTCCTTGAGACTCTTTTCTTAGAGAGTTCATTAATGACTTGTTCAATTTCTTTTTCTAAGAGGGATTATTTAGGCATTTATTTCTTGAACTGTTAATCTGGGTGCTTTACATTTTCTAAAATATTCATTTATTTCACTCATGTTGTGAGATTTATTGGCATATAATTAGGCAAAATGTTTCCTAATGATTCCATTAATTTCTTCTTCACTGGTGGTGATTTCACTCTTCATTTTTGTTATTGGATGTTTGGTTTTGTTTGCTTTTTTTAATTAAATTAACCAATGACTTATATGTATTGTTTTATTTTCCTTTTTTTCACAGAACAGGCTCTTAGATTTATTTATTACCTCATTTTTTTTATTCACTTTCAATCTTATTAATCATACTTCACATTTTTGATATTCAGGATTTCCATTTTTGGTGCTCAATTGGAGATTTTTAATTTGTTCATTTTCTAGTTTTTTTTTTTTATTTTTAGTTGCATGCTAATTGATCTGGTTTTGTTTTCTATTTTGTTGATGTAAGAATTTAGAGAGATATTTTTCCCCTAATTACTACTTTGTCTGAATCTCATAAATTTTTGTATGTTGTCTCATTGTTGTCTCTCTAATGAAGTTTTAACTTTCTGTGATTTGTTATTTGACCCAATTATTCTTTAGGATTAGGTTATTTAGTTTCCAATTAAATTTAATCTACCTTTCTACTCCTTTTTGTTGAATACTTTTGCATTAGGATCTAAAAAGAATACATTTAGTATTTCTACCTTTCTATATTTGTTTGTGAGATTTTTTTCCCACTGTTGGCTGACTGTCCAGGATTATGCTGAAGCAAGTGCAGGTCTGGCCCCTGAAGGTTGACTGTTTACATTGGGCTACACCGAAGTATGTGGCTTTTCTCAGAACTGGACTTTGCCTGTTTCCCTGGCTATGCTGAGGAATACAGTGGGGATCTTGATGTTGGTGTTTGCTTGCTCCACCACCTTGGGGATCAGGATCTCCTGCTGGTTTTCCTGAAAGGTGAAGGGTTGCCATCGTCTTTCTGGGGTGCTTCCTGTCCTGGACTGTGCTCCCGTTTTATGCAAGTGAGACAGACCTTTTCTGCCAATCTTTCAAGTTGTTTTGGCTCAAAAATTGTCTCATCCTTTCTTTTCGTTGGTTCTTCTGTTCCAGGATTTCTTTTGGAACACAGTTTTAGAGACGTTTGGAGGTGAATATGGGAGAGTCACTTCCTCTGCCATCTTGGTTTCCAAGATAAGTTATTCTTTAAAAATGTGAGTAATCTTAGCATAATTTATTCTTGAGGAAGTCATACTGGCTTTTAATATGCTATCTCCTTAGATGAATTACTCAGTTTTCATTTGAACACTGACATGACTTAATTATTTATAAACAAAGATACATTGGAATTTTGCCGGGAATAGAATTGAAGGTCACAAGTTTATAATCTTTAAATTCCATTTTTCTCTTTTTTTTTGGTGGGGGGGTTTATGTGTCTTAGGATGTATTTCACATGTTATTTAAAAAAACTGGTTGCATCTTATAGAGAATATTGTAAAAAGATCAGGTAGAGACCATATAAGATCAGAATTACCCTTTGCATTTTTCCACTTAGGATTCCTTTTCTCAGGGCCTATTGTTTTTGGGGAGTAATTTATTTTCCCAAATTTGTGTCCATGTAATTTTAATCTATTCATTTCCTTCACAATTTTACCATCAGCTCTCATTTTATCTTGATTACATAATCCTACTTTTTATCTAGTCTATCCTTCTATGTTTATAAGCAGACTCCCTGACTCTTACTGCAGGTCCAACCTCTTATCATTTGTAACACCATGCTCTGAAGCTCTTATTTCCCAAACTATTATGCTCACCTTTAAGGAGAAGTAATTGAAAGAAAACATTATTCTAAGAATATGTGGACAGATATGTAGTTTGTATAGGAAGATGAAATTTTCTGTTAGTATTTCAAAATATACTTATATTTTCAAGGAAATGTACATTGGTTCCCATTTCTTTTTCTTGAAACCTAATTGAGAGCTTGGGGCCCAGTAACCTGTATCTATAACTGTGAAGGCTGGGGGTGGGAACTCCCACCACTTGGAATAAGTTTTTTGTATTTCTAGGGCTGTGGGGTTATATAATTGTAAGAACTTTTTTAGGGCCGGGTTCAAGAACTACTGATATTCTACCCATGCTTCTAGCTATTGTTATCTCTTTAACCCAGAAGCTCTGTTACTAGTTATCAGAACTATGGAGTGAAAAGTCAGACAGTTAAGATGACAGTCCATTCTCATGTCTGTGGTATTAGATCTGTGCACCACTCTCTGGATTTTTCCATTTTTCTGCCACCATGACATCAACACTGCTTTATAAGGGAAATGCAGAGGTCTCAGGATCATTGTGCATCCTCTCAAGAACACTAGAGGGGAAATAAAAATCCAGTCCTCAGACCATGTTCCAATTTGCCCATTTTTGTGGGTTATACAGATATTGTATAGACAATCCCTGCCTGGTTCCAATCCAATCTGTAAAAGTTTGGAAACCTATTTCTGTTCATATGCCCCTTCAAAGGGAGAGCAAGAGGGAGATAGAAATTCAAAATCCTGAAAAAGGCTCACATTCCCTTTAACATCATCAAATTTATTATCTTCCTGAACCAAATATCTAGATTTATAAAATATGGCAAACAATTTAAATTAGTCTTAATATTTAAGGAATCCCAGTGTTTAAATTTCCCTATTTGCCCATCATTGCTGGTTGTTAAACCAGTATTCTCTAAAGCGACAGTAGTCTTTTCAACAGTGACATGATAGCCCAAAATTGGTAATATTCAAGAAAATTTAATAAATTTAGAATTCAGATTGTTGATTTTTTTTAACAAATGATTTGATGTTTCTGATATTATTGCCATTTTTATTCGTTCTCCTCCAGAGGATTTTTTTTCCTCCCTTTGATAACAATTGATAAACTTTTATACATATATGCACTAGATGGAAACAAGTAAGGACTGAAGACAGAGGATTCAAATGCTACCCTTTCAAATGGTTTTAGAAAGGCCCTTTAAGGGCATTTTGATTCTTAGACCATAATTTACATCATACGCCTTTCAATTTCTGAAATTCTTTGTAATTTTTTTTTTCCTTTTACCTTTATAGACATGGCTTTTATTTTCAAGCCTTATTATTTTTGTTTCAATTATACTATCTGTCTTTTTAAAAAATTTTTTCCTTGACTTTTATTCTAAAGAAACTTCAGGAGATGGGCATTTTGAAGCATGATGTCATGATCTCTCTTCATTTTCCTCCTTTCCCTTTCACATTTTCAATCTGTTTTCACCAGTCAGACCTCAGGCTTGCTTTACAAAAATGAAAGAAAGAAGCTGTTCTGTGAGTAAAGCCATGATGCGTTGATCCTGTTCTCAACATTAACTCCTTTTTCGGAATCTCCAGAGGCTGCTGAACTAGAGCTGTTTGAATCTTTTGCCAGTTCAACTGTGATAAACTCTGAGGGAGAATTTTTTTTTTTGTTATTGTTCTTGAACTCTCTGAAAGTCAGGAGCCTTAAGGGTACTTTCAAGTTCATTATTCATGAAGTGAGTGAAGGCAAATGAGTTTTGTGGACAAATGACTGGAAATCTGTAGCCTTTTACTCCCTGTGGTGTGTGTGTGTGTGTGTGTGTGTGTGTGTGCGCACACACGAGTGCATGACTGCGTTTTAACTTGTGCCAGCATCTTCTCCAACATATTTGATCTAGTCATTTATAGATCTTATTTTGCTCTTTCTTTCCTTTTTGGTCCCTACTGTCTTTTCCATTTCTTAAGCTAGCTATTTTAACCCATTCTTAAAAGCCTTTTACTATGATCAAACATTGGTTTGTCATGCTTTTTAAGTATTCCTTGGTAAAGTGATTTTAGTAAACAACAATGACGTTACCTCTTTAGATTTTTATTGTGGGTACAACCAGCACTGTGGAATTGTTTTCAGTTTTTCAAGAATTTTCTTTAACTTGAATACGTGACTATTTACACCAACTATGTTGACAGATAACCTAAGCAAGTAATTTATGCGACACTTTTTAATCACGTTCCCAAACTTAAAAGTTTATAACTTTCCTTATGCATTGAAGAGAGTGAAAATGTTTAAACTTCTGTGATGTGTTGTTTCTGATTCCCAATTTTGTTCTATGCATAACTTTTTCTTCTTAGATATACATATAGTCTCATCTTCCCATCTTTCCTCACTCTTAGTTTTTGGACTTTTGTTTTCTAATGGAAGCTGACTTTGTGAGTTCCATTGCTCTTTTGAAAAAACTTTTTAAGGCAATAGTTTTAGATGACAAA
>CM053622.1:262629247-262648594 GCA_028646595.1 Phalanger gymnotis | reverse complement strand
GGGTGGAACAGGCCTTAGTGTTCTGAATCAGTGAGCTGTGGCAGTTACTAGACTTCTCAACCCACAAACACCAAAGACAACAGAGAAGGTTAGTGGGAAAAACTTCAGGGGACAGAGTGAAAAGAGTTGGCAATTTGGCCACTACACCAGAGGCAGTGGAGGAGATGCAGCTACAGAACTACAACTGCAGTTGTTTCTGGCACTAGGCCCACCTGGTGGGAGGAATTAAGTGGCAGATCCCAGTGGGATCTAAGCAGAGACTGCTTAGATCTCAGTCCAGTCTGGGTTGGTGGTTCTTGGGAGAGGAGGAGGGCTGGTGTGGCAGAGTTTACTGTGTAGAAATAGCTCTGAAAACAACAGCCTAGCCCCTCAAGCTAGGGACAAAGTACTCTGTACTGTACAAGCAGTCATACCCTGATGAAAAACCCAAGAGTCAAGTAGTTGGCTGGGAACATGGCCAGGCAGCGAAAATGCACTCAGATTCAGACTCAGATTTTGGAATCTTTTTTGGTGACAAAGAAGATCAAAACATATATCCAGAAGAAGTCAACAGTCAAAGAGCATACATCAAAAGCCTCCAAGAAAAACATGAACTGGTCTCAGGCCATGGAAGAGCTCAAAAAGGATTTGGAAAAGAAAGTTAGAGAAGTAGAGGAAAAATTGGGAAGAGAAATGAGAATGATGTGAGAGAACCATGAAAAACAAGTCAATGACTTCCTAAAGGAGACTCAAAAAAATACGGAAGAAAATAACACCTTAAAAAAATAGACTAACTCAAATGACAAAAGAGCTCCAAAAGCTAATGAGGAGAAGAATGCCTTGAAAGGCAGAATTAGCCAAATGGAAAAGGAGGTCCAAAAGACCACTGAAGAAAATATTACCTTAAAAATTAGATCGGAGCAAGTGGAAGCTAGTGACCTTATGAAAAATCAAGACATTATAAAACAGAACCAAAGGAATGAAAAATTGGAAGACAATATGAAATATCTCATTGGAAAAACCACTGACCTGGAAAATAGATCCAGGAGAGATAATTTAAAAACTGTTAGACTACCTGAAACCATGATGAAAAAAAGAGCCTAGATATCATCTTTCAAAAAATTATCAAATAGAACAGCCTTGATATTCCAGAGCCAGAGGGTAAAATGGAAATTGAAAGAATCCAATGATCCCTTCCCAAAAAAAGATCCCAAAAAGAAAACTCCTAGGAATATTGTCGCCAAATTCCAGAGTTCCAAGATCAAGGAGAAAATACTGCAAGCAGCCAAAAAGAAACAATTTGAGTATTGTGAAAACACAATCAAGATAATACAAGATCTACCAGCTTCTACATTAAGAGATCAAAGAGCAAAATATGGATTTTCAATAAAATAGAGGATTGTAAAGATTTCTCAGTGAAAAGACCAGAGTTGAATAGAAAATTTGACTTTCAAACACAAGAATCAAGAGAAGCATGAAAAGGTAAACAAGAAAGAGAAATCATAAGGGACTTACTAAAGTTGAACTGTTTTGTTTACATTCCTGCATGGAAAGATGATGTGTATAATTCATGAGACCTCAGTATTAGGGTAGCTGAAGGGAATGTGTATATACATAAGAGGGCACAGGGTGAGTTAAATATAAAAGGATGATACCTAAAACAATAAATCAAATTAAGGGATGAGAGAGGAATATACTGAGAGAGGGAGAAAGGAGAGATAGAATGGAGTAAATTATCTTGAATAAAATTTGCATGAAAAGCACTTCTGTAGGAAGGGATGAGGGGGCAGGTGAGGGGGAATGAGTCAGTCTTGCTCTCATCAGACTTGACCTGAGGATGGAATAACATACACACTCAATTAGGTATCTTTCCCCACAGGAAAGAAGGAAGAAGGAGATAAAAGGGGGTATGATAGAAGGGAGGGCAGATAGGGGGAGGATGTAATCAAAAGCAAAGCAAACACTTTCAGAAAGGTACAGAGTCAAGGAAGAAAACTGAATAAAGGGGGATAGAATAAGAAGGAGCAAAATATAGTTAATCTTTCACAACATGAGTATTGTGGAAGGGTTTTACATAGTGATACACATGTGTCCTATGTTGGATTTTTTGCATTCTTAGGGATGGTGGGTGGGCAGGAACTCAAAGTTTTAAAACTAGATGTTCAAAAAAATGTTTTTGCATGCAACTAGGAAATAAGATATACATGTAATGGGGCATAGAAATCTATCTTGCCTACAAGAAAGTAAGGGAAAACTGGATGTGGGGAGTGGGGTGACAGAAGGGAGGGCTGACTGGGGAATGGGGCGATCAGAATATATGCCATGTTGGAGTGGGGGGGTAGAAATGGGGAGAAAATTTGTAATTCAAACTCTTGTGAAAGTCAATGCTGAAAACAAAAATATTTAATAAATAAATATTTTTTTTAAAAGAGAGGCACAAAAAGGTAAACAGGAAAAGGGAATTACAAGGGACTTAATAATTTTAAACTGTTTACATTTCTACATGGGAAGACAATATTTCTAACTCATAAGAACTTTCTCATTATTAGGGTATTTACATGGAATATTTATAGACAGAGAGCACACATGTGAATTGGATATGGAAAGATGATACCTAAAAACTAAATATCCATGGATGAGAGAGAAATGTACTGGGAGCAAGGAAAAGGAAAGTGATAATGATGTAAATCATCTCACATAAAAGAAGCAAGAGTAAGATTTTAGAGTAGAGGGGAAGAGGAGGGGAAAGTGAGTGGGAGTGAACCTTACTTTCACCATAATTGGCTCAAAGAGGAATAACATACACACTCAATCGTGTATAGAAATCTATCTTACTAAGGAAAGTATGAGAGAAAGAGGATAAGAGAAAGGTGGATGTTGATATAAGGGAGGACAGATTGGGAGATGTGTTAGTCACAAGCAAATCACTTTTGAGGAAAGACAAGATAAAAGGAGCAAGAGACTAGAATCCACAGGGGTTAGGGGGGTAGGTTGGAAAGAAATACATTTAGCAATGGTAAGTGTGAAAAAAATGAATCATTTCTCTGATAAAGGCCTCATTTCTCAAACATGTAAATAACTGAACCAAATTTATAAAAATAAGAGCCCTTCCCCAATTGATAAATTGTCGAAAGATATGAACTATTTTCAGTTGAAGTAACCATGTCTATTTATAGACATATGAAAAAAATTCCTACTTCCCATTGCTTTGAGAAATGCAAACTAAAACAGTTCTGAAATACTATATCATACCTATTAGATTGGCCAATTAGTGAGAAAAGAAAGTTACAAATGATGGAAAGGATATGGGAAAAAATTAAACATTAATGCACTATTGGTGGATTTGTGAACTGATTCAACCATTCTCTAGAGTAATTTGGAACTATGCCAAAAGTCTATTTAGAAAACCATGCATTCTCTTTGACCTTGCAATACCACTACTAGGTCTGTATCCCAAAAGACATAAAAAAGGAAAAGAATCTATTTGCACAAAAATATTTATGACAGCTCTTTACTGGGGGGCATAGACAGACATTGAGGGGATGCCCATCAATTGGGGAATGGCAGAACAAGTTGTGGTATGTAATTATGATGGAATACTATTGGTGTATAAGAAATGATGGGTCTGTTACTCTCAGAAAAACCTTGAAAGACTTAGATAAGCTGATTCAAAGTGAAATGTACTTGTACAAAACAATAACAATATTGTAAGATGACTTAGCTCTTCTCAGCAATACAATGTTCCAAGACAACTCTGAAAAACTTATGATGAAAAATGCAATCCCTCCCCAGAGAAAGAAATGATGGTGTTTGAATTCAGATTAAAGCACACTTTTTCTTACTTTACTTATTTTTCTTGAGAGTTTTTACTTTTTGTTTTATGTTTTCTTTCACAACATAGTTATTATGGAAATGTTTTGCATGCGTACACTTGTATAAGCTATATTGAATTGCTTGCCTTCTCATTGTGGAAAGGAGAGGGAGGAAGGAAGAGAATTTGGAACAAGTTAAAAAAATGTTAAAATACTTTTTACATCTAATGGGAAAATTCTAAATAAGAAATAAAATCAAGTAATTATATTACCTAATAAGTATGTCAAAGGAGACTAAAAAAGTATATTATTAGCAAACACTTGATTTACTTGCCAAGGAAAGAGAGATGGTTTGAATAAAACTAGTTGGTATAATTTTGCAGTGAAACATAATGAAAACCTGTAAGTAATATTTTCTTATAAGGCAGAGAAAAGAAGTGAAATTTAAAATTAGTTTAAATAAAAGTTTGTAAGAGACCCAACTAAAGAAAGTCATCCTCTGGACATGTTAGGATAAAAAAATTAAAGAAGAAAACAAATAGCAAAAAAATACACATGCGCACATACATACACACATAGTTTATTTATCATTAAGGACAATAGAGCCACTACCCAATCTTTATCATAATATCAAATGTGCTTATAAAGGAGATATAAATGACACTAAAAGCAACAAAGACATATAAGCTGGATTAGAGTAAGTGTGCTTGAAGAAGACCAATGTCAGAAGCTATACAACTGTGAAGACAATGAAGGATCAATTCTCAGGGCAAAGGAAAGTGAAATATGCCAAAGACTTTCAAAAAACTCAGATCTTCTTAATAATAATTGGAAAGTGACCAGAAGGCCATCAACACTTAACTATATTAATTAATATTTGCCCATCCGTTAAAATATAGGATCTTCTACTCATATATTGAAAATATCTTCAATGAGAATATGTATTGACAGGCAAATAATATTCATGAGTTGTAGAATATTGACTATTACAAAAATTAAAGATATTTAGAATAAAGTATCCCAATGGGCTTGGGATTTTGACATGCTATTGTAATGGGAAGTAAAGTGAGAATTTTGTTGTCTTTTCTTTTGGAGTCCTTTTCAGCACTAAGGCAACCAAGTGCCTTTGAGTCTTGCCTTTTTTTCAATGAATAGATTTTGATTGAATTGCTTAAGTCATGGGAAGGTGACATGGGTTTAAGTAATGTGGTTGTGATAACCTCTGAACCTGAAGAAGTGTACATATATATACTCTGAGGTTAGCATTTTGCTTGAGGCTCATTCACTGGAAGAGTGTCATGTGATTTGACCAGACAAGACTCTGGGTAGCCATTAAGGAGCCTCCTGGCTTTGAAAACCCAGATATTAGTGCTTCTCTCCCTGGGAAATGTGCATGTATAGCCTTCGTTAGACAGCTAAAAGCCTTTCTGTTGATTTGTGTTATTTTGCTCTGTTTAAATAATTCCTGCTTGTAATTTCTTTTTGTACTTTCTCTGAAGTTCAGGGTGCTGACTTTTCCCTCTGATCTAAGTGGATGATATATGTATGTTTAATTAAAGTAAGATTGTTAACCCCTTAAAGTTGCTTTCCTTAGAAAAGGAGTTCAAAGAACCTGTGCTAGTAGCCTTCCTGTGGAGTGGTGTTATTGGCTTTAGCCAAAGTAGCAGCAAGTGGCATTGTTGATAAAATTATAAATATACTTTTTTTTTCAATACATCAAAAATATAATAGCTATCTTCTAAAAATATGTCTTCCATGACAATAGAAATAAATATATTCAGAGAAGCTTTGATCAATGGAAGCATAAAACAGGAAGATGTACACTCATTATTATGATAGAGGAAATCCAACACAGAGTCTACTTTGAAAAGGAATTCACCATAGTTGGTTATCTTCCACAAATTCATTTTTGGGGGGTGAGAAGGAGTGTAATTACTTCAGTACATAAGCTTAATTGCATTAATCTTTAGGACACTAAAAAATCTGAACTCATTCCCCATTGATTAATAAAATCACTCCTGTTCAAACCCTTCTCATGTCATGATTCTGAATCCCCAGCTGTCATCATTAAATCATCTTCTCCTTCCCCAACTGCCTTATCACTTATTATTATTCCCTTCAGCCCAAATCCACCAATATCATACTCTGAAGTTACCTACTATTTCCAATATGAGAGAGAGAGAGAGAGAGAGAGAGAGAGAGAGAGAGAGAGAGAGAGACAGAGACAGAGAGAGACAGAGACAGGGAGACAGAGAGAGAGAGAATATACTTTGATCTGCATGCTGAGTTAATCACTTCTCTATCTGGAGATGCATAGCCTATTTCATTATGGGTCCTTTGGAATTATGGATGGTCACTAAATTGATAAGAGCTCCCAAGCACTTTAGAGTGGTTTATTTTTAAAATGTGACTATTACTGTGAACATTATTCTCCTGGTTCTGCTCCTTTTATTTTGTATCAGTTAATACAAAACTTTTCAGGGGTTTTTTCCCTGAAAATACACCCTTCATCATTACTTATACTAAACAGTATTCACTTTCATGTAACATAGTAACATGTAACAGTATATCACTTTCATGTAACATAGCTTGTTCAGTCATTTTATAATTAATGGGCATCTCCTCAGTTTCAATTCTTTGCTACAATGAAAAGAGCTGATATATTTTTATTTTTTACGTATGGTTCCTCTTCCTCTTTTCTTTGATCGATTAGGAATAGGTATAGTAGCCTATACTATGATATTGCCACATCCAAAGGTATACACAGTTTAATATCTTCTTGAGATTTCTCTGGTACTGTTGTTTGTATCATCATCCTCTCAGTTATGAAGGCTTTTACACTGTGTCACATTCAACTCATCACTCTTTCACCCTCTAAATCTGATTTGTTGCTAAGGCATGTTGATTTTACCTTTGTAATATCTCTTGTGTATTGTGTGCGTGTCCCCTTCTCTCTTCTTACACTATCACCCTAATCACTTCACAGCTGGACTATTGTAATGACATCCTAATTGGTCGATCACAAGTCTCTTTCCACTCCAGTCCATCCTCTACTCAGCTGTCAAAATGACCTCCCTAAAGCTCATATCTGACCATGTGTTCCTTTCCACCTATCCTGTTCAGTAAACTCTGGTTCCTCCGTATTATCTCCAGAATCAAATAGATAATTCTATTGGGTTTTCAAAACCCTTTATAAATCGAAATCTCCACATTATCAATCTTCTTATGCCTTATACTCAGGGACATCCATCATAATTTAATTTGGTTTCCTCTTGCTCTTAGTTGAAGGCAATATTCTATTCTGTGACTCCAGGCATTTCAATTGGTTATACACCATACCTGGAACGCTCTCCCTCCTTATCCCCTCTTCACAGATTGTCTCACTTCTTTCAGGTCTCAGCTAAAATCTCACCTTCTACAAGAAGCCTTTCCAGATTCCACTTAATTCTATTGCCTTCATTCTGTTGATTATTAAAAATTTGTCCAACATATGGCTTGTTCATAAATTGCTCTTTGCATATTGTTTCCCTGATTACATTACGGGTTCCTTAAAAACAGAGACAATCTTTTGTCTTTCTTTATATCACCACTTCTTAGCATTCCTGTGGATTGCTTTCAGAAAACTGAAGAACTCCTTTCTAAATTGTCCATGGCAAAAAAAAAGTGTCCATTATTTTTACTCCATATAGCTTATGCATATTTTGGTATAGTTTTGAGAAATCTTAAGGAAGAATTGAAAATGAATATATCTTTGACCCTACAATACTAGTACTAGGTCTGTTTCTCAGTATGATTAGAGGAGTAGAAAAAAGAACCTATGTGCTAACAATTATTTATAGCAGCTTTCCTTGTGGTGGCAAAACATCCTGGAAATGGTGGGGATGCTTGTCAGTTGGAGAGCAGCTGAACAAGCTGTGGTTTATGATTGTGACAGAATAAAACTGTGCTATAAGAAAGGATCTGCTTGATACTCTTAGAAAAACATGGATAGATCTGCATGAAATAATGAACAGTAAAAGGAACAGAACCAAGAGAACATTGTATACAGTGACAACAATATTGTTTTAAGAACAACTTTGATTGATGAAGTCATTTTGACTATTATAGATACCCAAATGAACTACAAAGGACATATGAAGGAGGGCACTATCTTCAAAGAAAACTGATAGAATTATGTATAGAATGGTTTTACACACACACACACAGAAGCACATGTGTGTGTACATGTGTGTGCATACACAGACATGTGCGCATATATGCACATGAACATGTGTGTATGCACATACTTGTGTCTAATGACAGCCATCCCTAGGGCAGGGAGAAAGGGAAGAAAAAAAGAAAAAAGAAAGCTGACTTTATTATATATTTAAAAGAAATAAGTTGCACATAACAGATTTTCACTTTCATGTTGTTTGATTAACCTAAGTTAGGTTCAGATTCGGATTCGTGCTGGCAATAAGGCACACTCCAAACAGAACAAAGTTTTTTTTTTTTATTGAAAGACAGGGGAAATACTCTATTAACCCTGCAACCACATTATTAAACAATTCCTAATACATGGTTAACACAGTGACAAAGACAGAGGCAGAGACACACAGAGGCAACACCCATTCAAAGGCAAACCGCCCCAGGTTTCTCCAAGCTGGGGAATCTTTCTCTTCTCTGCAAATGCAGAGACACCAACAAAAGACACACACACAACATACAACATACAGCATACAACATACAACATACATGTGTTCACCCAAAGCTTTTCCTAAGCTGGAAAACCCTGTCTTTTACAGCCACTTTGGTGAGTCCCTTCTGAACGTAGCCCCAGGTGAGGCGTCCTCCCCATTGGTGAGGTTCCAATGAGCCTGTCCCACATGGTGACTTTTATCGGGTGCTGAACAAAGAAAGTTTTTCCTGCCAGAGAGAGGAGACTCACTGCTAACTGTCCCAGATGTTCTCCAACAGAGAAGGTAGCTACTCCCCTCGGGAGGGGAAGATCTTGTCAATCATTTTGTTTTTGAGAACTGGCTAGGTCTTCAACAAGCAGCTTCAGAAATATTTCCTGTTCTTTGTTCAAGACCTATTGGTCTCCTAGTGGAAGTGTATTCTATCCTTTGTTCAGCCCTTTCAGTCAGAGAGGAATGTCCGAGAGGTACATTCTCAGAGAGGGGCTTCTCAGTCTCCTAGCTGGAAAGGAATGTCCAATTCTTTATTCCAAGCCCCAAAGTTTAAAGATCTTGCAGGAGCTGGGGGATGGGGGGGGGGAAGGGAAAGCCGGCTTACATTATAATATGGAGGATCTTCTATAATGATTTATCATTCACATGTACAGTCATCTTTTTTTTTCCTATTCTACTATGTTACAGAAATGCTTGTTTTATTTCTTAAGTTCAGAATAAAATACAGTTTTATAAAGGAATAGAAAATGAACATTACCCAAAAGGTGATTAAGAGTTACCTGGTGGGCGAAAATAAGTTATTTTACTTAAATTTTAGAAAGGATCTTTCAAGAATATAGCTATGATTGAAAAAGAAGATGGACTAGTAACATGATAAGGGTGAGAGACAACACATTGAATTCTGGTATACTCCCTAGGTATCCCCTCAATGTGGAGAAAAAAATAAGGATGATCTCAGTCTGTTGGTTGGACCCTTTGAGAGTAATCATGGAACATATGGACACAAGTCACAGGGTATGATCAGGAAAATTCTGTATTATATGCTTTAGGCACATATTAGGTAGAAATAATTTTTAAATTAATTTTAGATTATACTAATCTAATCACTTTTGCTGTGTGTGTGTCTGTGTATGTATGTAAAAGAGACACAGAAAGAGACAGAGACACACACACACAGAGACAGACAGACAGACAGAGACAGAGAGACAGAGAGAGAGATAGAGACAGAGAGAGACACAGAGACAGAGATAGAAACAGAGACAGAGATAGAAACAGAGACAGAGATAGAGAGACAGAGAGGAAGAGACAAAGACTGAGTAATAAGAAAGACAGACAATTTAAGCATCATGAACAATTGAGTACTTTCCTTAGTCAAGACTGAGCAACACTTCTTAGTTTAATTAACAATTCAGTTGATAGTTTACTTGATCAAAGTAAAGTCACTATTTCTTTTCAGTCATTTCAGTACCATCTGACTTTTCATGAGTTTTGAAGTTTTTGAAGTTTTCTTGGCAGAGATACTGGAATGTTTTGCCATTTCCTTCTCCATTTCATTTTACAGATGAGAAAACTGAGGCAAACAGGATTAAATGACTTTCCCAGCATCACACAACTAGTAAATATCTGAGGCTCAATTTGTACTCTGGTTCTTCCTGACTCTAGAACACAAACTCTATCCACTATGCCACGTAGGATCTTTAGGCATACCTGTGTAGAGCAATTCAATCCCTCTTCGACCACTCCCTTTATGAATTCTCATTTCCAAAAACTCTGAGTCTCAAGAGATATGTCAATTGACTAGCATTATCCTTCTTTTAAACAGATCTTGGCCCTAATCCAGTCAAGGCTTAGGGAAATGCCTTACTCTTAGGTGAATCAGTGGAGGGTCAGTTGTCTTTATCTCTTACTATTTTAATTACTTTAGTGAGGTATCTTCATAGGCTTTACAGAAAACACTTAACATGACATAATTTTGGAAAGAATAGTTATAAAAAAAAAAGAATTAGTAGGATTTGTCATCCAGGAAAGACCAACAACTTTGGAATAAAGTTTAAGTGCTAATGTCAGTTTGTAATGTGTAGCCTAAAAAGGTAATAAGGGTATGAGGCAGGGGTTCAATATGCATTCACCTATAAATAAGTTGTGATTATTGGAAAGAACATTAAAGTGAATGAAGGCATTTAATCATTTTATGGGAGGGAGGGAATAATTGTTTATATAGTGACTACTATATGCTGAGCACTGTGCTATGTGTTCTACAAATGTTATTTAATTTGATACTCATGTCAACACTGTGAGGCAAGTACTATTATTTCGCCCATTTTGCAGCTGAAGAAACTGAGGCAGAGACTAAGTGCCTTACAAGGCATTATGTAGTTAGGAAGTATCAGGCCAGATTTGAACTCCTAGGATATTTACATGGTAGCCTTTTAGGGAAGTTAGGTGGCACTAGGCTTGGAATCAGAAAGACATCTTCATAAGTTCAAATCCAGCCTTAGATACTTACTAGATGAGTGACCCTGAACAAGTCATTTAATGCCAATTTGCCCAGGTTCCTCTTTCATAAAATGAACTGGAGAAGGAAATGGCAAATGACTTCAATATCTTTGCCAAGAAAACTCCCAATTGGGAACATGGAGAGTCAGACATGTCTGAACAACAATAACCATGTAGGACTCTATCTCTGACTGCAAAGTAGGTACTATAGAAGCTCTGGACAATTCAGACCATGAATATCTTGGATGTTGTTTTCATTTCCAGATTCCTCAATTTAGGAAAGAGATCCATAAGCATGAACGAGAAATAGTGGCAAAGAGCATGGTAAAGTAGTTTCGGTCAATGGTGCATGAGGATTAGTTCAAAGAACTGAGATTGCTTGGCCTGGAGAAGAGGAAGCTTAGTGGAGTACACAATAACTGTTCTCAAACATTTTAAGGATTGTCTTGTGTAATAGAGATTGGAATTATTCCATCCATGAAAAATGGGTAGAATTTAACAACAACAACAACAACAACAGGACATTGTTTCACAGCATTTTCAGAAATATTTCCTTATTGAAAACCTTCAGAAAATAAATCAAAAGTTGGAAGCTTGTGCAATTTCATTTCTGATGGCTTAAGCTCAATTGGTTCAGTTAATAAAGTGGTTTTTTTTTTTCCATAAGTATCTCCATTATTTTCTCTCTTCCTAAGACCAAGGGTGTAATATGAAGACACTTCAGAGCATTTACTTCATAGGCCCCTGGGAAATAGAAGTGATCTAATCTACCAACAGAATGGTTTTCAAGATATTTTATTGTTTCCCCTTACTCTACTCTGTATAGTGGACTTTTGTAATTCTGAATCCTATTACTGTTTCCCCATCACTCTAGTACACTATATTGCTATCTGTTGATTCTGAGTTTGATGTCAACTTCATTTCTTTGATGTGGTTTACACAATTTAGATAAAGAATATCTTGGTTTTCACTTATAATATACTGTGAATGTTTCCAATAGTATTTTTTTATGTAGTAGCTTATCCACAGCTTCTTCCTTCAATATCCTACGTGGGCCAGAGAAATTGATGTTAAATCGGAACATCTCTAGGATGAAAAAGACTATATCTCCCATATTGTATTTGGTAACAGTATTTGTAGACTACCCATTGAATATATTGTCTGGGTCTTGCTGAGGTACCATGACTTTGGAAATTTCCTGCTGCCTCATTTCATGTAAGTGGTCACAGCTTTTGCAATATGTCATTCTTATCCTCTATAGATTATATCTTTAGAGCAGCTTAAATAATGTATACAGCTGATACAAATAGGTTATTCCATCATCAATCATTTTAAGATCTTTGTCTGATACCCCGATAGCCTATTTTTGAAGGTGAAAGAGTTGCCTTCTTACACATCTACCAAAAGGGGTTCTAAATTGTCTGAAGGCCCGCAAAGAGTGTCTATTCTAGTATAGAAGTAGTGAGCGTGAGATATCTATCTACTGCTATCTTCTGAAAATGAAGTAATTCTTGCTTAGTGTAGTGGTATGTTGGGACCATGAGGACTGACAGAGACTATCTCTCAATTCCAAATTTTCATAATCAATGGACACATTTTATTAATTTTTACCTCTAAGACAACAATTATAGGGACCATCTGCCTCAGTTACATTTTTTTCTTAGTGATCTGGGATGGCACTTGTAAATAATATTCTATCATTGCCAAAAAGTAGATGTATGAAAATTTTCTTAATAAGCCTTAATGTAAGGGAACAATGCCTCCATGGCAGTCATGAATCACTTAACAAGAGAATATATCTCTTTGCTGAATTCCTTTTTTGGACTGAGGGTAGGATTGTCATGTTTATACTTTCATCAGTATACTATGGAGAAACACAGAACTTACATCTGTCTCTAGAGATGGAACTTAACAATGTATGGCTTTTTCTGTATGTGATCTATGGAAAAATGGATAAAAAGCCAAGCTTTTTTTTTTAATGAATGGAATAGTGATCAGAAATATAATTCCACTGGTGCAGGTAACTGTTATGAAGAAACTTCTACCAATGTAGGTTGATAGTTCTACAATTTATAGTATTAGAGGGCTGCCTAGAGAACTTAAGTTTAAGTTTAAGTGACTGCCCACACAGCCATTGTTTGTCAGATGTAAAACCTGAACCAATATAAGCCTTGAATTGATGCTAGTTATCTATAAATTCTGTTTCTTTATCATTGAATATTAAACTATCGAAATAAAAAAAACTCAATAAACATTATAATTAGTTGATTTAGTTATCTATAAAAATTTTGGAAGACTGAGAAAAATAAATACTAAACTTTGTACAGAAGGAAAGAACATTGGCTCTAAAGAATTGGGTTTAAATTATAATTTTGTTGCAGGATACCTTTATGATTTTGGACAAATAATTTAACTCTTTTAAGCATCGGCATGTTAAATTGTAAAAGAAGGGAGTTAACTAAATGATCTTTAAGATCTCTTCAATGTCTAAATTTTTGGTGTTTTTAATAAAAGCCATATTAATAAAAATCATTCTAAAATACTCCTTGAGCACTATAGTGTGCTTTTATTGGAAATGCTCTTTATCTTCACCTGCCCTTAGCAGGGAACCCTTTATGCAATAAATGTTGTTAAATGAATGTATAAGTTCCTGTCTGATGAGGATTCTAATTAGTTGACATTTGCCTAACATTTTAAGGTTTTCAAGGGTTTTCACAAATAATCGCATCTGCTTCTCACAACAATTAAGTGATCCTGGTGTTATAATGCCATTTTTAAAGACAAGAAAGATGTGATTAAGAAAAAAAATGTGTGACTTGTCCTTGAACACAGAGATAAAAAGTGTGAGAGGTAGAATTTGAACTCTTGTCTTCTAAGTACTAAGTGAACATCCTTGACAGTGCATTTGCTTCTGAAACCAATCAGTGAGATCTATATCTACATCTATATTCTCTTTTAACAACTATTATAACACTTCATTTGAAAGAAATTCAATACTTTTTTATACTTACACTTTTCCAGGACCATTTAAGAAATTAACTCTTTATAATTCTAAGTGCTACTAACTGAAAAAAAATATGCCTTCAATACCCTTTCCTCTCATTTTATTCTACTCTTTATCTAATTCTTAAATAATTATCATACTAGTTGTCTTTACACATAAATTTTATTGTTTAATTATTTTTTTTCTTTGTCATTTATATGCAGCATAGGTGAGGATGGAGCCAATCAAAATTGTATGAATGTGTGTGTGGGAAATCTTTGCCTGTATGTATCCTTCCACTCTCTTTGTTTATTTACTGTTCCTCTCTAGAATACCCCCTCACATTAACCTAGTGGTAACTAATTCCTTGAAGATTTTTGCTTCTAGCTCCATAACAAAACCTATTCTCTAGAAAGGTTTTACAAGTTTTGTCTTCCCCAGGCTTACATTTAGATATATTTGAGTTAAAGGAATGATGATGTTATGATAGAATTTAATGTAACTGTTAGTAATTGAAGGAAATTGATATTTGATGTCCCTGAAATAACATCGTATAAGTGTTTGCTATGTGATTTTGTGCAAGTCACTTGACTCTTTAGATTATAAATAGCTAGATAAGAAATTTATCATATGATAGCTAAGTGGCATATTAAAGAGAGCACTCAACCTAGAATCAAGAAAACCTGAGTTTAAATCCCATCTCAGATACTTATAACTATGACTTGAGCAAGTTACTTAGTCTATGTTTGCCTCAGGTTCCTCAATTGTAAAATGAGAGTATTACTAGAACCTCTATTACCATGTTGTGAGAATAAAATGGGATATTTATAAACCACTTAGCAAAGGGCCTAGCATGTTGTCGCTATATACATGCCAGCTATTACTACTGTTAATACTGCTACTACTACACTACTACTACTACCACCACCACCACCACCAACCTCCCTCCACCACTACTACTACTACTACTACTACTACTACTACTACTACTACTACTACTACTACTACTACTACTCATTCTATTGACTCAAACACCTAAACTATTATTTGTTTTTCCTTACAAATAGATGACTAGGTGGTAGGTGGATAGCACTGGTTCTAGGGTCAGGAACATCTAAATTCAAATCCAGCCTCAGATGTTTTGCTAACTATGTGGCCTTGGGCAAGTCCTTTAACCCCTATTTTCCTTAGTTCCTCATCTCCTCATAGCGACACATTGGAGAAGAAAATGGCAAACTACTCAAGTATGTTTGCCAAGAAAACCCCATGGACTTTACAGAATGACTGAACAACAAGAGATTGCTGAGTACACCCTTCTACAAGAATGATATTCTTTTAGTAATTAATAGCATTGTCAATAGAATAAGCAAACATGAATCTAACATCGTTATTAACTACTTGATGCAACAGGTAATGTGTTGGATTTAGAATCAGAGGGTATGGTTTCAAATCTTTTCTCCGTTACTATTTGAGTGACTTTATGTCATATGCTCTATAACTTGATCATATTTGAAATGAGATATTTGGATTAGAATTCCAGCAAAAAATTCATATCTAGATACATAAGCCCATGAATAATTCCCTTCTTTACCCCCAAAATAAGAAGATTGCAGAGAGGGGGATGGAGGGAGAGCAGAGAATCCTATTAATTATGAGAATGTACTTCAGGAGGCCCTGTAGGGTAATCATGGCCATACATTCTTTCTAGAGTTTGTAAAGTAGTCTTGGAAAAAATTCTTTGGCCTGGGCACATATAAAATAGCCCATAGAAATGAATTCTGGATGTAATTGATGACAGTACCATGAAAGAACTCACTATGAGCATCAATTTCAGTATAAGAAAGATTGGCATTTTGTTGAGTAAAATCGAGTTAGTCACTGACAATTTATAAAATGTCATTCATATTCTTGGAATATACAGTTTGATTCCTAGCTAAATCTGTTTACTATTAATCTGTGTGCCTCTTTGTGTGCATTTAGGCTCACAGATCTATAAACAAATATATAATAAAGGAGTACCTAGGTAGTGAGCTAGATGGCACCATAGTATGTGAATATCATATTTGCACGTTAAGGTGACTCACTGAAGATCCTAATGTAGACCTTAATAAAGCAGAATAATAGTGATCTGGGCACATTATATGCTATGTATTATATTTTTCCTCCTATTACAGAGACTTAGTTACTTGAAAGGATATGTCATTGTCAATTATGTTCTTAAAATCCTTATAAAATTGACTGGCTAAAAAGTATAGGAGGGGAAAAAGTTTGCTCTTAAAACTATGCTTAGTTTTGAGAGGTTTTATCTCTGGATTTCTTTGGATTTGTAGTTATGTGATGAAGTGGATGTAGAGGATAGTAAAGGAGGACTACCACCTCTTGTGTAGGGGCTTCCCAGGTCCTTTTACAGGCTACTCATCCACTTTTCATGTCCACTAGGTCACCCAACTCTTACCTGAAGCTCCAAGAAGCTTAGCATGTACAGTGGCCACACCCTAGGAAAACTTTCTTGACAGACAGGCTAAACCAAGTTGAGGGCAACTAAGAAGTCTCAAATCCACCAAGAAGTTAGGAAAATGTCTACCCAATGCAAGCAAAGATTTCCCCAACTGGTGGAATGGCAAATGAGAAAAAAAAATGTTCCAATGGCCATAAAGGCAACTGAAACAGGCACTGTGGAATGCCTAGAGCTTGGTTGGACATTGACGATGCCAAGGTCATCCATCGCATCCCCAGCTATAGCCAGTCATCTTGACTTTCTGCTGCTAGACTTCAATAACTATGGAAGAGCGAGTGAGGTTGACAACTTTGTTTAACTCTTAAATTCAATTCACAGGCAAGTCAAGAGCTAATGCAGTGATGTCATTCATCCTCTTAAAATAAAATAAGATGAAAGAGAAGTTTATGTTTATATAAACGTAACAACAATGCTGCCAATAACAGCACCACACAGGAGGGCTGCTAGCACAGGTTTTTTGATCTGCTCTTCTAAAGAAAGGAACTTTAAGGGGTTTACAATCTCACTTTAATTAAACATACATACATCATTCACTTAATTCAGGGGGGAAAGTTGGCACCCTCAACTTCAGAGAAAATACAAACAGAAATTGCAAGCAGAAATTATATAAAAAAGAGAAAATAATACAAATCAGCAGACAGGGCTTCTAACAAACTGTCCATAGCTATACATACATAGTTACCAAAGAGAGAAGCACCAATATCTGGGTTCACAAAGCCAAGTGTCTCCTTAACAGCTACCCAAAGTCTTGTCTGGCCAAATCACATGAACATTCTTCCAATGAGTGAGCCCCCAAGCAAAATGCTAACCTCAGAATATATATAATATACATATATATACATATATCCATAAACACACACACACACACACATACACACACACACACACACACATATACACATACATTTCTTCAGGGTCAGCCCACAGAGGGCATCACAACCATGTGACTCAAACTCAAGTGACTTAGGCTTTCTTGTGACTTAAGTAGTTCATCAAAGACTCTTGATTCAATCAAAGACTTGATTCAAATGAAGACAAGGCTCAATCAAAGATACTTGACTACCTTAGTTCTGAGAAGCACTCCAAAAGAAAAAACAGCAAAAAGTTCCACTTTGCTTGCCACTACAATCAGAAAATGTTTAGTGGGATATACAGAGTTTTTAAGTTCTTTTTATTAAATAACTATATTTTCAAAGATGACAACTGGAAAGCAGGGACTGGCCTAAAGCTGTCCCCCAGGACCATCCAAACACTGACAAAAATGGCTCTGAACAAATTCTAGAACTGCAGAACCCACAAAATAACAGAGGGAAGCAGGGATCCAGCCCAGGACAGCCTGGATGGTCTCTGGGTAAGGTCTATCAGATGGAGCTGGGAGAAAAGCTGAGCAGAGCCCAGCATGGGTGACCCCAGACCAACCAGACCAAGAGCCAGAGAGAACAGGCCCTAGGGCCCTGAATCAGTGAGCTGTGGCAGTTACCACACTTTTCAACCTACAAACACCAAAGACAAAAGAGAAGTTTAGTGGGAAAAAACTGCAGGGACAGAGTGAAAGGAGTTTGCAGTTCAGCCACTGCCCTGGGGACAGCAAAGGTGGTGCAGCTACAGAAGTACAGCTGCAGTTGCTTCCGGCCTCAGGCACACTTGGTGGGAGGAATTAAGTGGCAGAACAGAGCTAGAGTGCAAAGCCTTTTCAAATCTGGGTCATGGTCCAGGGTAGCGGCTCTTGGGGGAGCAGGAGCACTGGTGTGGCAGAGCTTGCTGTGTAGAAAAAGCTCTGAAAACAACAGCACAGCCCCTCAAACTTAGGACAATGTACTCTATACTTTACAAGCAGTCACACCCCGACGAGAAATTCAAGGGTCAAGTAGTTGCCTGGGAACTTGGCCAGACAGTGAAAACAGACTCAGATTTTCACTCAGACTTTGGAATCTTTCTTTGGTGACAAAGAAGACCAAAATATACAGCCAGAAGAAGTAAACAAAGTCAAAGAGCCTACATCAAAAGCCTCCAAGAAAGACATGAACTGGTCTCAGGCCACGGAAGAGCTCAAAAAAGGATTTGGAAAAGCAAGTTAGAGAAGTAGAGGAAAAATTGGGAAGAGAAATGAAAGTGATGTGGGAAAACCATGAAAAATAAGTCAATGACTTGCTAAAGGAGACCCAGAAAAATACAGAATAAAATAACACCTTAAAAAGTAGACTAACTCAAATGTCAAAAGAGCTCAAAAAGCCAATGAGGAGAAGAATGCCTTGTAGGCAGAATTAGTCAAACGGAAAAGGAGGTCCAAAAGACCACTGAAGAAAATACTGCCTTCAAAATTAGATTGGAGCAAGTGGAAGCTAGTGACTTTATGAGAAATCAAGATATTATGAAACAGAAACAAAAGAATGAAAAAATGGAAGACAATGTGAACTATCTCATTGTAAAAACCACTGAGCTGGAAAATAGATCCAGGAGAGATAATTTAAAAATTATTGGACTACTTGAAAGCCATTATGAAAAAGAGCCTAGATATCATCTTTCAAGAAATTATCAAGGAGAACTGCCCCAATATTCTTTTTTTTTGCCCTGATATTCTTTAGTCAGAGGGTAAAATAGAAACTGAAAGAATCCACTGATTGCTTCCTGAAAAAGATATCCAAAAGAAAACTCCTAGGAATATTATAGCCAAATTCCAGAGCTCCCAGATCAAGAAGAAAATACTGCAAGAAGCCAAAAAAAAAACAATTAGACTATTGTGGAAATACAATCAGGATAGCATAAGATCTAGCAGCTTCTACATTAAGGGATCAATTGGCTTGGAATATGATATTCTGGAGGTCAATCAAGCTAGGATTAAAACCAAGAATCACTTACCCAGCAAAACTGAGTATAATGCTCCAAGGA
>CM053622.1:262605475-262628747 GCA_028646595.1 Phalanger gymnotis | reverse complement strand
CATGAAAGTTCACCGCACTAATGGAATTGCTCTTGTCTCAATTCCTATTCCTTATACTACACATACAGACATAAAATCTTAGGATCGTAGAGGGAGATTTAGAAGGGAACTTAGAGAACATCTAGCTTTCTACGCCTACTTTTTATAGATTAAGGAACTGAGGTCTAAAATCTTTAATTGATTTGCCTAAGGTCATAAAGGTAGTGATACCTACACACACACACACACACACACACACACATGCACACACAAAAACACACATGTAGAGAGAGTATATATAGAAAGTGTATATTGAGCATATATATGTATATGTGTATGCATATATATATATATACGTATATATGTGTGTGTATATATATATATGTATGTATGTATGCATGTATGTATGTATATGTCAGGGTTTGGCCAGCAATCTCCAACCAGTCACTGGGAAATGAAGACACAGGTCAGGGGGTACTGAAACACAGCACATTTATTGAAAGCCAAGCGAGTTCTTACGTAGTGTTTCTACTGCTTTGAAGTCTATGTGAGTCGTATGCCAAGAATGTTGCTTGTGTTTCTTCAATATTATCACTCAGTATTTTCTCATACTAGACCTTATTTTTTTTCCCCACACTGTATCTCCATGTTCCATCTCATTCTGGGAGCACAGAGGCCCTGCTTGGAGCATTCTCCAGAGCCTTTTCTCAAAACATGAAGAGATCACGTCGAGCTCCAGGTTTCTACTTATATAAATATCATATATAGAGAGCATCTATACATGTGTGTATATATATATTATTTTTATAGAATATTTTATACATGATTACCAAAAATTTAAGTATTGCATTTAGTCATAGTAGTTTTAACTTTTGAAAAAATAATAGATTACTCTTGAGTTATTTGTAGATTAAAGGTTTGCTAGCTCTCAAGGGACAATAATGTGAGTATTATTATGAGAGAAGAGAAAGAAATAAAATAAACTCTTTTGTATATTAACAAATGTTATAACTTAATAAGAACTTCATGAGACAACTCCAGAATTCCTTGGTCATTGTAAAATGGAGAACCTGAGAAATCTTTTGGTCTAATCCCTTTATTTGGAAGATGAGTGGAAAATGTTAAACAACTTGTCTTACAAGAAATGGCCCAACGAATATTGATGTAACTAATAACATCCTCTATGTACAGACAGCTTTATCAAATTAGAAAAAAAAATGGAATTACAGAATCAAGCATACAATAAACATTATAAGCTCAATGTGCACTAGTTAGTCCTAGATTTTTCTGTTGAATCAATAAATGTTTTTAACCACTGCTATAGATAAGCAAGAGAGAGTGAACGAGTATCCTATAACTCCTCTGTACTTATTGACTGTATCAACAGAAAGCATGGACCAGTAACAAACCAGGCATTCAGCTGGAGCTTAGGACAAAAAAACTAGAATAACTGAAGATTTGATGAATGAGGGAATGTGACTCCTTTGCAGTGGAAAATAACTCACAATTCTATGAGAGCACTGACCTTGGAAGGCAAGCAGAGAATTGCCCATTAAAGTATATAAATGAAAATTACACATAAGTTTTTTACATATAAGTTTGAGTAATCATTTTTTTTTCAAATGTGTTATGTTTGAACTCATTTCCCTGCACTCTGTGTATAGTTGTGGGAGAGTGTATTTGAAAAATATATTTTATTTTATTTGGGAGTTCTGGGGATTGTATGAACTATTCTTAATATGTCTTTTTATTAAAAATGTGTTTCTCAAAGTTAATTAACTCCGTATGCCTAATTTATAATAAATCTGTAACACATCAGGTGAGTCAAAAATACCAGGCACCACTCAATTCCATGTGTTTGCCTCCAGGATTGCTTAGAAAAAAAATAATCAGCTGTCCTGTGAGGCTTCCATATTTTAGTGCTAGCAACATTTAGAAAACAGCCCAGAGCAGATAGCAACTACTCTTATGTTACAAAGGTAGAATGCAGCAGAGTCTATATTCAACCCTAGATCCTTTGACTCTAAATCTAGTACTATGTATTTCATTCATTCATCTAGTCATTCATTAAATCATTTTTCATTTATTAAATATTTTATTTTTCTCCTTCCATCTCCCATTAGAACAAATGCAAAACCAATTTTATGATGAAAAGTGTTTAATGTAAATATAACCAAATTATTTCATTAACAATTTTCAAAAATGTCTCTTACTCTATTTATCTGCTCTATTAGTCCATCATCCCCCTTGCAATAGGTGAGAAGAATTTCTCAATATTGGGCCTCTGAAATTATAACTGATCGTTTTGTTGATGAGAGTTTCAAAGTCATTCTGAATAATTTATTTTTATAATACTGATGCTATTGTTATTTTATCTAATTGCTATAATTAAGTAATTCAGTAAACATTGAAAGGGTGATTTCACCTCCAAAGAAGAGAGAATTAAAACAATATTTAAGAATTATTTTGCTCAATTGTATGCCCATAAATTTGATAACCTTAGGGAAATGGATGAATATTTACAACAAACACAAATTGCCCAGGTTAACAGAAGAGGAAGCAAAATACCAAAGTAACCCCATCTCAGAAAAGTAAATTAAGCAGGTCATCAATTAACTCAATGGGAAAAAAAAAATCTCCAGGGCCAGATGGTTTTATATGTGAATTCTATCGAACATTTAAAGAACAATTAATTCCCATACTTTATAGACTATTTGGGAAAATAGGTGAAGAAGGAGTCCTACCAAATTCTTTTTATGACACAGATACGGTACTAATATCTAAAGCAGGAAGAATTAAAACAGAGAAATAATATTATAGACCAGTTTTCCTAATGAAAATTGATGCAAAAATTTTAAATAAAGTATTAGCAAAAAGATTGCAGCAATTTATCATGAGAATAATACATTATGATCAGGTAGGATTTACTCCAGAAATGCAAGGCTGGTTCAATATTAAGAAAATTATCAGCGTGATTGATCATATCAGCAACAAAATTAGCAGAAACCATAGGATTATCTCAATAGATGAGGAAAAAGGTTTTGATGAAATACAACACCCATTCCAATTAAAAAAAAACCATGAGAATACACAAGAATAAACGGAGTCTTCCTTAAAATTAGGAATAGCATCTACTTAAACCCATCAGCAAGCATTATGTATAATGGGGATAAGCTAGATGAATTCCCAATAAGATCCGTGGTGAAAGAAGGATGTCCATTATCACCCCTATTATTCAATTTGGTTCTAGAAATATTCTCTTTAGCATTAAGAGAAGAGAAAGAAATTGAAAGAATTAGAATAGGCAAAGAAGAAATTAAGTTACCCCTCTTTGCAGATAATAAGATGATTTACTTAGGGAAGCCTAGAGAATCAAGTAAAAAAACTACTTGAAATAATAAATAACTTAACATCCTTGCAAGATATAAAAGAAAACAACATAAATCCTCAGCATTTCTATATGTTACTAACAAAGCCCAACAGCAAGAGATGGAAGGAGAAATTCCATTTAACATCAGTATAGACACTATAAAATATTTGGGTGTCCACCTACCAAGACAAATCCAGGGCCTATATGAACACAATTACAAAACATTTTTCATACAAATAAAGTCAGATCTAAATAAATAAAAAAAATCAGATATAAATAAAGAACATCAGTGGCTCATGTTCAGGCTGAGCTAATATAATAAAAATTACAATTTTACCAAAATTAATTTACTTATTCAGTGCCATACCAAACTACCAAAAACATATTACAAAGCTGGATGAAATAATAACAGATTTCATCTGGAAGAACAAAGGTCCATAATATCAAGGGGATTAATGAAAAGAAATGCTAAGGAAGATAGCTTAGCCATGCCAGATATTAGAGAGTATTTTAAAGCAGCAGTCATCAAAACTACTTCGTACTGGCTAAGAAACAGAGTGGTGGATCAGTAGAATAGGTTAGGTACACAAGACACAATAGACAATGACTATATTAATCTACTCTTTGATAAACCCAGAGAATCCTCTTCTGGGTTAAGAATTCACTATTTCACAAAAAAACTGCTGGGAAAACTGGAAAATGGTAGGGCAGAAACTGGGCATAGACCAATATCTTGTGCCACATACAAAAATAAAGTCAAAATGGGTTCATGATTTAGGAATAAAAGCTGATACTATAAGCAGTTTGAGAGAGCAAGGAATAGTTTACCTGTCAGAATTATGGGAAAGGGACCCAACAACAGATAGTGTTACAAAATGCAAATCGGATAATTTTGACTATGTTATATTAAAAAGTTTTTATATAAACAAGGCCAAAGCCACAAAGATTAGGAGGGAAGCTGACAATTGGAAAAAAAAAATCTTTACAACCAGTGTCTCTGATAAAGGCCTCATATCTAAAGTACACAAAGAACTGAACCACATTTGTAGGAATGCAAGTCATTCCTCAATTGACAAATGGTCAAAAGATATGAACAGGCAATTTTCAAAGGAAGAAATTAAAGATATCCATAGTTATATGAAAAAATGCTCTAAATCACTATTGCTTAGAGCAATACAAATCAAAACAACTCTTAGGTACCACATCTCTCCTCTCTGATAGGCTAATATGACAAAACAGGGAAATGATAAATTGATAAATCCTGGAGAGGATGTGGGAAAATTGGAACATTGTCATATTGCTGATGGAATTGTTAATTGATCTAGCCATTCTGGAGAGCAATTTGGAACTATGCCCAAAGGGTATAAAAATATGTATACACTGTGATCCAGCAATACCACTTCTAGGGCTATATCCCAAAGAGATCATACAAGTGGGAAAAGGACCAGTACATACAAAAATGTTTATAGCAGCTCTTTTTGTGGTTCCAAAGAATTAGCTATCAAAGGGATGCCAGTTAATTGGGGAATGGCTAAACAATTTGTGGCATATGAATGTAATGGAATACTATTTTGTAATAAGAAATGAGGAACAGAAGGAGGAGAGTAGATCCAGGAGATCATTATACATGATTACAGACACACAATATCTATTAAGACCTTACTTTGATAGACTTGACTCCTCTCATCAATACAGGGTTCAAAAACAACTCCAAAGGATTCATGATGGAAAAAGCTATTGACATCTGGAGAAAGAATTGTGGAATCTGAATGCAGATTGAGGCAAAGTATTTGCTCTCTCTTTTACTTTCTCTTTTGGTTTGTTTCTCCTGTCTCATGATTCATTTCATTGGCTATCATTCTTCTTTACAACTGGACTATTATGTAAATAAATTCAGTGTGAAGGTATATGTAGAACCTACATTGGATTACATGCAATCTTGTGGGGTAGTGGGGAGCAGAGGGAGGGAGAGACAATTTGGAACCCAAAAACTTGTGGAACTGAATATTGTAAACTAAAAATAAAAAAAAATAATTAGTGACTTAGGGCATTTTTTTTAAGAATATGGCTTTCGGTAGATTAGATCTCTTTCCTTGTGAACAGCTTTTTCACATCTTTTGTTAAAATAGCTTTAAAAATTGTTTTGAAGTATATGTCTTGGAATATTTCTCAGCGTATTTTACTGAAAAAGATTTTTCTCCAACTAGTGGAAAGCATTAAACCAAATCTTAGCTACTTTGAATCTTTTTTCTGTGGACAATCTTTTAACTTTACTTTTTTTTAGTTTGGTCATGTAATCTTTCTCTATCTATATATCTAAAAGTTAATTTCTTGTTCCCTTTTCTGGTTTTAATGTGACCTTTTGCATCCAGGACATTAACCCTTTTGGGGCTTATCTTGCTATTTGGTGTGAAGAACAGTTGGAAAATTATGTCCTTGCCAGACTGCTGTCTAGTTTTTGCAGCAGACTTTTTCAAATAATGAATCCTTATTCTAGCATCTGGGTTTTCTGTGTTTACTGAGCATGTGTTTACTAGTTTTCTTCTCTATGTTTTGTACTTAATGTTTTCTCCTGTTCTACATTTTTAAATCAGTATAAAATCATCGTGATGAGATTACTATATTGTTTCAGTATAGCTTATTATCATTTTAATTTATTATCCATAATTTATTCTTACCATATATACAACTTTTTAAAAAAATTGTTTCCTCTTTATTTATCATAGTTTCTCAATTTCTTGTTTTATTTTATTTTTTTTTTAGCTCGCATTTCTAGCACTGTATAATTAGTAGTGATGGTAATGGACATCTTTGCTTTACCCTTGATATTACTGGAAAGGATTCTATCCTGTCTTTATTTTATATAATGATGACTTTGATTTTAGATATGCATTATGTATCATATTAAGGAAGGATTCATTATCCTTAAGTTGTTTGCTTTTAAACAGGAATGTATGTCATATTTTGTCAGTCATTTTTCTTTATTTATGTACTTATTTTACTGTTTTTATTTACTTGCTCAACTGTATAAATTAGTGTTTATAATTTTTATAATACACCTTATATATACTAATGGTTGTCTCTGAATTTCTAGCAGAAAGACAACCTAATTATAGTGCATAATTTTTATGCATAGTAATATAAACCCTTTGCTAATATTTATTTAAGTCTTATTTAAGCCATCAATGTTGATTCGGGATATTTGACTGTTTTCTATCTCTTAGACTCTAATTGGTTTGAGTATCAAAACTATATTTGTATCATGGATGGAATTATCTAGGATCTCCTCTTTTCCTAATTTTGAGAAAGTCTATATAATATTCAGATTTTTTTTTCTTTTAATGCTTTGCTTGTAATAGTCTCAAGACATTTTTCTTTAGAATTGATTGATTTTAGGTCTTAATTAGTTTTCTGTTAAATTGAGTATTTTTACTTTTTGTACATTTTCATGCATTTCATTTCAGTCATTTGTTTTAGTGTCATATGGTTTGAGAAAGATAGTTTATAATCATAATCTATATTCTTTATTTGTTTGGAATTTCTCTTTTTAATTTTTTGATATGTAATTTTATTTTATCCTTTTAAAATTGAATTAGATAATGATTTATCTAGTTAATGGTTTTAAAATATACCTTAATTTTGTTTACTAATTTATTTTTAATTTCAATATCATTACCCTCTTCTTTGATTTTCAGAATTTCTGCTTCAATATTTAAGATTTCTTGGTAGTTTTTATATGTTTTTTTTCTTTGTTCTTTTTTTTTGTTTGTTTTTAGCATAATGACCAATTCATTGTTTCCTTGAATCTGCACTCTAATCTGACTACACTGGTATTCCAGGGCTTACTGAGAACTACAGGGACTGAATCTACAATAAAGAATATTCTAGGTGACTCTTTTACTATTATGTCTAGTGGGACACTGAGTAAAAGTTTTCTGAATCTCTATGCTGCTGTCCTAGTTCATAGCTCTGAACATCTATCCCAATTAATTCATTCTCTCCTGGTCATTTTCCTATAGATTAAATTTGCTATTTGGGGCTAGAAAAATAACCTTATTTTGTTCTTCTTTCAATTTCCCAATCACTAATCAGTTTTGTGTTATACAAAGATTATTTATGAAATAGGTGTGGAGGTGAGGAAAGCAGGTTTGTAGTGTAGCTTCTTAATCTTCTATTTAGTTTGTCAAAAATCTGGTGTTTTTATATTTGACCATGCTGCCAAAAAATTGTGACTCTTTTCTGGACATCACTTTTTTTTTTATTCTAAACAATATGGAGTTCAGAATAAATGATCTCTAAGGTTCCTTCAAACTCTTGTTTCTATGATTCCTCACACCTATTCTACTATACCCTTGTAATGGTAATGTAAACTTGAAGATCTTCCCATCTATTAATAGGCCCATATGACCTGCTTGAGGCACATGGAAGTCTAAGTCACATGAAACCTGTGGTGGGAGGAGCTTATTGAATGGGTTGAACAGCAAGGGTGGAACAGGAACGGTGGAACAGAATAGAGGAAGTTAGAGCAATTAGAGAGGAGAGAGAGAGAGGAAGCAGACAAAGAGGCAGCTAGCTGTGAGTGTTTTTTTTTTTTTTTGTGGGAAGGCCAGAGCAGGGGGAAGGCTTTGCATGGTGGTAGCACAAGCATTGTTACTGTGTATGGATTTCTTTGTTGCTCTGATGGATTTGGCTTTCTGGTGTTGCATGTGGCTTTCTGGTGTTTGAATAAATGGTTTGGTTGTGTCTTCCTTATAATGAGTCTATTATATTTTGCAATTCAGAACTATGCCAGCATATTCATAGTTGCCATGAGTGCTGTGACTATCATGTTGGTTATATAACCCTCTTCTACTATTTTCCATCCTTTACTTTTGTCTAAGCTTTTCTTTCCTCTACATTTTTGCTTTTGTCATGTGCATAATGAATTAGTCTTTGTCTGCTATACAAAACCCTCAACAAACTCATCCATTAAGAACATTTTTCTTTGATGCCCATGTAAAGTCCCATGTCCATTATGCATACTTTAAAGAAACTTCCCTGCTATCTGTCACATGGAAAGATTCCAACTAGGGAAATGTCAGTTCATCTCGTGATGAGGGTAAGTGAGGTCTAAGGTATATTCACTCCTTCGAATAAGTAGATAAATGAATGAAAATTCATTTTAAGAATTATGTTTGTTTAATAATTACCAACATTACTTTTAATTATAAATATAAATCAATGCAATAAGAATTACTGTTCATATTAAATTATAAATAGTAATATTTTATTAAAATTAATATTAAGAACTCAAAAAGTGCCAAGCCCTGTGCTAAGTCCAAATGATGAAAATATAAAAGCAAATCATCCCTTCCCCTTAACAAATATGCATTCCACTAAGAAGAAACAACATAAAATTAGGAGAAAACTATTAGCCAGCGTGAGGTGACTTGGCTTAGAATGTTATAGTGATGATGAGTAGAGCCATAGGGGAATAGAGTGACACATCCAATCATAGAAAAATTGTAAATTAATTTATCATTCCATTATGGGTTGAAGGGAAAGGGTAAAATGGAAATTGCCTGACACTGCTAAGATCTTTGCAAATATTTTCTTATTTGGAGAGAAGGGAAATATTTGTATCTTAGCAGCAAGGTGAATGACATTGTTAATGAGGTAAACAGAGAGTAGAGGATGAAGTGAAGCATTGTATTGTTGAGGTGGGAGATGGAATAGGGAATAAGGACTTATGGTAGATTTCATGAGAGACGGACACAGTAGCTGTTGATGGAACTGAGTAAAAAGTTGTTAATTGTCAATAAACATTTATTAATTACCTATTGTGTGTCACTGTGCTAAATGCTGGGAATACAAATACAAAAAAAAAGAGTGAAAGACTTTAAGAAGTTCAGAGTCTAATGGGGGGAGACAAAGTGTAAAAAGAAGTTAAAACATGTATAGAAGGTGAAGTACTCAATGTAGAAACATAGTGGCAGAGTCAATCAGAGGAGTCTGAAGATGGTATAGCCAAGTGAGAAAGGAATTGTTATGTTATCAGTGTTTGTCTGTGATTCAACTACTTTTCTTCTACCTACCACAAAATAGGAAGGATTTATGTAAATGGAGACAAAGTTTCCCCTTGGACATGACTGACAGAAGTTTCCCTGACAGAATCATTTCCCATCATCTCTCATCCCCTGTTCTCACCCCACCCCAACCCATCATGCTTGAAACTCTGGTTAATACTGACCATTTGGAACCTTTTGGCTGTATCTTCCCTAACACAGCTTCCTAGTCATCTAAGGGCATGAAATATCCTAGTCTCATGAAATATAGGTCTCTTCTGAAAATCAGATGAGTCACCTTACCCTGATCTGCTGATCAGATTCATATTCATATGGGGATGAGGGGTTGTGGTAGCAGTGGTAGGAATATATGATGAAGTAATTGACACAAAAAGACAAAGACATGGGGATAGGTGAGTCATATAGTCTGGCTATAGACTGATTTTAATGGGGAAAATGAAAATTTTTTATACAGGTTAATTGCTAAGTGATTCTGACTTCTCAGAAGAGTACAATGAAGCATTGGTTAATGTTTCTTATCTCCTTGTTCCTGGGAACGAGACACCAGTCTCCTACAGGCTAACAAAATTGAAACATGTCTGTTCTTTCCCATGTGGATAACCACACAGTGAAACATTTCTGTTCTTTCCTATATGGGTATTCATTTTGAAATATTTCAGTTCTTTCCCATGTGGATAATCAGCTATAAAGGTGGGTTTTCTTTGCCATGTCTTCTTATTCTAAAATGGCCTTTGCCTTGCATAGACCCATCCTCAAGTGACCCTACTGTTCAGAGATCTACAAGCCTGCTTTGCAGAGGTCTAATGAGGCCTAAACAGTAACCAGGATATAGCTGGCTCCCCACACCTCCCCCCTTTTTATTCTATAATTTTAAGTATCTTAAGCATAGTGTTTACCATCCTAAGGAAACAAAGTAGACAAAAAATTATTATGACCAAACAAAGAATTCAAGGAAGTGTATAGAAAATAGTCAAAAATACATTATTAAATGGGTTAAATTTTTTTTGAAAATAACAATAATTATTTTTGCTACCCCCTCTGAATCAATACCAGGAAGAGGGGCATTTCATTATTCCAGCATTCCAATCAATTGCCCCTTTTTCTTTTGTAGACACCTCACCATTATAGATACATCTGAATTCTTCCCCTTAACTATGACAACTTTAAGTAAATATGGGACGGATTGATTGACACATTGACAAATCAAAGAGGGCAGTCACTTTTTTGAATATAGATAGAGAGACTCAAAAGGAAATAAAAAGGCAATTGTCCCTTTAAGATTCAAAAAGTTCTTTTGTATACAGCTGTCTGGCAGGGAACATTGTCAAAGAAGTCCTGTGGTCCTTGGTATTTGTTCCAGTGATCTCCAGCATACTCCTTCTTGTCTTCTTGTCAGAACCAGTTTTTCTGTCCACTCTCCTACAAGAGTGATCTTGGCACAATTTTAAATTACCATTTCTAATCCTTACAACCCTGATCATTTTTACAAACTCAAAATTTGAACCATAGCCAATTGTCATATTTAAGAAATTCACATTCGAAGCCAGTGTCATACACTTTACATTAATCTATTATTAATTTCCTCACCAGGAGGATGAGATGTTATTTAAGGAATTAATAACTGGCTTCAGTACATTCATAAATACATTAAATAGTCAATTTTTCATACAATGAATATAGAGCCATGCCATGTTTCTTGATAGAATTTACAAAATAAACCACAAACCATTCTTCTTTTTAGCATTATTAATTGTAACAAAACTTTAGACAAGCATGATATTGATCAAATAACAAAATAACCTTCTCACACTGCTTAAGGAACATTTACAAACTGAGCCCTAAGTGGCTCGCATGCATTTCTACCCTTGTTCATAAAGCTTTACTAAGTTGGTGCAAAACTCCTTAAGTAGCACAAATTCCCAAGGTATTATAACAAACAAAATTTCTAGTTATTGCAGAATTCTTAGATATCACAAAGTTTCTTAGTCAAAAAAGTGTTGTAATGGAATCTCACATTGGTAGCAGTAAGAGTGATGACAGGAAAAATACGATTGCTCTTAGAATCCTTTTAAACAAAGGGGACATCTTTAGGTGAGTCTTAAGCAGGTTGTATAAATTTCTGCACGTGTTCTAGTTCTAGATAAAAATAAGATTAGATTGCCTACTAAGATAACACAAAATAGCTTAAGCCTTATCCTAACTACTTGCTCTGATCACAGAAATTTGCTATAGAAGGAAAAAGTAGAGACATGTGACATACTCAAATTCAGACTCAAAACAAAATTAGTTATGGTCCCAAGTGCCTTTTGCCTTAAAGAGCAAGTCTCACTAATCATAGCTTAGAGCCAGATACAGTTGCTTCTACTTCTATGGAGCTGCAATAAGAAATAAAGATTTAGCAAGACTCTCATACGTAAGGGATTTAATTAAACATTTTTCATTATCAACTTTAAACTTGTCCTGGTGTAAAAACCAAATATTAGAATCCTTTCCATCTATTGTAAATAAACCTGCAATTTCTCAGCAAGCCAAGTTCATTGTTTAGAATTTACATCACTCAAACAAGTTCTTTTTCTGGGGTTGATGACCTTGCCAGTGCAGATAGTTGCCAGGGGCCTTGGCAATTTTATAAAAATAAGGAGAAGTAACATGGTCTCCAGGAAGGGGTTAATAGAAAAACCTTGGGCCAGTTTGCTATCCTTTGTTGTTTATCTGAGCACACTTATTCAAGAACAATCCAAACACGTAACAAACTTAGGAATGAAAGTTAAATAAAATTTAAAAATTCACAGTAGGTTTGGTCATAATTGTCATCAATATCAAATTGCTGCAACAGATTAGCTTATGAATAGAAATTTAGTAGACCTTTTAAAAATCGTGCAAAGAATTTTACAAAACTTTTCTTCGTAAAAATATTTCCCTTTCTTAGAAACAGCTTATAATTTATCCTGATATTATTATTAATTCCTAAGTGCTAAACAATTCTTACATTTGATCACCAAAGCTTTTCCATATAATTGAAGAAAAAAAAGAAAACTACACAGACTTTTGTAAATACTAAATTTAACCTCAATTAGCTTAGTTAACAATCTCACAAATTTCCTAGATGATAGCCAAACAATTAAAGACAAAATTGGGAAATTTATGATTTCTTAAATTACAACACTACAAAATATTATAATACATAGTCAATTAGAATGATTTAAAAGTTTTCTAACAGCACAATTCTTACCCTAACAACATTTAGATTATAAAAGAAATTGCTTTTTTGACAACAAAGTCTCAACTTTTACATATATATACATATACATTAATAATATTTACATTAATAATAATAGTAATGGTCTCAATTACTAAGTCACAATAGTTATGTCACAACCAGTAAATCTCAATAGTTATGCCACAATCAGTAAGTCTCAATGGATATGTCACAATTGGTAAGTCTCAATAGCTAGGTCATAGTCAGTAAGGCTCAATAGGTATGTCATAATCAGTAAATCTCAGTAGTTATGATACAACCAGTAAGTCTTAATAGTAACCCAATATTACCACAATTAATCAGCACCAATGGAGGAATTATCTACATCTGGATCACACAGCTGGGGAGACCCAGGTCAGCCTCCAGAGTCCTGACAGGAAGGTCCTGGGCTATGCCTCTGTCCCATGGAAGAGGTTTCCAAATTGCTTTATACAGAATATCATTCATCTCATCACCATTAACATAAATCTCACATTGAAGAAAATCCACATAAAGTTAATTAATATGAAGCCATTATATTTAATTTAAAACAGTTTACATTCGAATAGCATTTATTTTATGCCAAGCATTGTGCTAAGCACCATTATAATCATGTGATCTTTGTAATATCCCCGGGAATGAATTCCATTACCATCCCCTTATTGAACAATAAAGTACAGTAAATAGAATTTTCTTGGGGCTATATAGTTAATAAATTTCTCAATGCCAAATGTGTACCTTTTTAAAAATTATTCAAATATGCATTTCTAAGTTCCATTCATATTTTTATTTGGAAAGTTTTACAGTTTGGAATCACCTATTATAATCAGATTGGTTTAAAACGTGCAGGGCTAATATTTTAACTACTTCTTTTGGCCAAGAATAAAAAAGGAAGGCTAAAAAATTTCAATCATTGCTGACGAAGTATAGTCAGTTTCCTTTCCAGGCAGAGGGGTTTGATAATTAATTGAACAGTAATAACAATATCTTACAAAAACCAATATCTTTAGGTGGACATAATTCCTTTTATCTCTCCAGAACTTTTAGTTTTTAACATAAAAACAGTAATCCCAAATAACTTAGTTAACAATCTTACGAGTTTCATAAATGCTGGCCAAATTGTTTTAGCTGTAACCTCCTATTAACTACAGGTAAAGGTAGAAATACCTAGTTTCCTAAATGGCAATTATAAAACATAACAAGACAGGGTTAGCAAGGCTGATAAAGTAACATAACCAGTTTTACACAATTGTTTCCATTTTTTTAGTTTCAGCCAAGTTCAGATTAAAAATTGCTTTGTCTAACACTATTTCTAGCTCACAACATTCACTCAAGTTTTACCATATAGGAGAATTTTAGTACAATTTAGAAGTACAATAACAGTACAAATAGAAAATTTTTGGATGACATTAATTGCATTCCCAAATCATTACTTATATTGGGCTTACCAAGCATAGAGGCTTTTCTTCTCTCCCCACAGTTGCAGAGTTTGGCTGTGGACTCAGGGGTGGTTGAGTTATAGATTTGGGAAAGGGGAGAGGGACTAAGGAACAGGGAGTTCTGGGGAGTTGTAGAGTCCAGTACCTGAATTAAAGGTCTGAGGAGTCATTAAAGATGGTCCCTGAGGAACCTTTGCTTCCAAATAGGGGTTCCTGGACTTTGAGAAACTTGAAGCAATAATTCCAGGTTCTGGTGATGTGGAAGCAAGGACTTGGGGGCTTGAGTGAAGAGGTTCATCTATTTGCCTAGAGGTGTGGGCTTCAGGGTGCCCAGAGGTCCAGGGCTGTTGTCAGTGGGGCATGAGAGGGCAATAAAGTAGCAAAGTAGAGAAAAGGGAACAGAGCCTTTCTTGTGACATGTATTTTAATTTTTTTCAGTTTCACTGTTATTGTAATTAAATTTTCATTGAGATTTTTAGGCAAGAAACCCCATCAAAATGAAGGGCCTAAAAATAAGAAGCAGCTAGTAAGCAGGGCAATTATTTTGAAAAGGAGCTGTGTCTCTATTGTATATTCACAGCCAAATCACTCTTTAAACTTTCCAAGTAGCAAACTTAGGAAGATCACAGCATGCTAGAAATATCTGTTGAGATAATTCCTATTCTAAGAAGTATTTTTGTTTCTCAGGAATATGGCAAGTAACAGTCTTTTGGGTAAAATATGTTCAGATTGGCTCTCATTCTCTGCTTATATTTCTCTATTTTGGAAGCTTTAAGCCACTTGTTTCAAACTTAAATGGGAATGAGGGTCACTTAATTGCACATGAGGATCTCTGTAGTTGTATATTAAAAGAATACTTATTAATTCAATTGATTTATTTAAGAGTTTTATGTTATTAAATATTTTCCAATTCTATTTGTAGGATCATTAAAGTTCTTAGTTCTGAAAGTTGGGAAACAATAATTACAATGCATTTTAGAGCACATTCTAGATTTTTTAAAGTCCTTTTTCCAGTTTTTTTTTTACTTATGCTAGTCTCATGGTTATTCTTATTAACTACACATGAAATAAAACATATTTGTATATACTTCTGACATACAGCTGGAATTCGTAACCCCCAAGGAGTCTACGAATAGATTGAAGGGGGAAATAGAAAAAATATACATCTTTTGTCATTTAAACCGATTTTTCTTCACATTCCTAAGTGCATTATTAGTTTGAGAAAGGTTTCATATGCTTCACCAAATTATCTATGGTTAACAGAATCTGCTAAAGAATTTTTAGCTCCTCTAACTTTTATTGCAGCCCTGGCTCAGTCAGAGACAGGATGACAGGGTGAAAAGATCTTAATTCGTTTAATTTTTACTTGAGTAAATTTTACTTCTGTGTTCACTCCTTAAAAACTTTTTTTGAAAATGAGAACCTTAAATCAGCTATCTAGTGCTGCCTTGTCCCTTTTCCCCAATACTGGGAAACTCCAAGTGTCTCTTTTTTAGATATATGCATTTTCCTAATTTGCCTTAGTCCCAAATAGTATAATAAATTCTGAGTTATCTTAAACATCAAATTAGGAGTAACAAATTTCACTTAAACCTAAGGGGAAAAGATTATCGTTTTCTTTCTTGTCTCTCTTCATATTGCAAATTTGGCCAGAATTGTAATGAAAAGAGTAAGAAAGAGCATTTTCTTATTTCAACAACTTTACCAACAACAAAAAAAAGAGTCAGATAACACACTCTCTTCACACAGAGACACATAACACCAAACAGATTTAGACAGAAAATGACAGGACACACAACTATAAATCCACTGCACAAATTAGACATCGCAGGCATTTTAATTTTCTCCTGTCTTTCTCATTCTGCTTTGGTAATTTCCAATTAGCTAGTCTACCCCCTAGTAGGTTATTGTCACCCATACCTGGGCTGAGGCTCACAAGATCTCACCCCAACCCCAATATCATGCTTAATTGTTCTTTGTACCATAGGAACTTTTCCTTCTGGAGTTAGACATATTTTTAAAATGCTCCATATGGAAAAGGTCGACATTGTGAAGTGCTCTGGTCCATCCTTCCTTAATCTTTCACTCTTTTGTTTTCCAATAATTTTCCATTTTCTAAATCAATTACACCTTCTTGTTTTTGCTCTTCTGTTATACAAAAACCTCTTTCTGTTACAATTTTCTTAATACTTGCAGATAAACATCCCTATCTTTAAATTGTATCTGTCTCATATTTAAATCTCTAAATTTCTACAATCTCCCAGTATGTCTAGTTATTATTAATTCTCTTACCTCTTACTTGCATATGCTCTGGAGCCTATATTGGTAAGATGTTACTACATCCCTATCAAGTCCTGGACTTGTGGTCCTTGTTCGGAGTGCTAACTCTGGTAGCAGAGGCACGAATATAAGAAGAAGTAATTGACACAAAAAGACAAAGACAAAAGACAAAGACATGGGGCTAGGCAAGTCTATAGTCTGGCTATAGACTGATTTTAATGGGGACAATGAAAATCTTTTATACAGGCTAAATGCTGAGTCATTCTGACTTCTCAGAGGAGTACAATGAAACATTGATTAATAATTCTTATCTCCTTGTTCCTGGGAATGAGACACCAGTCTCCTACAGCCTAATGAAATTGAAACATTTCTGTTTTTTCCCATGTGGATAACCATACTGAAACATTTCTGTTCTTTCCCATATGGGTAATCATGTTGAAACATTTCAGTTCTTTCTCATGTGGATGCTCAGCTAAAAAGGCAGGATTTCTTTGCCACATCTTCTTATCCTAAAAATGGCTTTTGCCTTGCAGAGACCCATCCTCAAGTGATCTTGCCATGCAGAGATCTATAAGGCCGCTTTGCAAAGTTCTAATGAGGCCTAAAGAGTAACCAGGATATGGCTGGCACCCCACAAGGGGAACTACATCTGGAGATGTTAAATCACCTTTTGGCACATCCTTGCTAGGTTATGGCAAAATAAACTTTATGTTAGATGTTCAATGGCTTGCTGGTTTTTGATTTCTTCCCAACATTAAATCTGAACTTGAAAAGTGTTAACATTAAAAGTCAGAACTAGAATGCTGACACAAGTATAGGTCATATAAGTTATGAAAATCATTATTCTAATCTCATTTTAAGGTTCTATAGCCAGAATATATCTCCCTGTCTAGATACTAGTAGTACTTCCTATAAAATTGGGATAAGATGATTCTGTAATATCTTTGACTTGAGTCCTAAATTTCATAATTTTTTTTCCAATAATATCACTTGAGAATCATTTTAATAACCCTGCCACTTGTACCTCTTAGGAAGGAAGTATTCACTAAAATAGTACAGTAGGAACTTAGATTAAAAAAAGACACATACCCACCACCACTGCCCCTACATCTGTGATTCTCTATCACTTGTACTTACAGAATAAATTTTTATGGGAAAAGTCATTTATCCTCTAATATTTCAAACAAATCCATTCTAACTGGGTTGGTGGTTTTTTAAGGAAGCCTAAGATATCACCAAATTTCCTCAGGCCAGAATGTGTTGAAGCCAGCTCATATTACCTTAAGAGAAATGAGAGTTAGATTTTCCTTTATTGGGGAATTTTCATTTGATATTTGGTTTTCACAATTACATGTAAAAACAATTTTAACATTCCTCTTTCCCCAAATTTTGAATTCTAAATTGTCTTCTCTCTTGCCCCTCCTCACGGAGAACGCAAGCATTTGGCACAGGCTATACATCTGCAATCATGTAAAATACAATTCCATGTAAATAATTCTGTGAAAGAACTGCAGACAAAAAAAGCAGAGAAAAGTAAAGAAAGTAAAGAAAAGGTATTTTTGATATACATTCAGACATTATCAGTTGTTTCTCTGGAGATGAACAGTACCTTTCATCATAAGACCACAGAATTTTCTTGGATTATTGTATTGCTGAGAACAGCGGAATTATTCATAGTAGATGATCATACAGTATTGCTACTACTGTGTGCAATGTTGTCTTCATTTTGCTCACTTCACCTTGTATCAGTTGGTGTATGTCTTTCCATATTTTGTTTTAATGAGATTATCTTTCTATATTTTGTTTTAATGAGCTCATCATTTTTAAAGCACAGTAGTATTCCATCACAACCATATATAACTTATTCAGCCATTCCCAATTGATAAGCATTCTCAATTTCCAATTTTTTGCTACCAATAAAAGAGACATTATAAATATTTTTGTACATGTTGGTACTTTTCCTTTTTTAAAAAATCTCTTTGAGATGCAGACCTACTAGTGGTATGACTTCCAGAAGCCAAGATGGCAGAGTAAACAGTAAGTCACTCTCACCCTCCCTTACAGACTTTGAAAAACCCAAAGAATATTGCCACAAGGAAAATTCTGGAATAGTAGAGCCACCAGAAATATGGAGTATGGCAGTATTTTTGCTCTGGAGCCTAAGGGGATTAAGGGGAATGGTCCCTCTTGCTGTGGCTAATGGGGTTTAGTACAAGATGGGAGGCATCCCAGCAAACCAATGGCAAGGCCCACCTCAGCAAACCCATAGAAGATCCTGAGCCCAAGGGTGGTGGAGCAGGCAAGTGTCAAGAGCAGACACACACAATCCACCACCAGTAGCTCCAGCTCAGCACCAGGTCAACTTCTAGACCACTACAATATCCATCTGCTATTACCTGAGGACTCAGCACAGAAAACCTGTAATCAAGCCCCTAGCCTCCAGCACAAGAACTCTGGGACAATTCCCTCTAGGCTCCCTGAAGCAGAGATAAAATTTAAAAGCCAGAAAAGAGGCAAACAACATGAGCAAGAAGAAAAAAAAAACAATGACAATAGGGAGATACCTTGGTGATAGGGAAGATCAAAACACAAATCCAGGAAAGGAAAACATGGTCAGTATACCCACAACCGAAACTTCAACAGGGAATATGAATTGGTCTCAAGCCCAAAAAGCATTCTTGGAAGAGTTCAAGAAGGATTTTAAAACTGAAATAAGAGAGGTAGAAGGAAAATTTTAAACTACAATTGAAGAAATGGGAAAAAAAAAGTACACTGAAGAAAACAATTCATTAAAAATTACAATTGGCCAAATGGAAAGAAGGTGCAAAGGCTAACTGAAGAAAACAATTCGATAAAAATTAGAATCAGGGAAGTGAAAGCTAATGACTCTATGGGACATCAAGAATCAATCAAAGAAAATTGAAAGAGTGATAAAAAATAGAAGAAAATGCAAAATACCTCATTGGAAAAACAACTGACATGGAAAATAGATCCAGGAGAGATAATTTAAGAATTGTTTGTCTACATGAAAACCATGATGAAAAGAGGGACTGGACAATATCTTTCAAAGAATCATCAAGGAAAACTTCTCTGAGGTCCTAGAACCAGAGGGTAAAATAGTTATCAAAAAACCACCAATCTCCTCAAAGAGATCCCAAATTGAAAACACCAAGGAATATTATAGCCAAATTACAGAGCTATCAGATCAATGAGAAAATACAGCAAGTCGCCAGAAAGAAAAAAATTCAAATATCATGGAACCAAAGATTACACAGGACCTTGCAACTCCGATATTAAAATATCAGAGTGTGGAGGGCTTGGAATATGATATTCCATAAGGCAAAGGAGCTTGGATTACAACTAAGAATCAATAACCCAGTGAACTGAACATAATTATCAAAGGGGAGGAGATGGTCATTCAATGAAATAGGGGACTTCCAGATTTCTTAATGAAAAGATGAGAACTCAAGGGAAAATTTGATCTTCAAATACAAGACTCAAGAGAGGCATGAAAAGGTAAACAGAAGGAGGGGTGGAGCCAAGATGGCCACATGAAAACAGTGTTTTACCGGAGCTCTCTCACAAGTTCTGTCTGGTCCCTATAAAAAAGTGAATTTGAGCAGATTTGAGAGAGTTAGAAACCTGTGAGCAGTCTGAGTGGGGCAAATTTCCAAGCCAGGAGAGTCTGAAAGGCTGAAGGAATGAATTTGTAGGCTTGGTGAGCACTCAGCATGCGGAGCTGCTCCAGACAGCACCAAAGCAGAAGCTACTAGAGAAACCCACGTGGGAGACAGGCTGGGAGAAAGCTGGGTCCCTGAAACCAGCAGAGATTCCCAGGCCTCCCAACACAGGATGGCATTCTGTGGAAGTGGCGAGAGGCTGTGCAACACCACTGGCCATGAGGCATCAACTCCTGTGGTTTGCAGCCCAAAGGTATGAAACGCATCTTCTTGAACTTCCAGGAGACATGATGGCCAGGTAAATGGCTCTAATCCCTCTCCACCCCCCACCCCCAGAGAATTCCTCGGGAAAATAATGCTGGAATAGAGGAAACAGAAGTGGTGGTTCAGTGGCCAAGGAGTGGGAGTTCCTGAGTCTCAGAGGGGCAGAGATAGCAAGGGTCAACACCAGGACCCCAGATGTACTCTGCTCCCTCAGGGGAAGTGCCAGATGCCAGCTCAAACAACAAAGAGCTGAGACCATAGCTGAAGAGCAATAGTGCTGGAGAGCAGCCCTAGGGGAACAGACTTCAGGCAGCCAGACCCCTCCCCCATACCTCAGGAAACTGAAGGCTATAATTCACAAAGCCAATAACTAGATTCACAATCTCCAGAATAAGAAAGCGAGGACAGAGAGCACTGAGCCTCAAAAGCAGAAATTTAGTGTAAAGCCAGGAAAAGGCTAACCAACATGAAGAAGAACACAAAAAAACTGAGGATTATTGATTCTTTTTATGGAGACAGGCACGATCAAAATACCAATTTGGAAGGGAACAGCAATGACACTACATCCACATCTGATACGTCAAAAGGTAATGTGAACTGGTCTCAAGTACAAAAAGCATTACTGGAAGAGCTAAAGGAGGATTTAAAAAAAAAACAAATTAGCGGGGTAAAAGAAAAAATGGAAAAAGAACCCACTGATGAAATCAAGTCTCTCAAGAATAAGATTGGCAAAATGGTTATGGAGATTCAGAATCTAAATAGAGAAAATGACACCTTGAGAGGTATAATCAACCAATTGGAAAAGGTGGCTTAAAAGCAAAATGAAGACAGTAACTCATTAAAAATTAGAGTTGAGCAAATGGAAGCTAATGACTCTATGAGGCATCAAAAAGTAGTAAAACAAAATGTAAAGAATGAAAAATAGAAAGAAATGTGAAATATTTGATTGGGAAAATAACTGACCTGGAAAATAGATCCAGGAGAGACAATTTAAGAATTATTGGTCTACCGGAAATCCACAATTAAAAAAAAAAGAGTCTTTACAGTATCTTTGAAGAAATTATGAAAGATAACTGCTCAGAGGTCCTAGAACCAGAGGGCAAAATAGTCATTGAAAGAATTCACTGATCGCCCCCTGAAAGAGATCCCAAACTGAAAACACTAAGAAATATTATAGCCAAATTTCAGAATTACAAAATCAAGGAGAAAATACTGCAAGCAGCCAAAAAGAAACAATTCAAATATCATGGAACTACAGTCAGGATCATGCAGGATCTCTCAGCTTGTACATTAAAAGACAGGAGAAATTGGAATATATTATTCTGAAGGGCAAAGGAGCTGGGAGTCCAACCAAGGATCAACTACCCAGGAAAACTAAGCATAATTTTTCAGGCAAGAAGATGTACATTCGACGAAATAAGGGAATTCCAGACCTTCCTGATGAAAAGGCCAGAACTCAATGGAAAATTTGATCTCCAAATACAAAACTCAAAAGAGACGTAAAAAGGTAAACAGGGGGAAAAAACCCACTAACCTTATTAATCAATAAGGGCAAATTATTTGCCTCTTTATATAGGATTATGTCATCTTATGTATGTATTATATATACATATATATATATATACATATATATGTCAATCTTGAGAATAGTACAGCTATTATGACAATTGAAAGAGATACACATAGACTGTGAATGCCTGTATAAAATAACTGATATAAGGATAAAAAACAGAATTAAGAGATGTAAAGGGAGGGCTATGAGAGAAGAGGTAAGGAGGTAGTAGAAAAGGGTAAATTACACCACATGAAGAGGCACAAAAACACATTTTAGTAGAGAGAAAGAAGGGAGTGAGAAGAGCAGTATTTGAGCTTTACTGTCACCTGATCTGGTTCAAGAAGGGAATAACATACCTTGATAAACACAGAAATCTAACTTGTCCTGCAAGAAGTAAGAGGGGAAAGGGGGATAAAGGAAGGGGTTGGTCATAAGGGAGGGGATAAGTAGCAAGTGGGAAATGGTAAGATGAAGGAGGGGAATAAAGAAGGAGGGTAAACTGAGGAAGGCGGCGGTCAAAAGCAAATTTTCTTGTGGAGTAGAAGAAGAAAGGGAGAAATAAAAGCATAAAGAGGGGAAACAGGATGGAGAAAAAGACATAGATAGAAATCATAACTGTGAATGTGAATGGGATGAACTCTCCCATAAAACAGAAGCAGATCGCAGAATGGATTAAAAACCATAATCCTACAATATGCTTTTTACAAGAAATAAATTTGAAACAGGGGGATACACGAAGGGCAAAAGTAAAAGGCTGGAGTAGAATATATTGCACCTCAGCTAAAGTAAAAAAAGTAGGTGTAGCAATCCTAATCTCAGACAAAGTAAAGATAGATTTAATTAAAAGAGATAAAGAAGGACACTACATCCTGCTAAAAGGCACCATAAACAATGAAGGAATAACATTGTTTAACATTTATGCACTAAGTGGTATGGCATACAAATTCTCAGAGGAGAGGTTAAGGGAGTTACAGGAAGAAATAGACAGCAAAACTATAATATTGGGAGACCTCAACCTCCCCTTTTCTGAAATTGATAAGTCTAACCTCAAAATAAATAAGTGAGAAGTTAAGGAGGTAAACAGAATTTTAGAAAAGGCAAATATGATAGACCTCTGGAGAAAACTGAATGGGGATAAAAAGGAATATATTTTCTTCATAGCTGTACATGGGACATACTAAGAAATTGACCATGTACTAGGGCATAAAAACTTCACAATCCAGTGCAGAAAGGCAGAAGTAGTCAAAGCATACTTTTCAGATCATGATGCAATAAGAATTATTTGTAACAAAGAACCATGGAAAAATAAGCTAAAAATTAATTGGAAACTAAATAATCTAATTCTAAAGAATGAGGGGGGCAAGAACAAATCAGAGAAACAATAACTTCATTCAAGAGAATG
>CM053622.1:262583334-262596121 GCA_028646595.1 Phalanger gymnotis | reverse complement strand
CTTCCTCCTCCGCCCGTGAGTGCCCCTATTCTTCCGCCCCCGGCCTCCCGCCCTTCCCTTTCCCGCCCACTCGCCCCTTTCCCTTCGATCGCCTCGCGCTGGAAGTTTTTGGCTTCCACTCCCACCAGTGACCAAAGACTTGACCACTTTACAAAGTCCACATCCCCAGAACACTGCTCGACATGGACACGGGTGTGATCGAAGGTGGATTAAATGTCACTCTCACCATCCGGCTACTTATGCATGGAAAGGAAGTTGGAAGCATTATTGGAAAGGAAAGAGAATAGGTCAAGAAGATGCGTGAAGAGAGTGGTGCACGTACCGACATCTCAGAAGGGAATTTCCTGAGAGAATAATTACTCTGGCTGGACCCACCAATGCCATCTTTAAAGCCTTTGCAATGATTATTGACAAACTGGAAGAGGACATCAGCAGCTCTATGACCAATAGTACAGCTACCAGTAGACCCCCAGTCACCCTGAGGCTTGTGGTCCCTGCTAGCCAGTGTGGCTCTCTCATTGGAAAAGGAGGATGCAAGATCAAGGAAACAAGAGAGAGTACAGGGTGGCAGGGGATATGCTATCAAACTCAACTGAGCGGGCCATCACTATTGCTGGCATCCCGCAATCTATCATTGGGTCTGTCAAACAGATCTGCGTGGTCATGTTGGAGACTCTCTCCCAGTCTCCCCCAAAGGGCATGACCATCCCGTACCTGCCCAAGCCATCCAGCTCTCCAGGCATCTTTGCAGGTGGTCAGGACAGGTACAGCACAGGCAGCGACAGTGCGAGCTTTCCCCACACCACCTCGTCCATGTGCCTCAACCCTGACCTAGAGGGACCACCTCTAGAAGCCTATACCATTCAAGGACAGTATGCCATTCCACAGCCAGATTTGACCAAGCTGCACTAGTTGGCAAAGAAACAGTCTCACTTTCCCATGATGCATGGCGACACCGGATTCAGTGGCACTGAATCCAGCTCTCCAGAGGTGAAAGGCTATTGGGCAGGTTTGGATGCATCTGCTCATACTACTTCTCATGAACTCACCATTCCAAATGACTTAATTGGCTGCATAATCGGGCGTCAAGGCGCCAAAATCAATGAGATTCGTCTGGGGATCAGATCAAAATTGCCAATCCAGTGGAAGGATCTACTGATATGCAGGTTACCATCACTAGATTTGCTGCCAGCGTTAGCCTGGCCCAGTATCTAATCAATGTCAGACTTTCCTCGGAGACGGGTGGCATGGGGAGCAGCTAGAACAATGCAGACTCACCTATAACCCCTTTCTGCTGTTCACCACCCACGATCCATCTGTGTAGTTTCTGAACAATCAGTGATTCCAGGTTTTAAATAGTTTGTAAATTTTCAGTTTCTACACAACTTTATCATCCACTCGTGATTTTTTTAATTACAGCGTTTTAATTCCTTTCTCTGTTCAGCCGTTAACGCTGAGAACCATATTTAGTTTTATAAGCTTCTCCCTGTTTTATTTTTTGTTTTTGTTTTGTATTTTTTTTGTTTTGTTTTGTATTTTTTTTTGGTTTTTTTTTGGGGGGGGGCTCATGAATTTTTTTCTGTTTTTGTCATTGAAATGTAAGACTGGAATATTAATACATTTCAGTTTAGTTCTGTAATGTGAGGAATCTTTCAAAAAAAAATTAAAAGATTGACTGGAGCTTTTTCCTTGTGAATAGGAAAAAAAAAGAGGGACTGAAATGTGATCTAATAGGCCAGTTTGTCAAGTGCAAAGCATATAAACTAGATGGCCTCTAAGTTCCCTGCCCACTCTAATATTTTGTAGTCATTTAATTCTCTCAGTAGTCTCATTCTAAACATCAAATCAAAGGTTAACATACTCAGGACAACACTCTTTCCCTGTTCCAAATTGTCTATCTAATAACTTGGACCAATAAAGTTGTATCTGTGAACAAAAACTTACTGTGAAACTTTGTGAATACATTTATGACGTGCCTCAGGTTTTTGTGAATTCTGCTCTGAATGCAATAGCACATAAATTGCTTATTTACACATAGATCATTGAATCCAATGCTAAAATAAACTTTAGAAATCATCTTATTTATTCCTCTTATTTTATAGATGAAGACACTGAGAATCAGAACATTAGTAGTGCCTAGAATTCAAATGCATGTCTCTTACTTCTAGTACGTTGATTCCTATTATACCACAATAGCACACAAAAAATCATATCCAACAAACTAAAATATATTCAATATAAAATAAATGACCACTCTCTTTGTAGTTGTCTACATTACTCATTTGTGATCAGTGGAAATATATGTATATATATGTATATATACATGTAACATATACATATATATGTACACATACACACACATATATAATATAGTCTTTAATGTTCATTTATGTAATTGTCCTTATTAAGTGTCCTTGAATGGGCTAGAATCTGGCTCCAAAAGAATATAGACTTTAAATACATGTGGAATATGTACTTTTTTTCATTTTTTTTTTGCCTTAAACCTCAAAAATTGATGTCAAAAAAATATTTGCATATGCATTTAGATTTTCTGTTTTTTCTATTTTCTTAAATCTTTTCAAAAGCATCATATTTTGTCAATATCTAATAATATGAATTTTATCCATATATTGATTCATTTTTAAGTAGATGTTTCCTTTCTTCTCAATTACGATAATGAATCTTTTAAATACTTACTGCTGAAAAATATTTAGAAAATTCTGAACAAGGGAACTAATTTCCTAGTTGAGTAAAAAGCCTCCAAAGGGAAAGTAACATCAAATATTATCAAACTGGTAGGACGTTTTTCAAGTTGAAATTTATTTCTTAAAGTAATTCCCCTGTAGATTTTTCCCCAAACAAATCATGACTGCTTCATGGAAATGGACATTGTAATGGACCCCGTGCCCAGAAGCAGCTGTTTCATTCCAATTGTCCAAACACAATGAAAAGAGGACCTTGCACTCAAGTTTTGACCCTAAGTAGGAGAGTTTATTTAAGGCCCAGTTGAAATGGTAAAGATTAAAAACATAAAAGCATGTTGAAAGAACAGTACCTTGGATAACAGTACCTTGGAGCTCTTCCTTAACACCTACTATAGAGGAATTTACAATAAAGACGAAGGGCATCAGGATTTAAATGATAAATTCCATGATTATGTATGAGACAAAAATCTAATACTTTCCCAACAGGGTTTATTGACTGTTTCATAACCATGGAACTTTACAAATACCAGTCTGACTACATATCTTACATAAGTAGGGAATACAAATTTTTAAAGTGAGAATGCCTGTAAAAAAAAAAAAATTGAACAGTGAGTGAAGTCTTCAACAGTATAAAATATGAAGAGAATGATTTCTTTTTTTTTTGGTTGTTGTCCTTCATTTTTTCCTTCTTTTTATTGTTTTATTATTGAATATTTTTAGTTTTCAACATTGCTTTCAACAATAATATGAGTTACAAATTTTCTCCCCATTTCTATCATCCCCCCACTCCAAGATGGCTTATATTCTGATTGCCCCTTTCCCCAGATTGCCCTCACTTTTGTCGACCCACTCTACCCACCTTCTCCCCTTTCCCTTTACTTTCTTTTAGGGCAAGATATTTTTTATGCCTCCTTGCTTGTATATCTTATTTCCCAGTTGCATGTCAAAACAACTTTTTTTGAACATTTGTTTTTAGAACTTTGAGTTCCAAATTCTCTCCCTTCTTCCCTCCCCACCCACCCTCCTTGAGAAGGCAAGCAATTCAACATAGGCCACACACATATCATTATGCCTAACACTTCCATAACAGTCATGTTGTGAAAGACTAACTATATTTCCCTCCATCCTATCCTGTCCCCCTTTATTAAATTTCCTCCCTTGACCCTGCCCCTTTTCAAAAGTATTTGCTTTTGATTACCTCCTGTCCTGCTCTGCCCTCTCTTCTGTCATCCCCCCTCTCTTATCGCCTTACCCCCTACTTTCTTGTAGGGTAAGATACCCAAGTGAATGTATATGTTATTCCCTCCTTAAGTCAAATGTGACGAGAGAAAGATTCGCTCATTACCTTTCACCTGCCCCCTTTTCCCTTCCAATAGAACTGCTTTTTCTTGCCACTTCTATATGAGATCATTTGCCCCATTCTATCTCTCCCTTTCTCCTTCCAATATATTTCTCTCTCACCCCTTCATTCTATTTTATTTTTTTTAGACAGCATCCCTTCATATTTAATTCACCTTGTAATCTTTGTCTATATATGTGTATATTTCCTTCAACTACCCTAATACTGAGAAAGGTTTCATGAGTTACAAATATCATCTTTCCATGTAAGAATGTAAACAAAGCAGTTCCATTTTAGTAAGTACCTCATGATATTTCTTTCTTATTAAATATTTCATGCTTCTCTTGATTGTTGTATTTGAAAATCAAATTTCCTATTTAGCTCAGATATTTTCATAGAGAAAGCCTGGAAGTCCTCTATTTTATTGAAAATCCGTATTTTGCCTTGGAGCATAATACTCAGTTTTGATGTATACGTGATTATTGGTTTTAATCCTAGTTCCTCTGACCTCCAGAATATCATCTTCCAAGCCATTCAATCCCTTAATGTAGAAGCTGCTAGAGACAGAAAGAGACAGAGAAGGACAGAGACATAGACAGGAAGAGACAGAGAAACTGCAGACCATGATGCTATCCAATATCCTGATTGTGTTTCCACAATACTCAAATTGCTTCTTTCTGGCTGCTTGAAATGTTGGGATCTAGAATTTGGCAACAATATTGCTAGGAATTTTCTTTTTGGGATCTTTTTCAAGAGGCATTTGGTGGATTCTTTCAATTTCTAGTTTATCTTCCGGGTTCTAGAATGTCAGGCAGGTCTCCTTGATAATTTCTTGAAAGATGATGTCTAAGTTCTTTTTTTTTTTTTTGATCATGGCTTTCAGGTAATCCAATAATTTTAAAATTATCTTTCCTGGATCTCTTCTCTACTTCAGTAGTTTTTCCAATGAGATATTTCACATTGTCTTCTACTTTTTCATTCTTTTTTTTCATTTTATAATTTCTTGACTTCTCGTAAAGTCACTTGCTTCCACTTGCTCCATTCTGAATTTTAAGGTAGTTTTCTCTTCAGTGGTATTTTGGAACTTCTTTATCTATTTGGCTAATTCTGCCTTTTAAGACATTCTTCTCCTCATTGGCTTTTTGGAGCTCTTTTGCCCTTTGGGTTAGTCTATTTTTTAAGGTGTTACTTTTTTAGTATTTTTTGGGTCTCCGTTAGTAAGTCATTGACGTGTTTTTCATGATTTTCTTGTATTGTCTCCTTTTTTCTCTTCCCAGTTTTTCCTCTACATCTCTTACTTGGTTTTCCAAATCCTTTTTGAGCTCTTCCATGGCCTGAGACCAAATCATATCTTTCTTGGAGGCTTTTTATGTAGGCTCTTTGACTTTGTTAACTTCTTCTGGCTGTATATTTGGATCTTCTTTGTCACCAAAGAATAGATTCCATAGTCTGAATCTGAGTCCTTTTATGCTGCTTGCTCATGTTCTTGGCCACCTACTTGACCCCTGAGCTTTTAATCAAGGTACTTCATGCCTTCAGAGTGGAGAGTGCTTTGTCCCAAGCTTCAGGGGTCTTGCACTGCTGTTTTCAGAGATACTTTTATTCTGAGGTGGTATGATACTCCTCTCTTAGCACATGCTCTGGTCACAGACCAGAGTGCAAGCATTCCCTTATGCCCTATAGCTACCAGGAGGACTCACTTTCCACAGTCACAACATGCTCTGCCATACCAGTGCTCTTCTTCCCCCAAGAAGTGCCAACCAGGACTCAACCCAGATCCAAGCAGGACGAAACAAGAGAACCCTGCCTCTGTGCCAGCAAAGTGCTCCCTGAACTCCTGCTCTCATCTGCCACTTGATTAATCCCACTATATGTGCCTGGATCCAGAAGCAGATGCTGAGCTTTCTGCTGCTGCTGCTGCTGCACCACCTCTGCAGACCCTGGGGCTGGGGCAGACTGTGAACTTCTCTCACCCAGATCTAGAAGTTTTCCTACTCACCTGCTAATTTATCTTTGGCATTTGTGGCTTGAGAAGTCTGGTAACTGCTCCATGTCAGTGATTCATGGCCCTAATGCCTACTCCACAGAATCTATTCACTGGCCTAGTCCTTCCTGGTGCAGTCAATGCTGGGCTACACTACACTTCCAGTATGGTGTGATAGACCCTTCCCAGGAACCATCCAGATCATCATGGGCTGGATACTTGCTTCCCTCTGTTATTTCTTGTGTTTTGTAGGTCTAGAATTTGTTCAGAGACATTTTTACAGGTGTTTGGAAGGATTTGGAGGAGAGCTCAAGTGAGTCCCTGTTTTCTAGCCACCATCTTGGCTCAGCCCCCTGAAAATGATTTCTCACATCACTGATGAAAAGCACTCCATGACCTAGTAGATGCTGCTCTGAATAACACCTGTCTCAGAAGAGTTTGGACAAAAACACTGGCAGCGATAACTCAATCACTAAGGCACAACGTCTTCTTTTCTTCTTTTTTTTACTATCTGGAATTAGAAATGTGTAGCTGATCACAATATTATGATTTGTGGTTCATATGGTTAATATCATTCCAAGAATTAAAAAAAAATATTCTCTGCCATTGCAAAGAACTTGGCCCTTTGCCCTTAAATCAGATCTTCCTGTTGAAAGGAAAAGTATGCAAAAGCTGAGCCAATGAAGCAATTAATAACCTGTACTCATCTAGTGAGAGTCAGCATTTAATGATACCTGTGCACTTCACTCCTGACATTATTGCTTTTAGGAAAATTTGTGTTTCTTGCCTCAAAAGTGAAAGAACTTTAGAGGATGAGTACCAAACAAATGGAAGTCTGTCCAAAGCAAGGTTTAGGTCATATACATATCTTTCTACCTTATTTTTTGGTTTCGTGATTTAAAAGAATCATTACTCATATAATCCTATGGTGTCTAATGTATTCTCTACTTATTTTCAAAAATAGAATGGAATTTCACATTTTATAGTGCTTTTACAGTAAAGTTTTCATTAAATGCATTACAATTATGCATTTGAAATTGATACCATAGCAATTTTGTAAATAAATGTTGCAGCTTTTGTCTGTTCAGGAATAGCTCACCTATGAGATTGGGCATTCAAGTTTTATTGGATAAGGAAACATTGTATTGGCTTTTTTTTTAATGCAATGCTTTCCTTCAGAGTAAATTAAAAACCATTATAAATCACAAGGGTCAAGAATACCGAGCCATTAGTTATTAGAAATTTATTTACCATTTGAACTTTACGTATGAAAATTCCATTTTCTTTATGAATGATGAGATGATGCTCTACCAAAACTAATGTCCTGGGAATTCTATTGATTACAATGAAATCTCATGGGGACAAGTTTTAATACCCTTTGAAGCACGTCTACTTATATTGAGTACTGAAGTGCTCATTTTAGTTTTATAATGAAAATAAGCTTCTTCAGAAAGGTTTATTTTAAAATCTCTAGTTAGAATAGCAAAGTATTAGTGTTCGTGTAGTAATGTATATAATCAACACTTTTTAAATAAGAGAATGAGTCTCAATATGACCACATCCATTTCATGAATCCCAATCCAGTGCTGATTAACTCTTGTCCTTCTAAAAAACATTCCCAACTACTTCCTATGGTGCCACAGCACTATAATTTTTTATAAAAATAAGCAAAGTAAAAGCCCACTGGAAGGTCTTATTTCATTCTGACTTCTTTTATCATATTGAAATATATATATATATATATATATAATATATATATATATATATATATATATATCATGTACCTTGAGATCCATGACAAATGGAAAAAGGGAAACAGATACAATAATCAATTATGCAGACACACACACACACAAACACACACACACACACACACACACACACACACACAAAGAGAGAGAGACAGACAGAGACAGAGAAGGACAAGGACATAGACAGGAAGAGACAGAGAAACTGCAGACCATGACACTATCCAAGAAAGAGAAGAAAATCATCAGTCCTGAATCAGGACTGAACTATGCTTGTATTTCAGATATGATTCTAATAGTTTTCATATGCCACTTCTAGTATTTTATCATCTATGTGCATCAGGCATGCATCTTAATATCACTCTTTGGGTAACATATGATTTTAATTATCTTCATATTGTTATGCTTTATATTTTACTGGGAGAAGATTTCTGTTTAAAAGGTGGCCTTTATAGTTTAAGAACAACGAAATCTTTTTACAGTTTTCCCCAAGACATTTGGCATGAGTTTCCCCTTATGTCCAATTCTGGGGCCAGCACATTGTCAGTTTTTAGGACCTTCTAAGAGACTAACTCAGTGATTTCTTTCTCATAATCTGGACATTATGACTTTTTTTTCTATCTACTTGCTTTCTTCTGTGGGTGGCTACCAATATTTCTGTTAAGGAGAACATTTAATGTTTGGGGAACTGTTGCAAACAAAAAAGAAGTATTTGTATTGTTCAGTAGTGTGACAGAACTAAAAAAAATCTAATAAAATCATTGACTTAATAAGCAGAATTTTAATGTTTAGAAGGATTCAGGTAGTAGTCCCAGGTTATCCTATGCTAGTTATACCATTTCCTAGGGTCATGTGTTTAAATGCTGGATACCACATTGAATAGTTACACTACTAAATTGGTTCATGTTAAGAATGTGGCGATCTGGAAAATATGTTACGTGATGTTTAACTGAAAGAATTGATGCTATTTATCTCAAACTTCCTGCATGAACATTTCATTTGTTGTACTGACAAAATCAGCACCACCCTCCTCAGATCTTGACCTCTTATTTGCAAACTATATTGATTTTTCACATAGATATTTTTGTACATTGTCATGTGTTAGTAAATTTGTAAGTTATTGCATATTATTATGAGTATTTTGAAATTGTTGGAATTATCAATTTTTATTTTATTCAGTACTCAGCATGAAACATTGTGTATAAACAATTTCAATTAATCAACAAACATTACTTAAACTTACACTGCATGACAGAGAGTGCAACTCTGGTGGGCTGGCCACATAGTTTGAATGCCTTGCATAATGCTTGCACAAAAAGAGAACTCCTACAACATAGGCACTCACATTGTGGTGAGAAGACAGGGTTTAAGGACACTATCAAGGTCTCTCTCAAGAAGCTTAGTATTATCTGTGAGATGCAGGAAACACTGGCACAGGACTGTGCAGCATGATGTGCCCTCACCAAAGAAGGCATTGTGTTCCATGTGCAAAGCAAAATTGTAGAAGCACAAAGGAAATGTAATCTCCACAAATTCAGAGACACTTACTTTCTAAATGTTCTAGTGGACCACTTGTGCATGATCTGTGGTAATGCCTTCCAAACTCATACTGCTGAACACACTGAACCCTTTTTTTCCAACATTATGGCGTCATTTGTCTTCTTCAAAAACAAAGGATTGACAACAGCACTATATTCCAGACACTGGGAAAAACTCTTGTGACATATAGACAAAGGTAAAATATTCCCTGCCTTTAAGAAACTTCTGTTTCAATGGAGGAGAAATCATGTACCTGTTATTAGTGAGATGAATCCTGGTCAAAGCCATATGGAAGAGAAGGCAATAGCACCTGATGGAATAGTGACCAAGAGGATTTCATGTGAAATTTGGTACTTAATATAAGCCATGAAAAGAATTAAGGATTCCAAGAGCCAGAGATTGGAAGGATATGATATCCACATGAAAGATATAGCTAATAAAGTTTTGCTTGATAAATTAATCACTTACTCCGTAGAAGCAAAAATGGGCTGAGAAAGTGGCATTAGTGGTTTTCAAATATTCGAAGTGTTATCACATTGAACAATTATTAAACCATTTTCTCTTTGGAATAGAAGACAGAACTAAGATCTTTGGAAGGATTAGAGAGAGGCATATTTTAGCTCAATATAAGTAAACACTTTCTATCTGAGCTGCTTTGAAATGGATTGAGATAGCTTATACTTTACTTAGTTCCTTAACAATAGAAATGTTTAGTCAGAATTTTTTGGATAGCCACTTGTCAGCTGTACTTAATAAAAAAAAATTCTACTTTGGGAAACAGTTTGAACTAGAAGACTACAAGATCTCCTCTATTGTTAATATTTTACTGTTCTATCCCTTGATCAATGTCATTTCGTTTGGAATCTCTGCTATGTTCTGGTACTTGATGCAGAATGCTCTCCCTAAACTCTAACTTATATAAAGAATACTACTTTAATTTGAACTCTGTTCATTCAGATGTTTGTGGCAAATCCTTTGACAAGCACACATCTGTTTTTTAATGATTTACTTAATATTAATAATCAAACACTGAAATTTTCTGTTTATTGTTTCATGGAATTTTATGTCATTTTGCCATGTGTTCAGTAAACCTCATAAAAACTGGACATTTTCATGATGTTTGAAATTCAAAATGGGAAATCAGGCATAATATGGGTAGTAATTAGATTCATTGTCACCTATAGAATACAACAAAATACCTGATCCATACATATCTATGAGCATAAAGGAGGAAAGCAAGAAGAGAATTCAGATATCATATTAACCATATATATATATATATACGTACATATATATATGTATATATGTGTGTGTGTGTATACACACATGAATACACACATATTTATATATATGTATATGTGTATATATACTTAAATACACAATGTATATATACAAACATACACACATATTTAATGTCATATATTTTTGTAATGGCAACTTTTTGTGATTATCAACAGTTTACAATGGAAATAAAAAATAGACTTGTTACATTTTAGCTTAGAGTTTTAGTATTATTAGATGTGATGAGATTTAAATAGGCTTCCAGTGAGGGGTAATTTTATTCTTCTCTTCCTAGAACTTCCCTAACTAGTTAACCAACTTTGTTATTCTTCATGGAGTACTTATAGAATTACTTTATTATGTCTACATCCCTCATGCTCCAACATACACACAGAATAATAATGTAATTTCCAATAGTATATCTGAATTTGGCAGCTAAGAATTCATTGTCTTAGATATTGATCTCTCTCAATGTAGCAATGAAGCAACACACTAGCTTATATGCAAGATATCTTCTGTCATATAAATTGCAAAAACACTGAAGTGGCAGAGAACGAGGAGACAAAAGTATTAGCATCACAAATCTTCTTCAATAAAAAATTTAGACATTGTTGAAAGGGAACTTCACCCAAAGAGTAAAATTTAGATTGTGAGAATTGGTATTTTATAAAATGAAGTAATAAAGGCTGAACAAGTCAGCTAAGAGGCGGTATGATGCATTGATCAAAGTACTTGACTGAGAGTGAGAAGACCACGTTTGGAGTCTTCATTTGGCCACTCCCAAGGTTTGAAACATAGTGTTAAAACCTCACACTCCCATGTCCACATGTGGAAAATGAATAGGTTTTAGAATTTATCTATAAGCTTCTGTCATTTCTATGATCCTCTTTTATTCAGTGTGTTATTTGAAGGGAAACTTAGTTGTGCTTGCTATTGCATGGAAAGATTTTGGATTTGCCATGCAATGCATGTATCTGTCTTATGGAAATAATCCTATATTTGCATTTTTTAGAAAAGTTCTAAAATATTTTCATAACATTTCATTGGTAACCATTGCATTCCAAATGTTAAAGATTCTTCTGTCAGAGCAGAAAATTTACTCCACTACCAAAGAACTTGGGGGAATCTACTTGGTGCAATGGATAGAGTCTTGGGCCTGAACTCAGAAAGTCACTTATTCCTATTTACCTCACTTTCCTCATCTGTAAAATGAGCTGGAGTGGGAGAAACCCACTCCAGTATCTTTACCAAGAATATCCCAAATAATTATTTTGTTTTACATAAGATTTACATATATATACATATATGTCAATCTTGAGAATAGTATACTTATTATGACAATTGAAAGGGATATTTATAGACTGTGGGCATCAGTGTAAAATAACCAATATTAATTATAAAAAATATAATTGAGAGATATAAAGGGATGGTTCTGGGAGAAGAGGTAAAGAGGTAGTAGAAAAAGCTAAATTACATCACATGGAGAGGCATAAAAACTTACTGTAGTAGAGAGAAAGAAGAGAGAACAGTATTTTAGCTTTACACTCATTGGATTTTGTTCAAGAAGGAAATACCATACGCAGATAAGTATAGAAATGTAACTTGTCCTACAGGCAGTAGGAGGGGAAAGGGGAAAAAAGGGAGGAGGTGGTCAAGAGGGAAGGAAGAAGTAGCAAGTGGAAAATGGTAAGACAAAGTAGAGGAATCAAGAGAGAGTGTAAACTGTGAAAGGTGTCAGTCAAAAGCAAAACTGTTGATTAAAGAAGGGGAAAGGGAGAAATAAAAGGATAAACAGGGGGAAATAGGACGGAGAAGAAGACACAGATAGTAATCATAACTGTGAATGTGAATGGGATGAACTCTCCCATAAAATGGAAGTGGATGGCAGAATTCATTAAAAGCAAATAATCCCACAGTACACTTTTTAAAAGAAACACATTTGAAACATAGGGATATGCACAGGGTAAAAGTAAAAGGCTGTTGTAGAATATATTATGCTTAAGCTAACGTAAAAAAAAAAACAGATCAGCAATCCTAATCTCAGACAAAGCAAAAACAAAGATCTAATTAAAAGAGATAAGGAAGGACATCACATCCTGCTAAAAGGCACCATAAACAATGAAGCAATACCATTATTTAAATATATGCACCAAGTAGCATAGAATGCAAATTCTTAGAGGAGAAGTTTAGG
>CM053622.1:262541321-262582834 GCA_028646595.1 Phalanger gymnotis | reverse complement strand
CACTCCAGGATGGCAAATATTATGGTTGCCCCATTTCCAAGTCAGCCTTCCATCGTGTCACCCCACTCCCTCACCCCCATCCCCTTTTCCCTTACTTTGTTGTAGGGCAAGATAGATTTCTATGTTCCATTGTCTGTAAACCTTATTTCCTAGCTGCCTACAAAAACTTTTTTTTGAGCATCTGTTTTTGAAACTTTGAGTTCCAAATTCTATCCCCTCTTCCCTTCCCACCCCCCCCTCCCGAAGAAGGCAAGCAATTCAACATAGGCCACATGCATATCATTATGTAAAACCCTTCCACAATACTCATGTTATGAAAGACTAACTATATTTTGCTCCTTCCTACCCTAACACACTCTATTCAATTTTCTGCCTTGACTTCGTCCCTTTTTGAAAAGGTTTGTTTTTGATTATCTGGTCCCCATATCTGCCCTCCCTTCTATTGTCACCCCTTTTTTAACTCCTTCCTCCTTCTTTCCTGTGGGGTAAGATACCCAATTGAGTGTGTATGTTGTTCTCTTCTCAGGTCCATTCTGATCAGAGCAAGATTTGCTCATTCCCCCTCATCTGCCCCTTTTCAATTTCTACTTTACCCTCTGGCTCTAGAATATCAGGCAGTTCTCCCTGATAATTTCTTGAAAGATGATATCCAGGCTCTTTATTTTGATCATGGCTTTCAGGTAGTCCAATAATTTTTAAGTGATCTCTCCTGGATATATTCTTCAGGTGAGTGGTTTTTCCAGTGAGATATTTCACATTGTCTTCCATTTTTTAATTCATTTGGTTCTGTTTTGTATATCTTGATATCTCATAAAGTCACTAGCTTCCACTTACTCCAATCTAATTTTAAGGTAGTATATTATTCAATGGTCTTTTGGACCTCCTTTTCCATTTCGCTAATTCTGCCTTTCAAGGCATTCTTCTCCTCATTGGCTTTTTGGAGTTCTTTTGGGGGATTAATGGGAAAAATGCCCCTTGCTCTGGGGGAAGGGGAGCAATACAGGATGAAAAGTGTCCTAGCAAGCCAGTGGCAAGCCCCACTTCCCCAACAGGGGAGATTCTTAACCCCAAGTGGAGGAGGCAGGCACCTACACTAGGACCCCTGAGTACCTCAGAGGGGAACCATTAGACACTAGCTTGGAATACCACAACATGTTCTAGCATTCTCCAGCAGCCAAATATCCCAGTGATTCAGCGCAACTCCAGGAAGCACAATTCAAGAAAACACAGCTGTAGGCTGGTTGACATCCTCCAGCACCCAAAAATTCTACTTCAAGACCTGGATGAGCAAGAGCCATGCATTCAAGTGCAAGGCCCAGGTGAGCAAGCATCCCCCAGGTGCCAAACTCCCCAGAGCTCCAGTGTTGCTAAAATCAGTTCAGTACCAGGTAAGCTGCCAGACCCCTACAACCTCCAGGTACCAGCACCTGAAGCACCAGCACAAAAAGCCAATGACCAGGTTTCAGGCTCCTAGTACAAGAAGTTTGGGTCAGTGCTCCCTGCACTCTAGCAGGGAAGCACAAGTCTAAAAGCCAGGAATAAGGTGAACAACATGAGCAAAAAGCAGAAATGGACAATGACCATAGATTCTGATTATGGGGACAGAGAAGATGAAGACACAAATTCAGAAGAGATCCACATTTTAAATATATTCACATCTGAAACCTCAAAGGGGAATATGAACTTATCTCAAGTCCCAAAAGCCTTCATGGAAGAGCTCAAGAAGTATTTTAAAAGTCATATAAGAGAGGTAGAAGAAAAAATAAGAAATTACATGAGAAGTATGCAAGAGAGAGTCAATAGCTTGGAAAAGGAAGGACAAAAATTGACTTTAGAAAACAAGTACTTAGGGTCAGAGCCAAGATGGCAATGTGAAAACAGGGACTTGCTTGAGCTCTCCCCAAATCCTTCCAAACACCTGTAAAAATTGACTCTAAACAAATTCTAGACCTACAGAACCCACAAAATGACAGAGTGCAAGAGCCCAAGATGACCTGGTTGTTCGCTGAGAAGGGTCTATCACACAGGGCTGAAAGCAGAGCATAGCCCAGCCTGGGCCACACCAGGACAGACCAGGCCTGAGAAGAACAGGCAGAGCAGTCCTCAGGGCCGTCAATCAGTGAGCTGTGACAGTTTCCAGACTTCTCAACCCACAAATGCCAAAGAAAACATAGCCAGTCAGTGGAAAAACTGTTGGACCTGGGTGAGAAAAAGGTATGGTCTAGCCTGAGCCCCAGGGCAGCAAAAGTGGCTACAGCAGTGGGGGCAGCAGCAGCAGCAGCAGCAGCAGTGGTGGCTGCTTCAGCAGCTCCAGGCCCACAAATGGTGGAATGAATTGAGCAGCTGATCAGAGTGTGAGTGCAGGGATCTCTTTGCTGGTGCTGAGGCAGGATTCTCTTGCTTTTCTCTCCTTGTATCTGGGTCCCAATACTGGTTGGTGGCCCTTGGGGGAGGAGGAGCACTAGGGTGGCAGAGCTTGTGGTAGCTGAGGAGAAGGAGACCTCTTGGTAAGTTACATGGAAGAAATGAGTTCTTGCACTCACAGAGCAGAGCACGGGCCAGGAGAGGAGTATCATACCACCTCAGAATAGAAGTAACACTGAAATAGCAGCACAAAATCCCCAAAGCTTTTGACAGTGTACTCTCCACTCAGGAGGCAATCATACCCTGACAAAGAGCTCAAAAGTCAAGTAATTGGCTGGGAGAATGAGCAGACACAATAAAAGGACTCAGACTATAGAATCTTGCTTTGGGGGCAAAGAAGATCAAAACATACAGCCAGAAGTGTACAAAGTCAAAGATCCTACATCCAAAGCCTCCAAGAAAAATTTAAAATCAAGTAAGAAAAGTAGAGGAAAAATTGGGAAGAGAAATGAGAGAGATACAAGAAAATCATGAAAACTGAGTCAACAGTATACTAAAGGAGAACAAAAAATACTGAAGAAAATAAAACTTTAAACAACAGACTAACACAAATGGCAAAAGTGGTCCAAAAAGCCAATGAAGAGAACTGCAGCCAGAAAGAAACAATTCAAGTATTGTGGAAACACAATCAGGATAAAATGAGATCTAACATCTTCTACATTAAGAGATTGAAGGTCTTGGAATATGATATTTTGGAGGTCAAAGGAACGAGGATTAAAACAAAGAATCATCTACCCATCAAAACTGAGTTTAATACTACATGGCAAAATATGGATGAAACAGAGGACTTTCAAGAATTCTTGATGAAAAGACCAGAGTTAAATAAAAAAAATCTGACTTTCAATTACAAAAATCAATAGAAGCATGAAAAGGCAAACAGGAAAGAGAAATCATAAGGGACTTATTAAAGTTGGACTGCTTACATTCCTACATGGAAAGATAATATTTGTAACTCATGAGACCTTTCTCAGTATTAGGGTAATTGAAGGGAATATACATACATACATACATACATACAGATAGATAGATAGATAGACAGACAGACAGACAGACAGACAGACAGACAGACAGACAGACAGACAGATAGATAGATAGATAGATAGATAGATAGATAGATAGATAGATAGATAGATGACACAGGGTGAGTTGAATATTAAGGGGTGATACCTAAAAAATTAAGTTGTGAGAAAGAAATATATTGGGAAAAAGAGAAAGGGAGAGATTGAATGGGGCAAATTATCTCACATAAAAGTGGCAAGAAAAAGCTTTCCATTATAAAATGGAATGGAAGAGTGGGGAGGTGAAAGGGAATGAATGAACCTTCTTGTCATGGGATTTGGGTTAAGGAGCGAATAACATACACATTCAATTGGGTGTCTTACTCTACACGAATGTAGGGGGGAAAAGCACAAGAGGGGGGATGAGAGAAAGGAGGGCAGAACAGGGGAGGAGGTAGTCAAAAGCAAACACTTTTGAAAAGGGACAAGGTCAAAGGACAAAATTGAATAAAGGAGGACAAAATAGGATAGAAGGCAATTTAGTTAATCTTTCACAACAGGGCTATTATGGAAGTGTTTTCCACAAACATACATGCATAACCTATACTGAATTACATGCCTTGTCAAGGAGAATGGGTTGGAAGGTAAAGAGGGAGAGAATTTGGAATTCAAAATTCTAAAAACAAATATTAAAAAAAATGATTTTTACATGCAACTGGGAAATAAGTTACATAGGTAATGGGGTATGTCCTACAAGAAAATAAGGGGAAAGAAGATGAGGAGGGTGGCATGATAGAAGGGAGGACAGACTGGGGAAAGGGACAATTATAATACATGCCATTTTGGGGTGGCAGTAGGGTAGAGATGGGGAGAAAATTCATAAATCAAAACCTTGTGGAAATGAATTAGAAAACTAAAAATAAATTATGAATTAAAATAAAAAAGAAACTAAAAAAGAAGATAACAAATTCTTAAAAACTAGAATTGGCTTAACTGACACCAGCAGCCACCTTGCAGGGTGCAGGCCAAGCCTCCAACTTTGTCACCACCATGCTGCCCAAGTTTGATCCTAATGAAATTAAAGTCATGTTTTTAAAGTGTACTGGTGGTAAACTTGCTGCCACAAAAAATCTGGCCCCCAAATTAGGTCCCTTGGGCTTATCTCCCAAAAACTTTGGTGATGTCATTGTCAAGGCAACTGGTGACTGGAAAGGGCTAAGGATCACAGTGAAACAATATTCAGAACAAACAGGCCCAGATTGAGGTTGTGCCTTCTCTCTCAGTCTCGATTGTGAAAGACTTAAAGGAACCTCCTTGGGGCATAAAGAAGCAGAAAATTTTAAACACAATGGAAACCTCAGTCTTGATGAGATTTTCAAAATTTCTCAACATATGAGGCATGGATCTTTGGCAAGATACCTTTCTGGAACCACTAAAGAGATACTTGGAACATCCCAGTCTATGGGCTGCAACATATATGGCAGACATCCTCATAATGTCATTGAAGACATCAATAGTGGTGCCATTGAATGCCCAGCAAGTTAAAAGCTACAAATGAGATGATTGCAATAAATTTAACTTTTAACCAAAAAAAAAAAAAAAGGAAATGGCCAAATGGCAAATGGCAAAAACTCACTGAAGAGAATTCCTTTAAAGTAAAATGATCCAAATGGAAAAGGAGGTACAAAATCTCATAGAAAAAATAATTTGTTTAAAATTAGAATTAGGCAACTGGAAGCTAATGATGATGAGATATCAAGAATCAGTTAAATAGAAAAAGAAAGAAAGAAAAAAATAGAAGAAAATGTGGAACAGCTCATTGGTAAAATGACTGACCTGGAAAATAGATCCAGGAGAGACTATTTAAAAATTATTTTATATCTGAAAATCATGATTAAAAAAAGAGCCTGGAAAGTAACTTTCAGGAAATCATCAAGGAAAATTGCTCTGAAGTCCTAGAACTAGAAGGTAAAATAGTGTTAAAGAATTTACCAATCACCTCCTGAAAAAATTCTAAATTGAGGATGCCAAATAATATTGTAGCCAAATTCCAAAATTACCAGGACAAAGAGAAAATACTGCAAGAAGCCAGAAAGAGTTAACTGTCATAGAATATGAACTGATGCTGAGTGAAATGAGCAGAATGAGGAGAATATTATACACCATAACAGACACATTGTGTGATGAGTGACCTCAATAGACTTAGCTCTTCTCAGCAGTTCAAAGACCTCAGACAACTTCAAAAGACTCATAATGGAAAATGCTAACCACAACCAGAGAAAGAACTTTGGAGTCTGAATAAAGATGGAAGCATACTGATTTCTCTCTTTTTCATTTTTTTGTTTTTCTTCTTTCTCTTGATTCTTCCCATTAGTTCTAATCCATCTTTATATCATTAATAATGTGAAAAATATGTTTGATATGAATGTGTAAGTAGAGACTATGTCAGATTGCATGCCATCTAGGGGAGGGAGTAGGAGAGAGAGGGGAGAAAATTCAAAACTCAAAATCTTATAGAAGTGAATGCTGAAAACTAAAAATAAATAAATTATATAGAAAAAACAACAAAAAGAAAGTGCAAGTAAAGTCCAAGATCATAGAAATATTAGAATAATATAAAACTTTAGACAATTCCAAAGTATTTGGCTGACAGTTTTGTGCCATGACTACATTATTAGGGAAAATATGTAACCACAATAGTAATTTAGAAGGGTAAATTCTATCATTTAAAAATGTTATTCTAATTAGCCTGTGTTTACTTCTTGATTTTTTTGGTCCACTTTGAAAAATAGTTTGTAGGACAAAATGCATTTCTTATTTGAGTTACTCATTTTCACTATTTTTTTTTTATTTGCTAGTGCAATGCTTCCTTGGTCTTCATCTTTCTTTGGTTTAAAAATCCTTCAAAGTCTCTTTCAAATGGTACACTCTCAGTGATATTTTATTCCAATCTCTGTAATTCAAATTGATCTCTATCTTTTAATGTTTATATCTTCTTTTAAAAAATGTTCCTCTGTATAATTTATAAAAATAACCATGATAATTAATGTAATAGGAGAACTTGATACTTGACATGAAACTTCTTAAATTTGGTTGTCATTGAAGATAATGCTTATACTTCAACTTCTTGTAGAGATATATTTTTTCCTTATAAAATTTACATCAAAAAACTCCCATTTACAAAAATATAGCATTGCATAGAAGGATACTTTTAAAACTTTATTTTTAAGTTGGAATCTTTATTTTGTTATTCAAAACCAAGATATGATAGTTTCAACTGATAGATTCAATGTGTTTATCAATCAATTAATGAACATTTATTAAGAGCCTACTAGATACCAATAACTGTGCTAGGGGATACAAAAAGAGGAAAAAGACAGTACCAACTTTCAAAGAGCTTACAATCTAATAGATGGAGATGCCATGCAAACAAAAGTGTATGAATTGCGCTACATATAAGATAAAAAGGAAATAATCGAAAGATAGAAGCCATTGTACTCAATAAGGGTTATTAAGAATGTCTTGTAGAAGACAGGATTCTAGTTGGAATAATAAGGAAGCCAAGATGTTGTTAGAGTGGAAGAGAGAGATCTTATCACAAATAAATTATAATATCAAACTCCCAATTCACATTTTGTTCTCTCTCTCTCTCTCTCTTTTAAGTAATTGTACATTTGGTATTTCAACATTTGTAGAGTATCTCTATTTTTGGAAGTTAGTTTATTTTGTTGTATATAAGAAAGTGAATGGCATTTAACAGTAAAACAATTATGATTCTTTTAATTTCCACAATTTTTTATAACTTAGATTTTATATAACTCATATTTATATGCAATAAGTAACAAGGTACAACAAATGACCTGTTTTCATTTATATATGCCAATGCATTTCCAATGTTGAGATTTCAACTGTGTTGACTTCAGTTATTCATAACCTTATTAAATAATAGATGGATACATTCATTTTCAGTTGAAGAAAAGTCATTTACTTTCACTTTTGTTGAATTTAATTTGAATATTTTATTCAAAAAAATGGATGTGTTTGTGCGACTTGTAGTCAAAAGCATAAAGCAATTTTTAACATTTTTTTATGTTTTTTCAGTGTGCAGGTAAATATCTGTTTGGAAAGTTTAGCCTTAAGATTACAGTGGGAAGTGCCAAGGGTACCCAGAGAATATGAGGATTCATGAGTTTATAAGAAAACAGAGTATAATTCTCAGGAGAAGCAGATAATAGAAACTGGGCATATTAGAGGGACAAATGTATTTCTGCCAAGGGGATAAAAAGCTGTTGTTGTTGTTGGTTTTTTCCTTCCGTAGTCTCAAGCTATTTCCTAATGTAAAAACATAAGAAAACAATACAGATTTACCAAACTATTTCTTAACAAAAATATTCTTTTGGTGATGCTACTTGCCATGCCATATAAGATGCCATAATTGATAGATTCAAGCTACTAGGTGATACAAAAGTCACTAAAAAGGTACATGAGGAGGTTAGATCAAATTAACAAAAGGAAATATAAAGAATATACTCAGCTTCATACAGCCAAAAAAGGAAATAAGCAGGTGAAATAGCTAAACTGAAAGATAGTAAGTGAGAAATCCATTGATATCAGCTCATATACTAATAAATGTCTGAGGAAAGCATCCAGGAACTTGAGCGGATATTCTTGAAATGGTTGGTGGGAGGAAGGGATGCAATGAATAATATTAACACCTATTTTGTTCCAGGCAATGTTCTAAGTTATTCTCAAATATTATTTCACTTGATGTTCACAACAACCATGAGAGGCAAGACATATCATTATCCTTTTGTCACACTTGAGGAAACTGAGGACAGTAGTCATGGGATTGGCCCAGATAGCACGCATTTGAGATTGGAACTCAGATCTTCCTAACTCTAAGCTCAGCACTTTATCCATTGCACCAATTAGCTGCCTTTGAATATTTCCATAAACGCCAAATTTTAAAAAGAGGCAAGACCTAGAGAATAATATTGATTTAATGGAATTTTCACTGTATTCATTAAACAAACATTTACTTAACATCTACCACATAAAAGTCATTGCACAAGGTTCTAGGGATAAAAAGATGAAGATAAACATCATCAGCATTTAGGGGTCTTGCAATTTTTTAGAATTTTGTGACATATAAAATTTAGAGTAATATAAATTAAGATAAATGCGTTGGAGTAATAAATACCACAGAGATGAATGCTGAACATCTTTCTCAACCCAGGTTAGAATCAAACAAAATCTTGTGACAACCTTCTACCATGTCTTACAGCTTTCAATATATTTTAAAATATTTTTATTCAGTTGTTGATTTATGTGATTTTGTGACAGTTTTAATAAATTCTTCTACTCAATATGCCAAACGTATTTTACTATTTTCTTTATTACATTGTTTTGTTTGACTAACATTTGGCAAATTATTTTATCTAATTATACAACAGATATTTTCTGTTCCTTTGAAAATTGGCCATCTATTAGGGCATTGCTATTTCTGTGAACAATGTGAACAATGAGGAAGAAATGTCTTCCACATATGGTATGTGAACTATGCAAAGTGCAGCTAGGGAGTAATTGTAGATGGAATGTAGAATGTATGAGGTGGAACACTATGATATATGTATAAAGACAGGTAGGGAACAAATTGAAGAATGCTTTAAATAGCAAGTACAGTTTCTATTTTATTGTGGCAGTCATAAGGAGACATTGAAACTTTTGAGTAGGAGGTCATACTGTCAGACTTTTGTTGTTAAACTGTTATTTTGGCTTCTTTTTGGAATAAAATGTAGGAAGGAAGAGAAACTGAAAGCAAGAAGACCAATTAGGTATAGTTCAGGAAAATACATTAGAACAGTGGCTTTGTAAGTGGACAGAAGTGAAATATGCTGTGATGATACAATTGTAAAAAATTGTCAACTAATAAGATTAGGTGGGATAAGAGATAGAAAAGAATCAAATGTGTTTCGAGGTTGTAAAACAAGATGCCTGGAAATAACATTGGGAACTTTTGTGGAGGGACGTGATTTTGGTTGAAGATAATTACCATTCAGATGTTAATTTTGAGGTGCCAATCATACATGTAAGTGGAAATATTCAGTAGAATTTTAGTAATGTGAATCCGATATTCAAGTGAGATATTAATGATATACACGAAGATTTTGCAGTGATATACTGTAATGGCAAAGTGTGACTTTTTGCCTTTGTTTTCTTTTGGAGTGCTTTACAGCACTAAAGCAATCAAGTGCCTTTGACTGAGTCTTGCTTTTGTTTCAATCAAGAGAGTTTGATTGAATAAGGGGTCTATGATGACCTGCTTAACTCACATGAAATCATAAGTCAGATGAGTTTGAGTCACATGGTTTTGATACCCTCTGATCCTAAAGTGCATATATATATGTATATATATATGAAGATATATGTATCTTCAGGGGGTTAGCATTAGCATTTGGGGCTGACTCATTGGAGGAATGTTAATGTGATTTGGCCAGACAAGATTCTGGGTAGCCGTTAAGGAGCCCCCCAGCTTTGAAAAGCCAGATGTTGGTGCTTCTTTCTCTGCTAACTATGTATGTATTTCTATGGACAGACAGTTAGAAGCTGTGTCCATTTGTTTGTGTTATTTGTTCTCTTTATGTAATTTCTGCTTATAATTTCTGTTTGTGTTTTCTCTGAAGTTCAGGGGGCTGACTTTTCCCCCTGAACTAAGTGAATGATATACATTAAAGTGAGATTGTAATCCCCCTAAAGTTGCTTTCCTTAGAAAATCAGATCAAAGAACCTGTGCTAGCAGCCCTCCTGTGTGTTGGTATTATTGGCCTTATACTTCCACAGCAGCTGCTAATAACATTGATGTTAAAACTACATAGATGATAATTAAACTAATGGATACTGATGAGATAATAAAGATAGAGCATATGGAGTGGAGAAGGCACAGGAAAAAGCCTAGTTAAAAATTAAGAGTGAATAGGCTGGAGTCAGATGAGAGTCCAACCATGTGGACTGAAAGAGACTAGGCAGTTAAAAGAACTAAAGGAGAGTAAGGAACTAGATATCAGGGAGGAGAGAGTGCAGCAGAAAGAGGTGAGTAATGACATCTAACCTACAGATATGTCAATTACAATGAAGAATAAGAAAATACTTGCATTTCTCAATTAAGAGATTATTGAGATTCTTAGAAAAATAGTTGCAATTACTTGGAGTGGTTTGAAGCTAGAAGGCACATACATGAGAATTGAAGGGAAATAAAGAAATGGAGGCAATGAGTGTTGAAAACTCTAGGAGATTTCTTGGGGAAAAGACGCAATCTTGAGGATGGTGGAGTTAAGTAAAGTATGTGCAAACATGCAGATAAATGTCAGATGAACACTCAAAAGTATATTTCTAGCCAGTGGAGCATATGGGCCCTGTGAGTAAGGAGAGATTAAAATGGAGAGAGAGGAAATGATCAAAGGTCGTAGCAGAGGAGGAATGTCACCAAGGAAAAAGGTAATAGGATTTGTTTTAGAAAAATATAGCTACATCTTCCTTAGAGGCTAGGTCAAAAGAGGAGAAAATGACAGAAGTTATAGAAGGTCTTTGAAGTTTGAAAGAAGGGAGAAAGGGAGAATCATAGATGATGTCCTCTTTTTATGAATTAGGAAGCAAGGATGAAGGAAAATTTAGAAGTATAGAGGACTTAGAAAAGTTTTGGAATACTGATTGTCAGGCATGTCAGATAGTCAATGGGTGAAAAGTAAAAGTATCGGTATATGTTAGTGAGAATCCAGTTGAAATTCAATAACAACAGAGTTGTATGATTTTAGTATACAGTTCACATGAGCAAGAGTGAAGGAATCAGATGGGTTGTTAAGACATAGTTAGAAATAAAACAAGAATGCAATAAATTTAAAGATAGGTGATAGCCTATAGTTTATAGATAGTCAGTTTTGGGAAAGGTAAAGGAGGCCTTAAGACCTCTAGATAGCAGAAGGTACTGCCTCCAGAGGCAGCCTGGAAACTTCACTTTTAGGCAGTGCAAATTGTTAGCTAGTTGTGTGTGTATGTGTATGTGTGTGTGTGTGTGTGTGTGTGTGCACATGCGCACATGCACATGTGAGCATATCTGTGCTTGTTTTCCTCAGATAAGGTCAAGATTTTGAATGGTGAAAAGTGAGACCTGAACAGAGGTAATAAACTAGAAAAATGGGGTTAGAGGGATTAGAAGTAATAGAAAAATAGTATGTATCATAGGATGATGTAGAGGGAGAGATAAAAGGATAGAAGGTTATAATTAAAAAGGGTAATTTCCAACCACTAGGTCTTGAATATAGCACATTTATGGGTAAATAATGAAATCAATAGTCATCTGGTCATTCCTAAAATTAAGATATAGATCATGTGTATTGAATAAATCGATGGACTGGAAATCCAGGGCTTTTGAGAGGACAATGATACGTATGGAACAATGCTTAAGTATGATGGAAGAGTTTGGGGTGGAAAGGAAGGTTATGAAGTATGTAAGTGCCTCCTCAAGGAAATTACTAGATGCTTGCACTAGTATCAGAACAAGGAAGTAAAGATGAATGAAGTGAATGACAAAGACAGATAAGATGCTGAGTGATGGTAGAAAAGGGATGATCTGAAAGTGACAAAGTGAATGCCTATTCTTCCTCCTAGTTTGAAGTATCAGGACCATAAAAAAAGCAACATGAAATCCTATGATTAAATATCTCCTGTCATGAGGGAAGATTCAATTAGCATCAGAATATGGAAAGATTTTGAAGTAAAGAAATCAAAAGATCATTAGAACTCAAATATAGAACCAAGACAGAATTTGCATTTATCATCCAAGGATACTAAATTTGGAGAAGCTCATCACCAGAAGGTCAGATATCAGACACTTGTACTTGTTAACGGAATTCATTAAATTGCCTTGAAGACATTGACATAAAGCAGTTGCAGTCGACGTTTGTAAAGATAACACCAATACTACTGAATCCAAGACTTTTTCACTTAGGTGATGTGCATGTCTGCACACACATACCCACACTACAATTCATAAGAAAGTGCTGAATTGAATGTAATAAAGGAACAAAAATATACTTCCCAATAAAGTTATAAATGTTATGTGCAGTCAAAAAGAGAGAGATCAATGCTAACTTGAGTTATTGGGACAAATTTCCTTGAGGAGATGAGAATTGAGTTGAACCTTTCTGGACTGATAGGGTTTTAGATAGGTGGAGAGAAGAGAAAAGGGCACAGAAGACAAGGGACAAATCAGATGGAAGGGATCTCCTTTGCTTTCATATTCAGCAGCCTTCTTCTCTCTCTAGGCTGCTGTCTAATTAATTGCCTGTAAATTACTCACTTATTCTTTGATAAGTGCAAATTGTTTTCACAGTCTTTCTAAAACATATTTGATAGCTAGTTTTCTTTTACATGAGGCTGAGAATTTTTCATGTAATTGGGGAAGAAACTCTGCTAGACATTTCATTCTAATATTTACGCACAAAGAAGGAACATATCCTTACCTAGAAAGACAAGTAATTATAATCCATTTATTATACATTTTAGTTCAATAAAAGTTTCCTGAGTAAAGCATATAAAAGGCATGGTGAATCTTAGCAGTGTATATATGAAGTTAAATGCTTAACAATGAAAACTTGGAGAACATATTTAGTGCCAAATTTCTCAATAAATTCAACACACTACTTCCCTTTCCCTCTCTAGGTTATGTAGAAACAGTGGCTTACATACAGCTGAGTAAACATCATTAGCAGGTGTTTCAGGGCTACAAGATCATCTAATACAGTGCGCGACATTTGCTTAGCAATGCTTTATTAATTATTCCATGGTAGCATATCAGTGAGAAATAGAGAAACACTTTCTCCAGCTACTCTTGTTAATGTTCTGTCAGTGTTTTCATGAGAAAACTACTTAACAAGTTTATTACTTGGCTCTAAGCATAGGACTCAGGTAAAATTTGGCATTAAATAATTCAATCCAGGAGAGGTTTTTGGTTTGTTTGTTTTAAATAATGGCAAAGCAAATATACCTTTCAGGCATTTTCTATTTATCAATATATGGTAATAAATATTACAATTCTACAGTAAATGAATTTCCAAATTTTTTTCTTTATCACAAAATATTTCATCTTACGTATTCATCTTTTGGATTATGTACCTAATATCTTCTTTTTATTCTTCATATGCTTATATATGTATCTATATACTTATGTTGCTATATTTATATCTATATCCATACTGCTCATATATATTTTGTAAGAGGGGAGGTGTTCAGAGAACCCTAGAACTTCCAATGTGAGGCCTTACTAAGCTCTTTTCAGGGTTGCTCATCCACCTTTGGTGTCCACCTTCACCCAATTCTCACCTGTGGCTCTAAGAAGCTGCAGCACAATAGCAGCTACTCTGGCAATACCCTCTTGGGAGGCAGGCTAAACCAGATTGAAAATGATTTATAGGCCTCAAACCTGCTAGTAACTTAAGGGATGTCTACCCAATTACATGAAGACTTCCCCCAGTGGAATGGGAATAAGAAAACAATTTGTTCCAATGGGCATTAAGGAGGCTGCAGTCAATGCTATGGAGAGCTTAGAGCTTAATCAGACATTGAATACACCAAAGTCATCCTCTACATCCTGGGCCATTGCCAGCCATTCTGATTTTTGTCTTGCTATTGGACTTTGATAACTCTAGAAGAAAGAGTGAGGCTGATAACTTTGTACAAGTCCGCTTCACTTAAATACAATTCAAGCGTAAGTCAAGACATCACCATGTAATGTCATTGGTCCTCTTTGAAATGAAAGAGAAAGAACACAGTATACAATGTATATACATCAATAACCATGCTTGTATATACATGCTTGTATGTATACATGCTTGTATGTATACATGCATATATGTGTGTATACACACATATATACATATGTGTGTATACACACAAACATATATGTGCAGTCCATAGCAAGAATAAGGAATGATGTTCTCATATAATTGATGTTTTTAGTATTGTTTTGTGCTTTCATTTTTTAAAATAAACAGTCAAAGAGCATTTGTTGTACAATATGCTTTAAGGGAACTCTGGGAGATTCAAATGTGAATATCCTTTCTTTCAAGAGATACTGTAGTTGGAAGAAAAGATAAATGGCAGAGAAAGTAGAGTTAAATGATGGGATTTGGGAAGATGGCATGATATCAAAATGTTTATGGTCAAAAACAATAGTATGAGTAGAATGAACATGAAAGATACATACATCTGTACATATCTATCTATGTGCATGTATGTGTATATGTGTATATACACATACATTTGTGTGTACAAATACATATGTGTGTATATATATGTATATATATATATATATAGAGAGAGAGAGAGAGACAATATGGGTATATATATGTGTATATATACATATATACATATATATATATGTAGAGAGAGAGACAGAGAGAGACAGACAGAGAGACAGAGAAAAGACAGAGGCAGAGGCAGAGAGACAGAGAGAGAGACAGACAGAGACAGACAGAGACAGAGACAGAGACAGACAGAGAGACAGACAGAGAAAAGACAGAGGCAGAGGCAGAGAGACAGACAGAGAGAGAGACAGACAGAGACAGACAGAGACAGAGACACAGAGACAGAGAGAGAGGGAGGGAGACTATTTGCTTTTCCAGCACCAATGATGTGCTTGTGCCAAATCATTTTTATTTTTGATCATCCATGTAACCAATGGCTTGAACTTCTAAGATCTCTTTGCTGGAACATTGGGAAGATGTTTATATCTAAGGCTAGAAAATGAATTGTACTTCTTAAAGTACCAAGGATATATAATGTGAATATTAACTTTTTTTTTAATTTTGCCATATAGGGAAGGAAACAAATCTCTTGCGGAGAAAACTAATTGGTAGCATCAAATAGAGAGCAGACTGAGTAGAGAGTGGACTTTGGAGTCAGGGAGACCTGTTCAGACATGAATGTAATAGTCAATTGAAGTGGAGGAGGCCTGGACTAAGGAGGTATCATTGAGAATGAAAAAGAGGGCATGAGCATGGTTAGTTCAATAGCTATTCCAAAGAAAGCATCCTTAGGATCTGAATTCAGAGTGAACATGAGAGCATAGTGAAAAGCAAAATGTAACTCCATGATCATTTTTCTGAATGACTAGGAAAATTTTGGACCCATTGACAGAAATAGGGAAGCTCTGAGGAGGATAAGATTTTAGAGAAAAGCACTAAACAGTATATTGCATCAAACCAGTAATTGTTTTGACTCTTTAAATGCCAAATCTTAAATAAAAAAAATAACATCTACATTATGCATGTTATATTACAAAACATAAGCACATGTCTGAATATGTATTCTTAACTTTTGAGGAGAAAATCACTATCAGGAAAAAGTAGTTGTTTCAGATGTTTTACATGGTCTTTCATTTCAAGTAAAAGAACCCAGTGATTGAACAGATGATGTGTGCATAATATATTTTTATAGCTAAAATGCAGGGTATTGACCTATAGAATGGAGAACAAAGAATTCAATAAATACATTTATTTTTTACATTTGTATCAGTAAAACCAATAGCTTTGGAAGTTCCACTTTGGAGGGGATTCTTGGAAGATGGAAGAGTAGGTTAGAAAATTCCAAGCTCTCCAGATTTGCTCCACAAACAAGTTGAAATAACACCTCAGGATGAATGTGGAGAAGCAAAAATAAATAAGAGTTGATGCAGAAGAATGGTCCTCTTGGCACAACTGGAGAAGTTCTAAAGAAAGATCTCAAGACAGAGGTTCAGCCTCAGTGAAGTACAAATAACTTCAGTCTAGCTCTGCTGAAACAGCAAGTGGTGAATCCTAGGGGCAGCTGTGTTAGGAGGTAGTGTTGACCTCAGCCACAGGAGTTTTCACCTCTTGGACAGTGTGAGGATAGGGAATATGAGTGAGTGAAGATTGAGGGAGCCTCTGATGACAAGGGATGTCAGGCCCAGCTATGCCCCTGAGACACAATCCAGGGCAAGTAGGAACAGCACATGCCTGGTGAATGAAGAAGCAATGTGGTAGGGATGCTTCTGATGTGGGCACCTATAGAACAGCTGAGTTCTTTGTCTAGGTTCTAGGCCAGAGGGAGAACTGAATTTCGTAGCCACTGGAGGGTTCTCAGGGAGAAAGAGCATTTATGGCATAGTGAGCCAGGCAGGGAGAAGGGGCACACGGGCTAGCTATGGCTTGCAAGGGGAAAGGAGTTTAGGGGTTGAGACTGGAGCAAAGCTCAAAAAAGACCTGAGGCCAGAAGTACCATCCCCCATTCCCCAGGATCAGAGGTGATTATAATAACAAGCTGCTGTTTTTTCTAAAGGGAACAGGAAAAGGAGAAACAACTCAACCATGGACACTTACCATTGGAGTAGAGAAGCCTGGGGTTCATCATAAGCAAAAAGCAAAAGCAAAAAAGAAGCAAAAAGTCTCTCCTAACCCAAAGAGTAACATCAAATGGTCTCCTGCCCAAAAATAATTCATTGAGGAATTTTTTAAAAAGAGTTCAAAAATCAAATAAGAGAGATTGAGAGTTTTTTAAGTACAATCTAAAAAAAAAAGAAAATTATAAAAAGAAAGTCAGCCAAGTGGAAAAGTAGATCCAGAATCTTAAAAATGAAAACAACTCTTTGAAAATTAAAATTGGGCAAAGGGAAGCTAATGAAGTTATAAGAGATGAAGAAATAATAAAACAAAATATAAAGAATGAAAAAAAATGAAGATAATAGGAGACAACTTATAAAAATGCAACTATTTGGAGAACATATCAGGACAAAAAAACAAGAATAATTGGACTACCTTAAAGTTACAATCAAAAAAATCTTGATACAATAATAAAAGAAATAATTAAAGAAAATTGTCTTGAAGCATTAGAATAAGAGGGAAAAGAGAAAAAATCCATCAATCATCTCCAGAAAGCGATCCTCAGAGGAAAACCTACATGAAGATCATAGCCAAATTCTGAAACCTCCAGAGAAAATATTACAAACAACCAGAAATAATAATTTAAATGTAGATGAGCCACAATTAGAATTACACAACATCTAGCAGTGGCTACACTAAAAGACTGCAGGTCTTGTAACACTATGTTGAAGAGAAAAGAACTGGAATTATGGCCAAAACTATCATACCCAGCAAAGTTAAGTGTAATCCTCAATGAAAAAAAAGTATATTCAATGAATTGACAGACTTTCAGGATTTTATTGCAAAAAGACCAGAACTTCATAGAAAATTTGACATACAAGATCCAAGAGCAACATAAGGTAAACATAAAAGACTAATTACAAGGGACTCAATCAGGACAAATTGTTTACTTCTAATACATGGAAATGCAAACCGTGTGTATAAAATTGTCATTAGTAATTGGGTAGTTAAAAAAGAGTGGAGCATAACTGAGTATGATGCAATTCTAAAAAGCAAAATGATGTAGGAAAAGGTAAAAAGAGTAATTTCTCATACAAATGAGGTGTGAGAGGAATAACTTATACAGAGGAATTAGATGGGGGAGGAGGGCTGGTAGTAATAGAACCTTATTCTCATTGGAAATGGGTTAAAGAGGAAACTATCTATCTATCTATCTATCTATCTATCTATCTATCTATCTATCTATCTATAAAAGGCTTCTAAATTCAGAATAAAAGGCTTCTAAATTCAGAAAGAATTAAGAGGATAAGGTGATAAAGACCAGGGAGAGCATAAGTGAGGGAGAGGGAATAGGATAAGGGAAGTATAGAAGTTTATGTAGATTGGTGGGGATGAGACTAAGAGGGAACAACATATATACTTAGAAGGGTATAAAAATCTAAATTCAGAAAGAAATAAGAGAATAAGGGAATAGGGTAGAGAGAGAGGAAAAGGGGAGGTTTTCTTAGAGGTGGGTAGGTTAAGGAATAGGAGAACAAGGTAGTGGTTAGAGGTAAAGTAGAGGCATGAGGAGAGATAAGAATAGGGTGAGAAAGAGAGTAAGGAAACAGGTAGGAGGAAAGTGTATGACAAGTAATTAGAGTTTAGAAAGTAAATTTGCTGAATTTACCTGTAAAATGGAAACTGACAGCACATTAAAAATTTGACTTTAACAGTATGTTTCTCTCAGGAAATGCTATTAAAATGAGAGAACAAACATAAATATAAAATAATGGTCAGGAGGAAAATTTATTATGTAATACTCAGGGATAATAATCATGATCTTAAAGTTAAAGATAAAACCAAGTTTAATGAAAATAGAAAAAATAGGGAAATTATCGTGTCAGTTATATTAATCAATAGTTTTAGACCATATAAAATAACTAGACAGTATTAAAAATGTGAGAATATCACTGCCCAAACAGTGAATATACCAATATAAAAACAAAACACTTTTTACGCAAAGTTAAATCAAAATTATTAAAGTAATATTTATTGTTCATGGGTAGGTAAAACTAACATAATTTTTTAAATGCAAGTGTACTTAACTAATCTCTACATAAGCATAGTATACTCTAATGTATATGTGTTTGAGTACATCAATGTATATTTATGGATATCTGAGTATATGTAAGAGTATATGTATATGTATTTTTATATGTATATGTGTATGTATATGTATATGTATATATAAACATATCTATATTTATCTTTATCTATATCCATCTATCTATATTTATCGATATGCATGTATATATGTATGTATCTGTATTTAATATTAGCCTCTTGTAGGGGGGAGGAATGGTAAAAGTAAAGAAAAAGTTCACAGCAGAGGACAAAAGAAAACATACAAGGAAACAAAGAAAAGATGGGCAGCTCTGAAAATAATGTGTAGTTGTCATTATATAAGCTTTCTTGAAATGAAAGTATATTGCTTTATATTGCATCCTGTCATGTTCTGTTGTGTACGACAATGTTTTTTTTCTTATTTTGTATTTAAGTTTAAAATACATTTAAAAACTTTAAAAAGAGGCTTCACTTTGAATGAAATCCTTTTGTAAATGAAAATGATTTGCTTTACACAATATATTTGAAATTTTATGAGTCAAATTTCACACTAAGAAAACATACTCATAAAGTTCAATACCTAATTCAAGAAAACACCTTAAATACCTTAATTAAATCAAGAAGGCAATTCCCAACTGCCAGTGATAATATGAGAAAACTGAGCAGTGGTAAGGGTAAGTATGGAGTGTCAATTGCAAGTTGAATAAATGGATATAAAAAGTTTTTTTTTTTTCCTGTATTTCTACTTGGGATAACCATACATAGAACAGCATCAGGCAACAAGGCTTTTAAACCAAGTGGAATACTTGAATGTAGTTATATGACTCCTTGTAAACTCCTCAGGCTCTGAGCAAGGAATAGCCTGCTGGATGTAGCATAAGCACCCATTTTAACAGTCTAAGTAATCTAGTGAGAGCTTTGACAGGCAAGCTCAGAGATAATACTTTATTATTAAAGGTATAGGAGCACATTTGCGTCACTCAGTTTAGATACTTCCCACATTTCCTTTTATCCATTGACTTCTACTCCATGGTAGTACCCTCTGCCTAAGTCTATATTATAATTAAGTTGCAAGTTTAAATAGAAATGCCAAAGTATTTATTATTTTTTTTATTTACAACATAAAACCTGGGAGGGTAAAATGAATGTACTCTTTTTGATTATTAATTTTTCTTTATTTCTTATTACACTGATATAATTAAAACTCTTTATAATAAGCTTTATTTTCCCTTTGCAGATCTGCTTGAAGATTGTAGAAACACACTGGAGGTGAAAAGAGTGAAGAGGTACACCATGCCTCCACCTACTTTGCATGAGTCTTATTCTCTGTTTTTTATCCAGGATATATACTCAGCACCATCTATAGGCAAATGAGAATGGGTCATTGCTGAGCCACATAAAGTGACTCTAGGGGTGGTAGTGATAAGGGAAGGAAGCAGGGAGAGAATCTTCTGCCACATTCATTGCAGATTTACGGATAGGATGCCTAGAGGTGTCCACTTCTTTCTCCTCTTCTCTATGAATTTGGAGATAATAGGATTAGACAGATTAAGTGATCATATGACAAGGATGTATTAAGCCCTGTCTATGTGCCAATCAAAGTGCTAGGCACTGAGGAAAACGGCAAATAAGAAACCATCTAAAATTATATTCCCTTTTGGATCTCAATTCATAGTTATGCAGACCCTCAAAGTTGGAAGGGTCCTCAAACACCATTTAACAGAAATCAAAATGAACAGGAAATGCTTCCACAATAGATGTTCAGCTAAACTGTGATCAAAAATGTCTAGTAAGGGAGAACCCCCTTTCTCTTGAGGTAATTTATTACTTAGGGAGCTCTAATAATTAGGAAGATTTTATGTACATTGAATTTAAGCCTGCCTCTGAAATTATTACCCACTGATTTTGCTTCTTATACTGTGGACGCAAGAACATCACAGTACTATCTCTTCAATAAGAGACCCCTCCATACACATCAAGATAGCTATCATGATTTATTCATTTGTCCAATACACATCCATTTAACACCTAAATGTGAGCATCTGTGTTAAGTCCTCAGGTCTTTAAGTGTAAATCATATTTAAACTTGTGTTTCTTAACATTTTCTTCATTATCACCTCATATATTGAATAACCACAGGTGTAATTCTAGGGTTCACCTTATTTTGAGTAGGTATTTTTCTGGCCTTCAAGATGATGGTGCAATTTGCCTTTCCTTCACTATCCCACCACAATAAATATGCTAACCACTTGAATTATCTGGCAGTATATGTTAACACATTTCATTAATATCACTATCTGCTAATTATTGGTTGTAGAATTAATGTTGCTCCAGATTGGGAATTCTTTATCTGGGGTTCATGGACCAGATTTAAGAGAGTCTTTGAACTAAAAAAAAAGGTTTTGATAACTGTATTTCAAATAATTGGTTTCCATTGGAATTCTATGTATCTTATTTAAATGTTATTTTGAAAATTAGTCCATAGGTTTTAGCAGATTGCCAAAGTGGCTCTTGGGGAGTCACTTAACAACTCTGCACCTCAGCTTACTCATTTATAAAATGAAGGTCTGTGTTGGGAAGCCTAGGTTTCTTCCAAATTTACATCTATGATATTATAAAGTAACTCTTATATGTCATACTAAATATAAAATTCTGTACAATCTTCCTTTCTTAAAGCCAAGTGAGTGGTACTTTCAGAATGTACAAATACTTAGCCAGATTCCACTGCCAATTTTTTTATTGGCTCAAAATTAGTATGAACAGTCCAAAAGATAAATCACTTAAAAGATGAAGAAAAGTAAAAGTTGAAAATTTCAAGCCTTTTAAAAATATGCTTCTCTCCACCAATTTTTGCATTAAAAATGGAAACAGTGCCTAACACAGCACTTGTCCCATAAGTAGCACTTAATACTAGTATTATGATTTCTTGCTTAATTCACAGAAATTTGAGATTTCAGGACCATATGCACTTAACCCCTTAATTCTCACAGCTTATTAAGTGAAGTAATAGAATTGTCTTGCTTATTGTGTAAAATACTACATTCAGTATTTTATAGGATTCACTTGTATCTTGACACTTATCCCACCACCTGCATTTCCAGATGATGATGTCCCATGGAAGAATAATATCCACAGTGACAAGCGTTTATTAAACACTAGTGTGGGCAAGCCTCAGTCCATTCCAAGTTGTACTGAATGAAATCTTACTGGTGAGAGCCCCTTGAAAATAGTGATTACTTGGGATAGATTAAAATGTATTAATAAACATTTAGACAAGCTAGAGTCAAACATAATTCAGTAGGAAATGATCGCCTTACAGTGGTACAGTAATGTTTTGTGACATTTGAAATTAATTTATTTTTTTATTTATTTTGACATCATTTTATAAATTTTTTAGTTCCAAATTCTCTTTCTACCAACTCCCTCCCTCTCACCGCTTAACCCCCTGAGAAGGCAAACAATTTGATATGAATTATACCAGTGAAATCATGGAAAACTAACATATTGGGCATTAAGTAATCAAAACAATGTCAGAAAAGTATACTTCAGTTTGTACTCAGAGTTCATTAGTTGTCTTTCTGGAGGTGAAAGCATTTTCTTTTCATCGTGAGTCCTTTGGAATAGTCTTGAATCATTATATTGCTCCAAGTAGCCAAGTTTTCACAATTTATCATGACTTTTGCTGTTACTCTGCACAAAGATCTCTCAATTCTTCTCATATTAGTTTGCATCAGTCCATATTATTCTTAAAACATTTTTTTTTCTGAAACGACCCCCTTGTAATTTCTCATACACAGTAGTACTCCATCAAAATCATATGCCACACCTCGTTCAGTCATTTGATAATTGATAAACATATCCTCAAATTCCTATTTTTCCCACTATAAAAGAACTAGTATAAATATGTTCTACATTTAGATCCTACTTTTTCTTTGATAACTTTGAGAAATGGTATTGCTTTGTCAAGGAGTATTAACAGTTTTGTAGCCCTCTGGGCATACTTACAAAATGGTAGGACAAGTTCACTACTATAATGGCAGTTCACTAGCATACCTATTTTACCCTCAACCACTCCAGCATTTGTTATTTCTGATAGGTGTCAGGTCCTATGTCAGAGTTGTTTTAATCTTTATTTACCTAATCAATGGTGATCTAGAAGATTGTTTCACATGACTATAATTCACTTTGATTTTTTCTTCTGAAACTTGCTTGTTTCTATCCTTTGGACATTTATTAATGGGAGAATGGCTCTTATATTTTATAAATTTGATTCTATTCTATACTCAGTATATATTTGAAAAAATGGGAAATTTTCAGGGAAAGACTTTTAAATTTTTTCATTACTTCGTTCTTTATGATAACTTTTTAGCATAATATAGTTCCTTGATTGTTTCTTTTACTTAGGTCTATTTTTGCTTTTGCTTTGTTTGAGATCATGATTGCTACCACTCTGTTTTTTCACTTCAACTGAAATATATTAGATTCTGTTCCAGCCTTTTATTTTAATTATATGTATATCTTTTTGTTTCAAGTGTCTCTTGTAAATAACCTTTTGTTAGATTCCAGTTTCTAATCCATTCTGCTATCTGCTTCTGTTTTTTGTGACCTCATCACATGCACATTCACAATTACAATTAACTGTATATCTCTCACCATCCAATTTTCTTCTATTTCTTCTCTCTTTTTATCCTGTCCCTCCTTCTAACCACTGTTTCCCTTAATCTTCCCTCTTTTTCTATTATACTCTCTTTCTCTTATGCCCTTCCCTTCCATTTTCCCTATTGGGTAAGTGACATTTTTATTAATAACTGAATGTGTCTTGGTACGTAAGTGTATTCTTCCCAGCTTTAATCCATTCTAATGAGAGTGAGGTTCCAGTGTCACTTGCCACTCCTCCCATTTTCCTCCATATTAAAAGCTCTACTTTATACTCCTCTTTTATGAAGGAATTTCTCCACATTTTGCCTTTTTACTCTCCCTTCTTTCAGTGCATCCTTTTTTCCTCACCTCTTAATTCAAATTTTTGAGATCATTGCAACAAAATTGACTCATGCCCATATCCTCTTTCTACATTAAATCCTTTTAACTGCCCTAATAATTAAAAAAGTTCTTCATATCATCTTCCCATATAGGAATGTAAACACCTTAACTGTATTAAGTCCCTTATGCATATTCTTTCATGTTATCTTTTTATGCTTCTTTTGCTTCTGGTATTTGAAAATCAAATTTTCTGTTCAGCTCTGGTATTTTCATCAAGAATGCTTGATATCCTCTGTTTCATTAAATATCATTCTTTACTCTAAAGTATTAAATGTAGTTATTCTTGATTGTCATCCTAGCTCCGTTGCCTTTTGGAATACAATATTTCAAACACTTCAATCCTTTTACAAGGAAGCTGCTTTTTTGGCTATTCTTGCTGTGGTTCCATGATATTCTATGTTTTCTTCTTTCTTTCTAACTACTTGCAATATTTTCTGCTTAACCTCTTGAATTTGGCTATAATATTCTTGGGATTTTATTTCATGATCTTTTTCAGGTGGTCATCAGTAGATCCAATCAATTTCTATTTTATCTTCTGGATCTATGATACCAGAGCAATTTTCCTTGATAATCTCTTGACATAAACTATGTAGGCTATTTTTTTAAATCATGGCTTTCAGGGAGTTGAATAATTCTTAATTTATCACTGCATGATCTATTTTCCAGGTCAGTTGTTTTCCAGATGACACATTTCACTTTTTCTATCTTTTTTATTTTGACTTTGTTTTAATTTTTCTTGATTTTTCATGGGATCATTAGCTTTCACTTGCCCAAATCTAATCTTTAAAGAATTATTTTCTTCACAGAGCATTTTTACCTTTTTTGCATGAGACCAATTCTGCTTTTTAGGACATTCTATTCAACATTTTTGTGCCCCTTTAACAGGCTGTTAATTCTAGTTCCGTAATTTTATTTCATCAGACTCATTTCTTTTCACAATTTTTCCTCTACAACTAACATCTCCTATTTAACTCTTCCAGGAATTATTGTGGATCTTTGGTCCAGAGCTCTGTTTTGAACTGTTTTTCCATTGTTCTTTTTATCTTAATTTTTGTTTTAGTTTTCTCTGCCACCGTAGTAGCTTTTTATGGTCAAAAAATTTGTCTATGTGTGTGTGTGTGTGTGTATGTGTATGTGTATGTGCATGTGTGTGTGTTCATTTTCCCAATCTGTTTCTTGGCTTTGAACTTTATGTTATAAAGTTTGGCTCTGCTCATATGGGTGTGGGAAGGTATCACAAACTTCACACTTTCTCATACTGGTGATTTTAGAGCAAGTTCTATGGGTCTGAAAGTTTTTGATGCTTCCCCAGTTGTGTGATCCTAGGTATGTTTCATACATTCTTGGTCTTTACCCAGGAAGGATCCCTATTCCTCTGAAGGCACAAGCACTAGAGCTCACTTTGCCTTGCAACTGTGTTCAGACCACTGCTCCGTTGTGACCAACCCCCAGAGCTCATCTCCACCCTGCAACTGGAATTCTTGGAATGGTGATTCGGAACTGCATATAGGCAATAGTTTCAAATTAAGGCCAGCTCTGCTCAGTGCCAGGAAAAAGTTCCCCTGTTAGCTCTTTATTACCAGTTGTTTGCCTCCCTTACCATCTTTGGGCTAAGAGCTCCTGACACTGATGCTATTGCTGTAGCTATTGTTGCTGCCAGGGAGTACGTGGACTCTGAATATGCTTCCGCCCTAGTATCACTAACTTCTTCTGCTGGTCTCCTAAGTTTTCTTGGGCCAGAAAATTTCTTACTTTGACCTTTTGTTGGCTCTTCCAATCCAAAATTTGATGTGAGGCATTTTAAAAAAGTTTTTGGAGGGTATTGAGAGAGTTTACCTAAATTGCCTCTAATCTGTCATTTTGGCTCTTTTATCGTTTAATATAAAATATATCCTTTTCTAGGGGAAAAATAGTTTATAAAACTCCTATTTGTTTTGTAATGATCCTAAGCACAGCTAAATCCTAATAAACACATCTACAGCTCTCACAAGTTTCTGTGTCATTTTTTGAACATACTTATATGCATTTTAAGATTTTATTACCAGTCGAGCTGTACCACAGAGCATGGTACATATAGAAGATATATAATATCTATTGAAATAATCAAATTATAGGCATTATTTAAAATGTAACAACAACATAGGTGTAATGATTTTGATACTGAACTTACCCTTAAAGGGATTAATTTTTTAAATTAAAATTCAAAATTAACACCTTTGTAAAGTCAAACAGTGACGTAAGAACTGAGAACAGGCCACATGCAATCAATTTGGGTTTTTTAGATGTTACTTTCTTCAGCATTTTTGTACCTCTTTTGCCAAGCTGTTAATAATCTTTTTCATAAAATTCTTATGATACTCTCATTTCTTTTTCCAAATTTTCATCTATTTTTTTTTATTTGAGTTTCAAAATCATTTTTAATTCTTCTAAGAAATTTTGTTAGGCTTCTGTCTAATTTTTTTTTTTTTTTGCTTTGAGCCTTTGCTTATAGCTATTTTGAGATAATTTTCTTTTTTCTGAATTTGTGTCTTGTTACTCCTTGTCACCATAGTATCTTTTTATGTTCAGGTTATTTTTTGTTTACTTGTTTTTTTTTTCAGCCTATTGCATGACTGAATTTTATGTTGAAGTAGGGCTGTTTTCCCGGAGTCATAGTTGGAGTCATTGTACTTCAGAAAACTCTTCAGACTTTTTCACACTGCTCTTTTCAGAGCTAGTTCTGGGGTTTTGTAAGTTTTGGATAATTCCAACATTGTGTGATCCATGGGGAGGCATGATTACTGCTTTACTAATATGTCCTCTGCTCTTTAACTTGGAAAAGCCCAAGATTCCTTTCATCTTTGAGATAGATGATTGCTTGTAGTGGGGATAAGCTTGAAATCTTTGCAATAAGATCAAGGGTGAAGCAAGGAAGTACATCATCAACATTATTATTAAATATTGTAGTAGAAGTGCTACCTATACCAATAAAACATGAATACAAATTAAAGGGATGAGCATAAGCAAAGAGGAAACAAAACTATTACTCTTTTAAGAAGATATGATAGTATACTTACAGAACCCTGGAGAATCAACTAAAACTAATTGAAACTATTAACAATTTTTGCAAATTTGCTGGATTTAAAATTTTGTTGTTCAGTTATTCAATTGCATCCAGTTCTTTGTGAGTTCATGGACATCAGGACCTTCTATCCTCTACTTTCTCCTAGAGTCTGTCCAAATTCATGTTTGTTGCTTCTATGACACAATGCATCCATCTCACCCTTTTCTGTCTCCTTTCCTTTTGCCTTCAATTTTTCCCATCTCGGTTTTTTTTAAAAGGCCCTATCAAGATGGCAGAGTAAGCAGTAAATTGCTGTCTCTCTCCCATCTTCCCCTTCAAAAAACCCTAAAATAGCAACTCAGAACAAATCCTGAAAGAGCTGAGCCAGCAAAAAGACACAATAGAACAGTTATTTAGCTTGGGATACTTGGAGGATCCACAAGATAGATTCTTCTCACTCAGGTAAAAGGAGAATGCATTCAAGGACAGGAACCATCCCAGCAAGCTCTCAGCAAACCAGTGGGAGATCCTGAGCCCCAGGGTGGTAGAGCAGGAAAATTTCAACATCTGGTACCCCACATGCCTTAGCATAGTCAAGGGAATTGGCAGACTACAGCATGGATAATGATGATGTTCATCATCACAGTTCCAGGCAGGCATCCTCCAGGGTCCAGATGACATGGTTAAGTGCATTCTAGGACATTCAGGCATCTTATGGCTGACAGATTTCCAGGTTCTTCAGTACGACTGAGAGAAAACAGGCAACTCTCAGGGGTCAGACCTCCATGCACTTCAGTATAGCACTGGGGAAATGCAGAAAAACTCCACCTGGACTCAGCACACATCAGACACCACCACTAGGACCCCAGTTCAGCACCAGGCAAGCTGCCAGACACTTTACAGCCTCCAACTCTCAGTACCTGAGGCCCCAGCAAACAAAGTGACCAGCACCCTGCCCCCAGTACAAGAAGTTTGGGATAGTGCCTCTTGTGCTCCAACAGAAGACTTCAACTTTACAAGCTAGGGAACAGGCAAACACAATGAACAAGAAGAAAAAAATGAACATTAACCATAGAAATTCACTATGATAACAGAGAGAATCAAAACACAAACTCAGAAGAGAACAACATTGTCAATATACCTACATCTGAAATCACAAAGGGGGATATGAATTGGTCTCAAGTGCAAAAAGCCTTCTTGGAAAGGCTTGAGAAGAATTTTAAAAGTCAAATAAAAGAGGTTGAAGAAAAATTGGGGAAAAAATGAGACATGTGGAAGAGCCAACTGCTTGGAAAAGATAGGACAAAAATTGACTGAAGAAAACAATTGTTTAAAAAATGCAACTCATCAAATGGAGAAAAAAATCCACTGAAGAAAACAACTCCTTAAAAAGTATAACTGAAAAGGAAGTATAAAATTTAACTGAAAAGAAGAATTTTAAAAATTAGAATTAGCCAAATGGAAAGGGCAGTACAAATGCTTACTGAAGAAAATAATTCTTTAAAAATTAGAATTGGGCAAATGAAAGCTAATGACTCTAAGAGACATAAAACATCAGTCAAAAAAAATTAAAAGAAGGAAAAAAGAAGAAAATATAAAATACCACATTGGAAAAATAACTGAACTGGGAAATAGATCCAGAAGAGATAATTTAAGAATTATTGGACCACCTGAAAGCAATGATAAACAAAAGAACCTGGACAGCATCTTTCAAGAAATCATCAAGGAAAACTGCTTGAGGTCTGAGAGCCAGAGGATAAAATCATCATTGAAAGAATCCACTGATCACCTCCTGAAAGAGATCCCAAATTGAAAACATCAAGGAATATTGTAGCCAAATTCCAGAATTATCAGGTCAAGGAGAAAATACTGCAAGCAGCCAGAAAGAAACAATTTACATATCACGGAACTAGAGTCAAGATTACACAGGACCTTAAAGCTTCTATGTTTAAAGATCAGAGGGCTTGGAAAATGATGTTCCATAAGGCAAAGGAGCTTGGATTACAACGAAAGATCAACTACACAGTGAAATTGAAAATAATCTTTCAAAGGTGGAGATGGACATCTGATGAGACAGGAAACTTTCAATCATTCGTGATGAAAAAACCAGAGCTGAACAGAAAATTTGATCTTCAAATACAAGACAGAAGAGAATCATAAAAAGGTAAACAGGGAAGAAAAAAAATGTTATTCATTAAGTTTCAACTGTTTATGTCACTACATGGGAGGATGACACTTGTAATTCTTGAGAATTGTATCTTTATTATGACATAAAGAAGGGGTGTAAATAGACAGAGGGTGTGGGTATAAGTTGGCTTTGATGAGATAATACAATTAATTAAGAGGTGAAAAAAAGGATTGTAATGAGAGAAGAGGAAAGGAGGAATCAGAAAAGGGTAAATTTTATGACATGAAGAGAAAAAAGAGACCTATTATATAGAGGGAAAGAAGGGAGGGAGGTGAGCATTGTTTGAACCTTACTTACACTGTATTTGTCTAAAAGAAGGAATAACATACACATTTACTTGGTTATTGAAATCTTTCTTACTCTATATGGAAGTAAAACCAGAAAGGTGAAAAGAAAGGGAGAGGATGGATAGAAAGTAGGGAATAAAGGAGGCAAGAAGTAGTAGAGGAAAAGGGAAACAAAAGAGAGGGGACACATAGAAGGGAGGGCAAATTCAGGGAGGTGGTGGTCAGATGCAAAACACTGGTGAGGAGGGAAACGGCAAAAATAGAAAGAAAAATATAAATCTGGAAAGGGGGAATAGGATAGAGAGAAAGACACAGTGAGTAATCATATCTGTGAATGTGAATGAGATGAACTCTTCCATAGAAGAATGGATTATAAACCATAATCCTACAATATGTTATTTACAAAAAACACATTTGAAGCAAAGAGAAAAACACAGAGTAAAGGTAAAAGGCTAGAATAAAATATAATATGCTTTAGCTAAAGAGGGGGAAAAAGCCAAGGCTAGCAATCCTGATTTTTAAAAAAGCAAAAGCAAAAATAGACCTAATTAAAATAAATAAGGAAGGAGACTACATCTTGCTAAAAATAATGAAGTCATATTAATATTAAACATATATACATGAAGTGATATGGCATCTAAATTCTTAAAGGAAAAGTTAAGCATTACAGGAAGAAATTGACAGTAAAACAATACTATGAGGAACTCATATACCCCTCTTAGATAAATCTAACCTCAAAATAAATAAGAAAGAAGTTAAGGAGGTGAATCAAATTTTAGAAAATTTAGATATAGCAGACCTCTGAAGAAAACTGAATGGGGATAGAAAGGTATATACCTTTACCTCAATGATAAATGAGTCCTACACAGAAATAAACCATGTACTTGGGCAGAAAAACCTCACAATCCATTGCAGAAAGGCAGAAATATTAAATGTATCACTTTCAGAACATGATGCAATAAAATTTACATGTAATAAAGGGTCATGGAAAGGTAGACTAAAAATTAATTGCAAACTAAATGATGTAGTCCTAAAGGATGAGTGGGTCAAACAACAAATCATAGAAACAATCAATGACTTCACCCATGACAATGAGAATAATGATACAGCATACCAAAACTCATGGGATGTAGTCAAAGTTGTTCCTAGAGGAAATTTTATATCTCTGAATGCTTACATGAATGAAATAGAGAAAGAGGAGGTCAATGAATTCAGCATGCATGTAAAAAAAGCTAGGAAAATTAAAATTAAAATTCCCCAGTTACATACCAAATTAGAAATTCTGAAAAACAAAGGAGAGATTAATAAAACTGAAAGTAAGAAAATTATTGAACTGACAAACAAAAGTAAGAGCTGGCTTTATTTAAAAAATAATAAAATATATAAAATTTTGCTTAATTCAATTCGAAAAGCTCCAAGTTACCAGCATTGAAAATGAAAAGGGTGAATTTGCCATGAGTGAAGAAGAAATTAAAGCCATAATTAGCAGCTAGTTTACCCAAATGTATACCAATAAATCTGGCAGTCTAAGTAAAATGGATGAATATTTATGAAAAATATAAATTGCCCTTATTAAAAGACAAGGAAATAAAATACTTAAATAACCCCATTTCAGAGAGAAAAAAAGTCTACAATGAACTCCATAAGAAAAAATCTCCAGGTCCACATGAATTTACAAGTGAATTCAAAGAAACATTTAAAGAAAAATTAATTGCAATACTATATATATTACTTGGGGAAAAAGGCAAATAAGGAGTCTTACCAAATTATTCTTATGATACAAATATGGTGATGATATCTAAATCAGGAAGAGCCAAAATAGAAAAAAAATTATAGACTGATTTCCCTAATAAATATTGATTCAGAAGTTTTAAAAAAAATATTGGCAGTGACATTGCAGCAACTCATCTCAAGGGTAATACCCTATATTCAGGTGGGATTCATTCCAGGAATACAGGACTGGTTCAATATTAGGAAAACTATCAGCATTACTGACCAATTAAAAAAATAGCAGAAATCATACGATTATGTCAATAGGTGCTTAAAAAGCTTTTGACAAAATACAAAACCCATTCCTATTAAAAATATGAGAGAGCATAGGAATAAATGGAGTTTTCCTTAACGTGATAAGTAGCACCTGCATAAAACCTCCAGCAAGCATTATATGTAACAGGGCTTTCCAGTAAGATCAGGGGTGAAACAAGGACATCCTTTATTACCATTCCTATACAATAATGTACTAGAAATGTTAGCTTTAGCAATGAGAAAAGAAAAATAAATTGAGGGAAATAGAATAGGCAATGAAGAAACAAAGCTATCACTCTTTGCAGATGATATGCTTAGTTAATCCTAGAGATGAACTAAAACAAACTACTTGAAATAATTAGCAACTTTACCAAAGCTGGAGAATATAAAATAAACCCCACATAAATCAACAACATTTCTATGTATTACTAACAAAGTGGAGCAGTAAGAGGTAGAAAGAATAATAAGTTATTGTAGATAATATAAGATATTGGGGAGTCGACCTGCCAAGACAAACTCAAGAACTATATGAACACAATTGAAAAACACTTTTTACACAAATAAAATCAGATCTAAATAATTGGAAAAACTTCAGTTGCTCATAGGTAGGTAGAGGTAATATAATACTTATTCGCTATCAGTCAAATCAAACAACCAAAAATTATTTTATAGAGCCAAAAAAAAAATAAATTTCATCTGTAAGAACCAAAGGTCCAAAATATCAAGAGAATTAATGAAAAGAAATAACAGGGAAGGTGGCCTAGCTGCACTAGATCTAAAACTGTATTATAAAGCAGTAAACATTGAAACTATTTGGTACTCACTAAGAAAGAGAGAGTGGTGGATCTGTACAATAGGATAGGTGCAGAAGACCCGGTGTTCAATGACTATAGTAACCTAGTGTTGGATAAACCCAAAGCCTCCAGCCTCTGGTTAATAACTCACTGACAAAAACTGCTGGTAAAACTACAAAAGAGTATCTCAGAAACTAGGCATAGATGTACATCTTATTCCATATACCAAGATAACGTCAACATGGGTACATGATTTAGACATAAAAGCAAATTATGAGAGCAAAGAATAGTTCACCTGTCAGATCACTGGAGAAGGGAAGAATTTATGACCAAGCAAAATATAGAGAACATTATGAAAGCAAAATGGATAATTTTGATTACATCGAATTAACAAAGGATTTTACATGAACAAAGCCAAGGAAACCAAAATTGCAAGGGAAGCAGAAAGCTAGTAAACAATTTTTTACAACCAGTGTCTCTGATAAAGGATTAATTTCTAAAATACATAGAACTGAGTCAAAATTAGAAGAATAGGGGCAGCTAGGTGGTGCAGTGGATAGAGCATCAGCCCTGGATTCAGGAGGACCTGAGTTCAAATCCCCCTTCAAATATCTTACACATTTACTAGCTGTGTGACCTTGGGGAAGTCACTTAATCCCAATTGTCCTGCCTTCCCCCCTCCAAAAAACAAAGCCAAACAAAACAAAATTTAGAAGAATATAAGTCATTCCCCAATTGATAAATGGTTAAAGAATATGAACAGGCAGTTTTCATAAGAAGAAATTAAAACTGTCTACAGTCATATTAAAGAAAAATAGTCTATAACACTATTGTTTGGGAAATGCAAATTAAAACAACTCTGAGGTACGAATCACACCTATCATATTGTCTAATACAACTGTTAAAGGAAAATGATAAACACTGGAGATGTGGGAAAATTAGAACACTAATGAATTATGGTGGAGCTCTGAACTGATCTAAACATTATGGAAAATAATTTGGAATTATGCCTAAAGGGCTATAAAACTATGCATAGCCTTTGACCCGGCAATATCAATTCTAGATCTGTATCCCAAAGAGATCATAAAATCAGGAAAAGGATCTACATGTACAAAAATATTAATAGCATCTCCTTTTGCAGTGACTAAGAATTGGAAATTGAGGGAATACCCATCAATTGGGGAATGACTATACAGGTTGTGGTATATGAATGTAATGAAATACTATTGTAGTATAGAAAATGATGATCAGGAACTGTGTTTTGGAAGGGGGCACAGGCAATGAAATTGCCAAACAACACCATGTCCTGCACCCAGTGTTAACACAGAGGTCCACTTTAATCTCTTTCTTACCAGTTGCCAGATCTGCTTTCTATCTCTGGTTTGAGAGCTCCTGAAGCTGTGGTTGCTGCTGTTTCCACTTCCAAGACTAAGAGCTGGTGTTGCTGCTCTGTGAGCTTTTGGCCATTCACCACTTCAGTGCTATAGAATTCTCTTCTTTACCTTTTGCAATGTCTTGGACTTAAAAAATTCTTCTGACCTTTTGTTGGCTCTGTTGCTGCATTCTTCTATTTGAGGCATAATTTTCAAGTTGTTTGAGGAAAATGTTGGAAGAATTTGGCTGCTTTCTCCACTCTGCTATCTTGGCTCTGCCCCTGGACATCCCAGGTGTGAAATTATGTTCAGCCTTTTCAAGGAGTTTTCAGGGAAGGGAAGGAAAGAAATAATATAGTTTAACAAATAGAAATAAATATAGGAGTAAAAATACCTCATAAACCAATGAGATCAAGAGAACAGTTAAATGCTTTATTTTAAGAGATGGGGAATAATTCCCTTTTCGTTCTATGAGATGGATGAGAAAAAAGTGATTGATATTTAGAAAGCAGGTTAAGCTGATTATAACTAGATTAGAGAATCATAATATAAGTTCTTATTCTTTTGGGTAAGGTATGAGATGGTATCAATTATTGAAAGTACTACCTGTGGAAGTCAGACTAGGGATTGGAAAAGGTGTATAAAAATGATTTAATAGAAGGCCAACAATATGCATTTTTGTGTGTGTACTATAGAGCCAACTATAATAACTAATCAAAAATTCAGTAAAGAAAATATAATAGTGGGTCTACTTTAAGTGAGAAGAGTTAAAGGATAGTAGGTCTAGATGATGGCAAAGAGTAAGTACGGTATGAGATTAGCAAGTTGCTAGTTGAACTCAAATATTGTACAAATGAATGAGTAAATGAATGATATGATAGATAGAAGTCATGAGTCAATAAATGAGTCAATAAACATTCATTAAGCAGCTACTATGTACTAGGCATTGTGCTAAACACTGGGGAAACAAAAGCGAAAGTCAGTCCCTGTTCTCAAGGAACTCCCAATCTAAAAGGGGAGACAAGGAAACAAATCTGTACGAACAAGTTATGTATAGGATAAATAGGAAATTGCTTTCAGAGGGAAGACACTATAGTTAAAATAGATTGAGAAACACTCCCTGTAGATGAGAAGATTTTAGCTTGGACTTGAAAAAAGCTAGTGAAACCAAGAGGAAGATCAATCAAGTCTTGGGGGATAGTTAGAGCAAATATCCAGAACAAAGAGAAAGAACACTTGTTTTTAGTAGAACATCCAGGATACCAGTATAATTGGACTGAAAAGAATGTGGAAGTGTTAAGAGGTATAATAACAATAGAAAGGAAATCTGCCTATGAAAGACTTTGAACTCTAAATAAAGGATTTTGGAATTGAACCAAAATGTGTTTGGGAGTCACTGGAGTTTTTTGAGTATGAAGGCTACACAGTCAGACTGCAACTTCAGGAAAATCATTTTGGAGGTGTAACAACAATGCTATTTGCCAGTACTGTGGCTGTGTAAGGCCAACAACACCAGCAGACAGGAGGATTAGTGGCACAGGTTCTTTAAGCTGCTTTTCTAAGGAAAGTGACTTCAAGGGATTTACAATCTCACTTTAAATAAACATACATGTATCATTCACTTAGTTCAGGGGGGAAAGTCAGTGCCTTGAACTTCAGAGAAAACACAAACAGAAACTATATAAACAGAGCAAAATAATGCAAATCAACAGACAGTTCTCTATCTGTCTGACCATAGCAATATATAAACAGTTACCAGAGAGAGAAGCACCAACATCTGGGGTTTCAAAGCCAAGTGGCTCCTTAACAGCTATTTGGAATCTCATGTGGCAAAAATCACAGAAATGCTCTTCCAATGAATGAGCCCTCAGAACAAAACCTCTCCTCCCATAGTTCTGAGAGTTCTTGCTTCTCAGTTCTGAATTCTAGATTCTGAGTACAACGGCTATCCTCTGGGCATATGTACACTTTTTCATGGCCTGAGGGCTTTGCACCTCTCATGACCTAATTAGCAAAAGGGTGTGGTCCTTCCTACAAACAAAGACAAGAGTCAATCAAAGGCACTTGATTGCCTTAGTGCTGAGAAGCACTCCAAAAGGAAAAAAAAATGAGCAATGAGATAGAGATCTTGTAAATAGAGTAGAAGCTAGTAATGAGTTTTAAAAGATACTAAGCTTAATAGATAGGTGATACAGAGGCACACAATTACACTTTAGTATAGAAGTCATACTATCACCATAATTTATTTAATATGTAATATAGAACAGAAGTAAAAGTCCATCCACAATGGAAAGTTTTCTGTAATATTCCTAGTGATGTGGTGTTCAATGAACATATATTCCTGAATTCTTTATAACTACATTATGATATTAATAATGCTTCATGTAGTACAAACATCCATTAAGCTTCGTCAGATGGAAAATGAAGACAAGTAAATAATTTCTCTGAAGATCTCAGATCTCAAAATAATTTCCCTGAAACAAGATTACTAAGCTCAAAGTGGTGCTGCTTTTAGTTGGCTTTATCTACAAAATTGCTTTAATTATCATTTCACTTGACATAATTAGACATAAAATCATGTGCAAACTTCGTCCCATTCCTACTTTGTCAAAAATTAGTGCCAATGAAATGAAGGTCTCTGTGTAAATAAAATCTACTTGAGAAAAATATTCTCAATTGCAACTTTGTTCTGAACTCTTTCCATCAAGTACAAGCTTACAGACCCTGATAACCCTTAAAAATGATACATAACATGATGTGACGTGTCTATAGATGATCACAATTTCAAATGACACCCCATCTTTGAGTTAGCTATTCAAGCAAATAAATTGTTCTTATGTTCTCTCACCCAATAGTGAATCAAACATAAATATTCTACTGGCATTAATTATGTGCATAGTATTCTATTGGTTCATAAAACAAACACCATAATTCATGTATGCCACCTTACTACATGTATGTTATCCACTGTGGAAAAGTAATGGGATTTTTCCCAAAATTTGGCGTTATCTTTAAAGGTTTTATAGGCTATTAGAGAAGAGATAATATTTTAATTGTTGTGTCCCTTTAGGAATGTGGAAATTCTCATTCCATAACATACAGAATGCTCCAAAGAATGAGTAATGTATCATATTCAATCATCTGTACAACTAAAGGAATGTGTATGCTATGCTTTCATTTCAACATAATTCACAGTTGAGTATATTAATAGTAAATAGTCATCTATGAAATTAGTCTCCTTGACCAACATCTGTTTTAAATTAGGAAATGAGTAACTGCTTCCTGATATTACTGCTCCATCTTATCTGACTCACCTTAAGACGGTCAAGAATAACTCTAAGGTAAAAAATAAACAAACAAATAAATGAAAATAATTAGTAATGCTATTGTATACTCACAATATATACAGAGATAAGAAACATTAAGGAGTAAGAAGGTCAACAATTTGTGAATCAACAAAAGTTGAACACTTACAAATACATAAGTTTACAAAAACACACACGTGTAGTCCACCACCAAATATATCATACCCCTTAATTTAAACTGTTTCTGTTGCTACCTGACTATATGGCACCTAATGTAACAAAAAATGAGTTTAATCTATTAAATATGTTTATTTATTATTTATTACTGTTTACTCAGTAGACTGTGAGCTTTTTATGGACAAAGTAACAAAGTATATTCACTTTTAATTGTTTTATCCCTAGTATCCAACACAGTGCCTATCACACAGTATTGTCATATATTTATTTTTATTTTAAATATAATAAATTATATGATTCTTTAACTAATGTTGAACCATCCCTACATCCCTGCTACAAGACCCACTTGGTCATGATGAATGATTTTTCCTGTCTTAAATTTTTGTGTCACATTCTGCAATTGATAAATGGTCAAAGAATATGAACAAGTATTTTTCAGACAAAGAAATCAAAGCTGTCTATAGATTTATGAAAGAAATTTCTGTATATCACTACTGATTAAAGAAATTCAAATTGAAACAATTCTGAGGGACCACATCACAACTATAAGATTGTCTAATATGAAAAAAAAATGAAAATGATGGATATTGCAGGGGATGTGAAAAACTAAGACACTAATACACTATTTTTGGAGTTGTGAGCAAACCCAACCATTCTTGAGAGAATTTGGAACTATGCCCAAAAGGCTATGAAACTGTAATACCCTTTGATCTTATAATACTACTTCTAGATTTATATATCAAAGACAGAAAAAAGAGAAAAGGGCCTATTTTTACAAATACACACACACACACACACACACACACACACACACACACACATATATATATTCATTTAAACTCTTTTTGTGGTGGCTAAGAATTGGAAATCAAAGCCATACCCATTAATTGGGGAATGGCTAAATAAGCTGCTGTGACATATAATTATGATAGAATATTATCGTGCTATACAAAATGAGAACCAAGATGATTTCAGAAAAATCTGGAAAGAATTACATGAACTGGCACAAAGTGAAGTGAACAGAACCAGGAGAATGTTATATATACTAACAGTAATATTGTATAATTAAGACCTATGAGTGACTTGGCTATTCTCAGCAATACAATGTTCCAAGACAATCCCAAAGGACTGGTGATGAATTACAGTATCTGCCTCTAGAGAAAGAACTGATATTGTTTGAATACAGACTGAACCATTCTATTTTTCATTTCCTTTCATTCTTTTTCTTTTATTCATCATCTCATACAAAGTTATTAATATGGAAATGCTTCATATGATTGTATATATACGTCAGATATCTGCTTGCTTACCATATCAGGAAGGGGAAAATGAGGGAAGGATAGAATTTGGAATTCAAAACTTAAAAATAAACAAATGCTAAAAATGTTTTAACACAAAATTGGAGGAAATAAAAATAATAATGTGTCAAGGTTCATTATTGATATTGGCCTAGAGTTTTCTTCTTTCCATGGTTCAGAGATTAGGATCATAATTGCCTCATAAAAAGTTTATGGTAGTTTGAATTATTTCTTAGATTTTGGGAATAAATTGTGAAGTATGGGTACTAGTTACTGTTGGAAAGTTGTTAGAAATCTTGTGTGGAGACACCCGAATGGGAGCAACAACAGAAACTAGGCAGTGAATGGGGCTGGAAGAATACTGGGGACACAAAACTGGTGGTGATCTCCCAGCATCCAAGTCCAGGAAAAGACTCTGTCAGATATATTGGAGACAGCAGAACAATGCCTGCAGCAGTGAGAGAAACTACTCCTGAGACTTGCAGTCCACAGTCTAAAGATTTGAAACTCACTTTCTTGAACTTCCAGGAGCTATGATGACCAGGTAATATGGCTCTCATCCCTCCCTTCCTTACCCAGATAATACTCTCTAGGGAGAAGCCCTGAAATAATGGAGCCAGAAGGGGGGCTTCAGCTGCCAAACAGCAGGAGTTCCTGAGCCCCACAGGGATGGAGCCAGCAAGGTTCAACACTAAGAAATCAGAGGTGCCTTCACACAGTCGGGATAACTAGCAGACACCAGTACAGACAGTAGCTGAGACCAAACGTGCTGTACCACAGCCCTAAGGGAAGAGGAGACCCAGTAGCCAGACCATCCTTCCCCCACATCTCATGAAACCAGAGACCATAGCACACAAAGTCAGTAAGTAGGGCCCCAGTTCCCAACACAAGAATCTTGGGATAGAGCCCCCTGGGCCCTAGAAGCAGAGATCCACTTTGAAAGCCAGGAAAAAGACAATCAAGATGAAGAAGCAACCCAGAAAGCCAAGAACTACTGATTCTATTTATGGAGACAGGGAAGATCAAAATACCAATTCAGAAGAGGATAACATTGACACTTTACCCACATACGAAACCTCAAAAGGGAATGTGAACTGGTCTCAAGCCCAAAAAGCACACTTGGAAGAGCTCAAGGAAGATTTAAAAAAAAATTTAGAGTTAAAAGAAAAAAAAGGAAAACAAATCACTGATGAGATCAAATCTTTAAAAAGAAAAATTGATGAAATGGTTAAGGAGGTTCACAACCTAACTGGAGAGAATGATTCACTGAAAAGTAAAAATAATCAAGTGGAAAAGGAGGATCAGAAGCTAAATGAAGTAAAAATTTGTTAAAAATTGGAATTGGACAAATAGAAGCTAATGACTCTATGAGGCATCAAGAATCAGTCAAACAAAATCTAAAGAATGAAAAAAAAAGAAGAAAATGTGAAATATCTGATTGGAATAACAACTGACCTGGAAAATATATCCAGGAGATACAATATAAAAATATTGATCTACCAGAAAGACATGATGGAAAAAAAGAGCTGGGACATTTTCTTCCAAGAAATCATCAAGTATATCTGCCCCAAGGTTCTAGAACCATAGGCTAATATATTTATTGAAAGAATCCACAGATCACCCCCCAAAAGAGATCCCAAATTGAAAACTCCAAGGAATATTGTAGCCAAATTCCAGAATTATCAGGTCAAGGAGAAACTATTACAAGTATCCAGAAAGAAACAATTCAAATATTGTGAAACTACAGTCAGGGTCACACAGGACCTTACAGTTTCTGCATTGAAAGATATGAGTTATTGGAATGTGACATTAGGAAAGGCAAAGGAGCTTGGACTACAACCAAGGATCAACTACCCAGGAAAATTAAACATAATTTTTGAGTCAAAAAGAAGGACATTCAGTGAAATAAGGGAATTCTAGACCTCCCTGATGACAAGGCCAGGGTTCAATGGAAAATCTGATCTTCAAATACTAAACTCAAGAGAGACACAAAAATGTAAAAAGGAGGGGGAAAAAGAACTTTGTTATTCAATAAGGGCAAATTGTTTACTTTGTAATATAGGATCATATTGCTTTATAGATGTTTATATATATATAAATGCATATATGTATACATGCATATATATATATATATATATTATATGTCAGTCTTGAGAATTATACAGTTATTACAAAAAGTGAAAGGGATATATATACATGGACTAAGGATGTCAGTAAGAGATATTATGATAAAAACATAATTAAGGGGTATAAAGATATGGTTCTGAGAGAAGAGGTAAGTAGTTGGTAGAAAAGGGTAAATTATTTCAGATTAAGAAATAAAAAGAAACATTATAGTAGAGGGAAATAAGGGAGGAAGAAAAGTTGAGTTTTATTCTCATTGGTTTTGGTTCAAGGAGGGAATAACGTACTCTGATGAGTATGGAAATCAAACTTATGAAGATTGCAGCTGGAAAGCAGGGACTTGCTTAAGTTTCCTTCCCCTCCCCCCCAGTTCCCTCCAATCACCTATAAAATGGTGCTAAAAAAGTTCTCGAGTTGCAGAACCCACGAAATAGCAAAGGAAAGCAGGGCTCGAGCCCAGGACAGCCTGGATGGTTGCTGGGAAAGGTATATTGCATGGAGCTGGGAGCAGAGTGGAGCAGAGCCCATTGTGGGCCACGTCAGGACCAACCAGACCAGGAGACAGGCACAAGAGGCATAGCACCCTGAATCATTGAGGTGTGGCAGTTACCAGACTTCTCAACCCACAAACGCCAAAGACAACAGAGAAGGTTAGTGGGAAAACATGCTGGGACAGAGTAAAATGAGTTCACGGCCAGCCACCACCCGAAGGCAGTGGAGGTGGTGCAGCTCTAAGGCTGCTTCCAGAGTTACAGCTGCAGTTGCTTCTGGCCCCAGGCCCACCTGGGGTGGGAGGAATTAAGTGGTGGATTAAAGCTAGAGTGCAATGTCTGCTTTGCCCTGCCTGGATCTGGGCCCCATTCCTGGTTGGTGGTTCTTGGGGGAGACAGAGTGCTGGTGTGGCAGAGCTTGCTGTGTAGAAATAGCTCTGAAAATC
>CM053622.1:262495398-262520654 GCA_028646595.1 Phalanger gymnotis | reverse complement strand
ACATTTGAATTGTTTGTTTCTGGCTGCTTGCAGTATTTTCTCCTTTACCTGATAAATCTGGAACTTGTTGTTGATATGATGAATTATGCTGAAAGGTTTCCTAATATTGAACCAGCTTTGAATTCCTGGAATAAATCCTACCTGGTCATAGTGTATTATTCTGGTGATAAGTTGCTGTGATCTTTTTCCTAATATTTTATTTAAAATTTTTGCATAAATATTCATTAGGGAAATTGGTCTATAATTTTCTTTCTCTGTTTTGACTCTTCCTGGTTTAGGTATTAGTACCATATTTGTGTCATAAAAAGAATTTGGTAGGTCTCCTTCACCTATTTCCCCAAATAGTATATAAAGTATGGAAATTAATTGTTCTTTAAATGTTTGATAGAATTCACATGTAAATCCACCTGAACCTGGAGATTTTTTCCTAGAGAGTTCATTGCTGACTTGTTCAATGTCATTTTTTCTTAGATGAGGTTATGTATTTTATTTTCTCTTCTGTTAATCTGGGCAGTGTATATTTTTGTAAATATATATCCATTTCCCTAAGATTATCGAGTACAATTGGGCAAAATAATTCTTAATTATTGTTTTAATTTCCTGTTCATTGGAGCTGAATTAACCCTTTTCATTTTTAATTCTTGTAATTTGGTTTTCTTTTTTCTTTTTTTTAAGTCAAATTGAAGAAAGTTTTATCGATTTTATTGTTCCTTTCATAAAACCAGCTCTTAGTTTTCCTTCTTACTTCAATAGTTTTCTTCATTTCAATTTTATTAATCTCTTCTTTGGTTTTCAGTATTTCTAATTTGGTATCGAATTTGGGATTTGCAATTTGTTCTTTTTCTAGCTTTTTCACTTGCGTGCCCAATTCATTCATCTCCTTTATATCTATTTTATTCATGTAAGCATTTATAGATAAAAAAAATTCCCATCAGAACTGCTTTTGCAGCATCCCATATGTTTTGATATGTCTTATTATTGTTATTCTCTTGAATGAAGTTATTAATTATTTCAATGATTTGTTCTTTGACCCACTCATACTTTAGGATTAGATTATTTAGTTTCCAATTAATTTTGGGTTCATCTTTCCATGGTCCTTTATTACAGATAATTTTTGTGGCATCATGATCTGAAAATGATGCATTGATTATTTCTGCCTTTCTGCACTGGATTGTGAGGTTTTTATTCCCTAGCACATGCTCAATTTTTGAGTACATATCATGTACCATTGAGAAAAAGGTATATTCCTTTTTAATCCCAATCAGGGTTCTCCAGAGGCCTTTCATATCTACCTTTCCTAAAATTCTATTCACCTCCATAACTTCTTTCTTCTTTATCTTGAGGTTAAATTTATCATCTTCAGGGAGGGGAAGTTTGAGGCCCCCTACTAGTATCATTTTGCTGTATATTTCTTCCGTTACTTCTCCTCTAACAATTTACATGCTATACCTCTTGTAGCATATATGTTAGGTAATCATATTGCTTCATTGTCTATGGTGCCTTTTAGCAGGATATAGTGTCCTTCCTTATCTCTTTTAATTAGATTTATCTTCATTTTTCTTTGTCTGAGATCTGGATTGCTACCCCTGCTTTTTTTTTAACTTCAGCTGAAGCATAATATATTCTACTCCAGCCATTTACCCTTACCCTGTGTGTATCTCCCTGTTTCAAACGTGTTTCTTCTAAACAGCAAATTGAAGGATTATAGCTATTTATCCAATCTCCTATCTGCCTCTGTTTTACGGGAGAATTCATCCCATTCACATTCATAGTTGTGGTTACTATCTGTGTCTTTTTCTCCTTTCTATTTCCACCCCTGTGCATGCTTTTATTTCTCTCTTATCTCTTCTTCTTCTCAAAGAAGTTTTCTTTTGACAGCTGCCTTCCTTAGTTTTCCCTCTCTATTGACTTCCCTCCATTATCTTACCTTTTCTTCTTTCTAATTCTTCTATCCTTTCTAACCACCTCCCCCCTTTTTCTTTCGCCTTTCCCCTCATACTACCTGTAGGATAAATTTGATTTCTATACTTATCAGAGCATATTATTGCCTCCTTGAAACAAATCTAATGAGATTAAAGCTCAAATACTGCTCTTCTCTCTCCCTTCATTCTCTCCACTATATGTTTTTGTTTCTCTTCATGTGATGTAATTTGCCCTTTACTGCCACCTCCTTCCCTCTTCTCCCAGAATCATATCTTTATACCCCTCAATTATGTTTTTATCATCATATCAGTTACTTTATACTAACACTCTCAGTCTATGTATATCTTTAAATTGTTGTAATAACTGTAAAATTCTCAAGATTGAGATATATATATATATATGTACATATATATATATACATATATGTGTGTGTGATATATAAAATAATATAATACTATATAAGGATGTAAACAATTTGCCTTAGTGAATAATAAGGTTCATTTTTTTCCCTGTTTACCTTTTCATGTCTCTCCTGAGTTTTGTATTTGAAAATAAAATTTTCCATTGAGCTTTGGCCTTTTCATCAGGAAGGGCTGGAATTCTTTTATTTCATTGAATGTCCATCTTCTTGCTTGAAAAATTATGCTTATTTTGTGGGAAGCTGATCCTTTGTTGTAGTCTAAGGTCCTTTGTCTTTAGGAGTATCATATTCCAATTCTCCTGTCTTTTAATGTAGAAGCTGCAAGATCCCGGTGATCCTGACTATAGTTCCACAACATTTAAATTGTTTCTTTCTGTCTGCTTGCAGTATTTTCTCCTTGATTTGATAATTCTGGAATTTGGCTACATTATTCCTTGGAGTTTTCAATTTGGGTATCTCTTTCAGGGGGTGATCAGTAGATTCTTTCGATTACTATTTCACCCTCCAATTCCAGAATATTTGGGCAGCTATCCTCGATGTTTTCTTGGAACATACTGTCCAGGCTCTTTTATTCCATCATGGCTTTCTGGTAGACAAATAAGTTTTAGATTATCTCTCCTGGGTCTATTTTCTAGGTTAGTTGTTTTTCCAATCAAATATTTCATGTTTTCTTCTATTTTTTTCATTCTTTAGATTTTGTTTGACTAATTCTTGATGCCCCATAGAGTCATTAGCTTCTACATGCTCAATTCTAACTTTTAATGAAGAGTTTTCTTCATTTAGCTTCTGTACCTCCTTTTCCATTTGGTTAATTTTACTTTTCAGGGAATCATTCTCTCCAATTAGATTCTGAACCTCCTTATCCATTTTGCCAATTTTACGTTTTAAAGATTTGTTCTCATCAGTGACTTTTTTTTCCCTTCTTTCTTTTACCTATGCTATTTTGTTTGTAAAATCTACCTAGAGCTCTTCCAGGAATGCTTTTTGGGTTTGAGAGCAGTTCACATTCCCTTTTGAGGTTTTATATTTGGGTGTAGTGTCAATACTGTCCTCTTTTGAATTGGTATTTTTTATCTTCCCTGTCTCCATAAAAACAATCAATCGTCCTTGGCTTTTTGGATTACTTCTTCATTTTGTTTGTCTTTTTTTCCTGGCTTCCAAAGTAGATCTCTGCTTCTGGGGCCCAGGGGGCTCTATCCCAAGCTTCTTGTGTTGGGAACTGGGTCCCTACTTACTGGCTTTGTGTGCTATGGCCTCTAGTTTTTTGAGGCATTGGGGAGGGGTTGTCTGGCTGCTAGAAATCTCCTCTTCCCCTGGGCTGCATTACAGCATGGGCAGTCTTAGCTCTTGTCTGTTCTGCTGTCTGCCACTTCCCCTGCCTGTGTGAAGGCACCTCTGGGTTCCTGGTGTTGACCCTTGCTGGCTCCACCCACTCTGGAGCTCAGGAACTCCTGCTGTTTGGCTATTGAAGTCCCACTTCTGGCTCCTCTATTTCAGGGTTTCTCAGGAGGGAGTATTTGGTGAGGAAGGGAGGGATGAGTGTCATTTTACCTGGTCATCATAGCTCCTGGAAGTTCAAGACAAGTTTCAATCCCTTACACTGTGGACTGTGAGGCTCAGGAGTAGTTGCTCTCATTGCTGCAGGTGCTGTGCTGCTGCCTTCTGTAGCAACAACAGACTTTCATCTTGGGCTGAGAGGCCTGGGGATCACCATCAGTTTTGCCCTGCCCCATATTCTCCCAGACTGGACCACTAGCTGAGTTCTACAGCTGATCCTGCTTTGATTTGACCTGGTGCAGTTCCATGCCAGGTACTTTCTCACCCTACAAATCTGTTCTGTTGACCCTGAAGATTGTCCTGGCTTGGGAATTTGCCCCACTCAGAATACTAGTGGCTTCTAACTCTCTCAGATCTGCTCAGATTCATTTTGTTAGAGGTATCTGACAGAATTTGTGAGATAGATCTCATAAGTTGCTGCTTTGGATGTAGTATGCTTGACTTCATTATCTCCTTCTGAGTGTGTGTTTTGGTCTTCCTTATAACAATAGTAATTTTCTATGGTCACTAAATTGGAAATATGTTTAATATCTTTGTACATGTATAACCTATATCAGATTTTTTTTGCTGGCTGGGGGAGGGAGGAAAGGGATGGAGGGGGAAAATTTTGGAATTCAAAATCTTACAGAAATGAATGTTGAAAACTATCATCTGTAATTGGGGAAAAAAGTCTATTAAGGAAAAAAAAAAGAACACCCAAGAATTTTTCTTTAATTTTGTTTTGGTTTAAGCACTATTAATCTTTTATTTCTTGTTTTGTTTCTGGTAACAAACTACAACTAAACAGAGTATTCCCTCTCTGCAGATCTGTATCCACCTCCCCATGACAAAGGAAATAATTGCCAATTTTACTTCTGTCTCGATGTTTTTGTTTACATCCAAAACTACATAAATTTAACACACTCACATATGATATTTTTCTTCGTGCTAGCTCTCTGAATGACTGTGGAGATATTGTTGCTAGTGCCAGATGATATTTATTAGCAAGCCAACACTACACAGACAGGGTCAGTAATGAGCAGAAAGCTTCTAGGAGTACTCGTGCAAACTAGGTTTTTTGTTACTTTCATATTTCACAAATCCTACTTGTCTCCATTGTAGGTCCACATTTCTTGTTCTCTTACTTGGATAAGTAGTTAACATCCCTGGTCTAATCCTTTTGAGGGAAGGCAAGCAGTATTGTACAATTTCAGATTAATGTTTCCTTCTGGAGACAATATAGTTCTATTTTCCAATTATAAATAATAAGGCTCAGAATTAGTAAAAACTAATTATTGGCTTCGTACTCTGTCATTTTTTATCAATACTTCTTTTTGACTGACTCCTTTTAAGAGTACAATGCAGAACCTCTGGCACCAGTAGTGACTTCACCAAGGTTGACTCTTACCCTTGTGATTTTAGGAAAAGGTGTTTCTTTTTCTTTGATATGTGGGAAGGCCAGAAAAGGAAAAGTCCAAATCAGACATCATTCACATGCCAAAGGAAGAGTGACCTTAGGAGAAAGATGCAGGTTTATTCAGTGGGAATTTTTTTGTTTGTTTTAAAATAGAGACAGAAGTGTAACTAATCAAGGGAAACAATTAGTAAAATGTCATTTTGGTACATTCTAATTATTTGTAATGAATGAAAAAGGGAAGCAATGTTAAAATCTTAGACATATATATGCATATATATGTACATAAATATATGTTCACGCACATGTGCATGTGTGTGCACATTGTATACATATGAGACTACACAACCATTTCTGTATGTAAACATATGAGCACTTATGAGTGTATGCATGTGTATGCATATGTGTACATGGACATATTTCATTTATGATGAGGAGGCTCATGTATCACCAGTGGTGAACAAACATAGTGTTGGTTGCTAGAGTACAAAGACACACATGGAAAATAATTCCTAGCTCTCGATAAGCTTACATCCTAATGAAATGAAAAAAGAATGTGTTTATCTTTCAGCTCTCATTAAATTACAGAGATGATAATGATCATAATGATGAAATCAGTGATAATAACTTACATTTATGTAAGACTCTTTCAAGTTTGACAAATGCTTTGCACACTACGTCACTTAAAACTTTTCACTAGGAGGTAGACATTGTAAATTTTCATTCTGATTTTTCAGATGAATAAACTGAGTCTTAGAAATGTTACATGAGTTGAATATTATCACAGAGCTAGTCAGTTGGTGAGTTGACATTGGAACCTCTGTCTTCTTCTTCCACAAGTACAGCTTTTTTCTGCTAATGTAAATGGTTGATTTCCATTGCTGAGTTTGCAATATTTGATTGACAACTCAGTCAATGGCAATTGTCAATCTTTTGTCTTTTATTGAATGAGATTTGCTATATCAAAATTCTACTAATTTCTTTCTCCCTGTAAAGCTTTATATTTTATTGACTCACATGATTCCCCATATTATTTTACTCAACTTTTTTTGAAATTATGTGGTAGGGTAATAAAAGCATTGTACTAGAGTTAGAGTACCTTGTTTTGAATAGCAGCTTTGCTACTCACTAACCTTATGACAATTGGCAAATCACATCTCTCATGGCCTCCATTTCCTCTAGTCTAAACTATAAATTCTTTCCTAGATAATCATTGCAATTTCCTTCTGTCTCCAGATCCTAAACCTGATTACTTGATAATATTTGGTAATAAAATTTCTGAAATGAGGAAACAGATTAAAAGGGACTCACCTAAGGTAATACAAGTAGTAAGAAGTAGTGGAGAAAAGTTTTTTTCTGGGTTTTGTTTTGCCAATACTTACTCCTAAAGAAAGTTATCTCCCACAAACCTTTGTTTCCATGACAATAATTTTTTCCCTATTAATGTAATTTTGCCAATCAGATAATTCTTTCAAATTATTACATCAGTCCAAATGTCTTCTCTTCCATCTTCCATAATTTAATTTTTTTTACATTTTGCATTTACATAAATAAATTTGCCTTTTACATAATAAAATAATATCTTCATTCTGTAATAATAAACTAAGTTCTTGATATGAATCACAGGCCAATTTAATATTTGTTACATTTAACTTTTTTTTAACAGACCAATAGTGGGTTTAGCAATAAGACCAAAGGCCTGAGGGAGTGAGGAGTCTTCCATGGTACTAGTAGTAACTAGTCTAGCAGAGTGAGATATAATAAAGCCTGTAAAGGGAGACAAAATGATGGAGGTAGATATAGCTATGTCTCATTTAGTGTAAATAATGAATCTCAATGAAACTGTGGAATTATATAAATTGTTACTGCATTTTTCCATGGTGCTTAAACCAATTACCACATTTTAATATGTTTAATTTCAAATAGTACAAATTGAAATATATCCAATCAGTTTAGGGATTCCATCATTGGTACCAATTGGGACCTAACTTTTCCAAGTTTTTTTTTTTTCATACAAAGAATAAAAATGGCCTGTGGCAATTGTCTGAGTCTGTACATGTATAGAAATGACCTACCATGCAGAAACATTGGGATCAAAAAACAAATTCAGAAATGATAGGACAAAGGCAAAGTTAACAATACCAGCAATAGGCAGGTTGAAAGATGGCCCAAACTTGTTCAACTAGTTTACTGCAATCATCTTTGCCAAGTAAACTAAAAGCCCCTGTTATCTTTTAAGTGAATAGAGGTGGTGATGAAGAATTAAATCAGCTGAATTCATGCCAGATATTTCTGAGAGGCTGTTACTATGGGATTTTCCAAGCCATCACTGCATTTTCCTTAATAGAAGTAGCCTTTTCAGAGATGTGGCTGATAAAGAAAATTTCACATCTCCTATATAAGTTCAATACATACAAATAAGAGTTGACTTTAGTGACCAAAAATGGTTGTGCTCTTGTTTCTCACTGTGTCTATAGGATATTGTTGTCATTTTATTAAAGGAAACCTAGTGTCTTCTTCAATCATCATATAAGAAGGAGGCACACATGTGGACACATACACACACACACACACACATATATATATGTATATATATATACATACACACACACACACACACACACACACCTAATATGTAATGAGCAAATATAGTTCTAGGGGAGAGAGAGAGAAAGAGACATAATTAGAGAGGCAGAGACAGAGAAATGGAGATAAAGACAGAGAGCATAATGAATACAGATGTAGCTTTGAAGCCAGAAATAAATGGGTTCAAATTCAGCTTCTGATTCATAATGATACTTTTATCCTGGGAAAGTCACCTACCTTATCCAAAACAGGCAGCTCTTTAAGACTATAAGTTACATAGGAAGTGCCAACCTGTATGGAGGGAGTTTCCTATATCAATGAAATCAAAGGAGAATTACCTATCCCTGGTCTCTATGCTCTGAAACTATAAGAATGTTGGATAGATCCTGACATAAAGAATAAATTCCAAAATAAGAAACTATTTTTAGGATACTACTTAATATATGTCCAAAACAGAAATCACAGACTCCTTGTGATCCTATTTGTAAATTGAAACAAACAAAACAACTGTAATAACTGAACATTTCCCTCATAGAAATCAAAATATTGTAACTCATTTTTTTGTCTCATTTGTCCCACAAGTTTTTAATTTTATTCTCTTTTCTTGAATGATAAAATTAGGGAATGGGGTATCTTTTGGTAGATTATATTCTTAGGAATCAGGATGTGCTCTTAAGAGTTGAATTGCTGCTCACCTTTTACAGCTCATTTAAGTAATTTAACTGCAGTTAATGAATTCTCCAATGCACAGTGGACTAACTTCTATGTGAAGCATGTGGTATTAAACCAATTTTGAAACTCTTTGAAGAACTAAAAATTGTTCTCCTTTTGGTTTTGGTTCACTAAAAAGTGAATTTTCAGCTCCTATGGTAGCAGTGGATGAGAAAGCTAGTGGTCAATAAGCTGAATTTCATAAAGTCAAATGAATCTCTAGTGCTTATCCAAGTTCAATGAGGGTTTTCGTGTTTATAATCTCAAAGGTACTTATGTATTCATTTTTAGTGATAAGAATGCCCATAAATATTAGGAAATGTCATGTTCTCTGTCTCATGTTCAGATTTACCATAGATGATTCTTTAAAGCGTAACAGCAGTTTATGTTGAAAGAAACCGAATCCAAAATTTTAAAAAAAAGGTAGATGAAAGGGAAGTATTCTGTAATATTGATAAAGTTGGTAGCACAGGGAAAGGATTCCATTGTCATTGCCATTTTTCACAGTATTTGCTTTTTTCATTAAAATCTTTAGGATTTTCCTCTTATTTCTGAAGGCACAATTCAGCTGATGTTTTATCCACTGAGTATTCTAAGCATAGAAATAACAGCAATAGTGTTTCTTATTCCTTCTTTGTACTTTTAAATAGTTGAGTATGAATGAAATGGACCTTATAAATAGTTGTGATCTGAAATCAGTTAATGCAGTCTTGTATAAAGCTACCTGACCAAAGCTAATTTACAATTCATGCAGAAGGAAAACTAAGACCTGATTTAATTGACCTCTAGAGGCCTCCACAAGAAAATAAATATTGCAAATCATTTCCCAAGGGATGGTATAACTATGACTATGTATTTAGATATAGTTAGTTATACTTAACATAGTTGTAAATACTTAGAAATTTTAGTTATCTAGCCATTTGATTCCTTTAACTCATAAAAAATCTAAATAAAAATCAAATTAGCCCTAGTCATTATTTTTCTAGCTATTTATCTATCTATCTATCTATCTATCTATCTATCTATCTATCTATCTATCTATCCATCTATCCATTTGTCTGTCTGTCTATCCATCTCTCCAGCTATCTATTCTCCTATATAAATAAAATAAGTATGATACCACATGTATTTAGGGCTGAAAGGGACTTTATATATGCCATTCTGTGAATTTGCACATTGTCATTTAATGCATATCTATACACATGTATGTTTATAAGATCATATATAGAGAGCTGAAAGAAACCTTAGATGCTTTCTAATCCATCTCAGTCAGGTCAAGGATGAGGAGCCTAAAAGTGAGAGAGATGATGTGACCCATGGTCACAGAGATTGTAAGTGACAGAGGTCAAATTTGAATCAAAATTCTCTAATTGCAAATCTAGATCTCTTTCCATTTTGTCACCGAAGAGATCCCTGGACTTCCATGTTTTTCACACAGGGTTAAAAAAAAGATATGTTATTGTTAATTGTTGTAATAGCAGCCATCTAATTCAAGTCACCCAAAAAACAAGATTGACCATTCTAATCTACTTGACAAATTGTAATCCAGACTCTCCTTAAAGCCCTCAAAGTAGGGGAACCTACCCTATCTAGAAGAAGTTCATTCTACTCTTGTATAATTCTAATTTATGGAAAATTTCTATTGTGTCAGGCCAAAATTAGACCCTTTGAAACTTCCACCCTTTCAAATAGACTATACCTTTTGGGGCTAAATAAAATAATTCTAATCCCTTATCTATACAATAACCCTGCAAGTATTTGAAGATAGTTGTCATGTTCTAATTGATAGAAAGTTGTAGACATAAATGACAAAAATAAATATAACATTTCAAAAAATCAAAATCTAAGAGGTTTTACCTCTTTATATTACTTAATTTGTCAAAAATCAGAAAATGTCAGAAATATCCTGATTCAAAACAATGTCAAGACATGTGTCCCATAATTAGTCAACTGTGAACTCTATTGAATGAAGTCTCTGAGAATGAATAACACGGAATGCATTCTCAATGTTGCAACTCAGGAACAAGGATAGAAGAAACAATGAATATGAGGCCATAGAATGAAATGTGGTACATGAGCAAGAAATGTTGATTTTCATATTAAGCTGGCTCTCACTAATTCAGCCTGAATAGCCCATCTGCTGTCTTAAATTCATTGTTACATCCATGGCTCAAGCAGATGCTCTTTGGAAGACTGAAAAACTACTTAAAAAAAGAAATGGCTTCAAATGTATAGCTCTTAGGGATAAATTTACCTGAAAGAAGATTTAAAATGTGGTTTAACAGTTTAGAATCTTTTCTTTGCTGTTGTACTTGCTCAAGTAGCAAATTCCTCAAAGATTGAAAGTTAGTCCTATCTTAATCTGTTTTTTTCATGTTAAAGGGATGTATGTGATTGTAAAGAAAGCCCTGACTAACCAGAAAGCCATAAACAGCTTTGCTCTGGCCCGGTTTTAACTCATTTAACTGACACCATATTTGAAAAACAAATAGAAGGAAACTCCTCAAACGTTACTTGGGAAGAAATTTATTTTGTGGTGGCTCCTTCCCTCCCCTCCCTTCTTCCATGCATGTTGTGAGAAGTTCATTAATTTTCTTTCATAGTATAGCATGAGTCGAAATGTTTATTATGAAAGTCGTTGCTCTTCAGTGTCCAACACATACTGTTATACTGTTAAATACAGGCATTATATTCACAACTTGCTATCATCATTTGTCTATGTATGTGGTAATGAATAACTATTAAGAGCCCATGAAGCCTTTTAAAGAGATAAATTATAATGATGAGAAATTATTTGTTATCTGGAATGATCAGGTAAATTCAAATTGAAATTCAAAAAGGTATGTTTCAGACTCCTAAATAGATAGAAAGGAATTCCGTACATGATTGAATGTTAGTGTCAAGGGTAAAACATAAAGAGTTAAAAGATGCTTTGATGCATCTTATTTCCTAAGAAGATAGTAATGGATATCATTTAAATATGGATATCAGGATTGTATGTTTGTTTCTGATCTGAGACATGATACTGGACAGTATCTTCTTTGCATAAATAAGTGTAGTTTAATCTAAACTTTATTTTAAACTATTGTCTTTATAACATTTCTGTCATAAATATTGTTCTTAATGGTCAAGAAACTTGAATCCTTTCCCTTGTTGCAGCTCTACTCTCCTGTGCAACTGAAAATAATTAACATAAATTTCACAGCTACCACATAAAGAACACTGAGATAGGTACTGGTTATGCAAAGATAAAAATAAAACAGAGGCTAGTTCCATGGAGCTTACCCTCTATTCTGAGTTTGTAGCATAGCATCTACACAAATAGGTAAATACAAGATTAGTTGAGGAGGAAGATCATACTAAGGAAATGATGCAAGATGTATGTAAGAAGTAGCAATGGAGGGAATTTTTAAAGGAAATTTGGAAATCTAAGAAGGGGAACTCATGGGAGTGTATTTCTGTAATGGGAGTCTGTCTATATGTTGGGGAAATGGATATAAGGTTGTAGAACAGCCCAATCACAAGTTTGGCTGGAATGTAAAGATAGCAAAATGAAAGTTAAAAAAAAATAGAGCTGGAAATGAAGGCAGGAAAAATGTGTAGTACTTTTACAGGTGGTGATAGGAAATTTATATTTTATCCTAGAAGAAATAGGGATAGACCAAAGTTTTTTAAAGCTAGAAATGACATAGTCAGATCCATATTTCAGAATATAAAATGTGTACCTGTGAGGCAGATGAATTGGAGAGAGGATTAGTTAGAAGCACAGAAAACGATTAGGATGCTCTTATCATAATTAATAAGATATTTGATGAGGGCCTGAACTATAGTGGTATGCAAGTCACCTGGAACAAACTAAGATAATTAAGTGTAAGACATAGAACAAACATTAAAAGTCTTACATATTAATAAATTTCAATATACAATACATCTTCATTTTTCCAGAAACAGTTCTTTTATTTGATTTGGCATAAATTTCCAAGACTCGGACATATTACTTAATTCATGATCATGCAATCCTATCTTGTAAATTATGTATATTGAATGTACCTTTCATAAGTAGTTCATATTTTCTAATTCTATACTTGAATTCTATGCCTAAATTTTTCATTGAGATGGAAATCAGATGTGTTTACTGGATAAAGTATGTTCAATCTCATCTCCTGGATACATTTGTTTCTTAACTGTTCATAAAGTGTGTCATAATGTAAAGTCATTATGCAGTATCCTACCTCCATTTGGGAATTTCTTTTAAGGTATAATAATTCTGCATTATAATAGATCAATTTACAATTTCAAAGAGATGGCCTTAGGGTAGAGATATAAATAACACTTCCATGTTGCAGTTTCTTCAGATGGTCTTTGCTTATTTTCTGAGAATAAATTTGGCAATTTTACAGCAATATTTTATTATTTCTTAGTAGTATTTCTTTATTCTTTTTTTCTTCTTTCCTTCCTCCCTCCTTTCCTTCCTTCCTTCTTCCTTTCCTTCCTCTCTTCCTTCTTTCTTTCTTTCTTTCTCTTCCTTCCTTTCTTAGCACATTTGCCTTTAGTCATTGGCATAACTGATCCTTTCCAACTATGTCTTTAAGTCACTATGTCTAAGAAAAAATAGAACCAGAAAGAGAAAGCCATCATATTTAGTAATGGAGCAATCATTAATAGCCTTGGAAAAAAACAGTGCCTTTCTTTGTTTGGGTTGGAAGCCACATTATGAGACCTTGAGAATGTGTTGAAAAATGAATATGAGAACTGATCAAGACTTACCTTGACATAGAACAATACTTAGTAATATTCAAATACAATAAAGATGGTTTTGTATTAATTTGTTTTTCATCAATCTATAAACAATTATTAAGTGCTGACCGGGTCCTAGACATTGCCCTAGGTACTTCATTCTCTCTCCCAGCATGTGTATATGTACATACATATACACACACATTTATTTTTTGCAGTAGAATGTATACTTCTTGAGGCTAAGGACTGGTTTTTTTTTGTTATTATATGCAAATCTCCTATCACCTTGCACACAGTAGGCACTCAATAAATTCTCATTGAATGATATCTGTCTTGTGAACTATTTTCCCCCAATTAAACAATTGGAATCGTTAAAGTTGCATGGAGTGTCATAAAAACAAGAGTTCTAAAAGTGATTAGGTGATGATTAAATAAATAAGATTGGCCTTGTAAACCTTTGCAGCTAGGTTATAAGATCTTTAGTGGGAGACATAGAGAAAGTAGACAGTTGACTAAAAATATTTCTCTGATATTTGAAGATAAATGAATAATAAACAAGATTTATTTTTCATTTTTTCTTTAATTTTATGATGAGAATACAGAACATGAAGAAATTGCAGAATTATCCAGTGATTTTCTGGTATTAATAAATCTGACAAAGAATGCTCCAAATACGCCACCCAGATTTGGAGAAACACTTTAGATTATTATCTCTGTGGTGTTTTAAAGCCCTCAGAATATTACCGAAATTTATTGTCATTTTATTGCTATTATTATGACTATTTTTAATTTAAACTTCATTTGATTAGCAGATAATAAATCATTTAAAGAACAATTACCAATAAAACCTTAAATAAAAAAAATTAAATACATCATCCTTATCAACTCACAAAAGCACTATTTTAAACATACTTCTCAAGGATAAGTCATATCATACATTATTTCTTTAGGTAAAAAAGTCTCCTTTGATCATAAGTCAGTGGGGTCATAGATACAAAGGATCATAGATTTAGAACTAGAAAGGTCCTTTGAGAGCATATAATCCCATTCTCATCCTTTACAGATTAAAAAAGAAAAAGCTAAAGTTCCAAAAGGAGATATTGCCTTCCAAGTGTCATACAGGTATAACAAGAAGAACTAGGGTCAAATCCATTTGCAAACCCATTATATTTTCCTCAGTATCATCCTTGATTCTAACAGAAATTTTGTAGGCCTTTTACAAGTATATTTGAATCCAACATGACTTTTATATCACAGGAGGGTGTGAGTCATAGTCAATCCCATTATGTAGAAATATCATATGAAAAAAATCTAATTCATGAAAATTGTTGTCTGGCTTCTAAAATAAAAGCAAAACAAAAAAAATCATGAATTTCATAAATTTTCTTCTTTGCTTTAAATATCAGTTCCACCTTCCAACTTTAGCTTCATTACATGAATATATCTTAAGTAAGTTGTGATCATTTTCAAATCGTTCCTTAATTTACCATTCACTTTTGTGATTTCTAATGAAAGAACCACTAATAACAGCTAACATAAGGGCTTTTCTGCCTTAGAAAAGCTGATCAGTTTGCCCAGATCTCCATCTGGATAGCCGCATTTCTCATAACCTAAACATGACCTTGGCTAACATTTCTTTATGATAGACCCAGCTCATTTTCAAATGGTGAAAACATTGAAAGAATGTCTTCCTCCTTCATCAGCATGTCTGTTAGTCAAGTGAATGAGCAGACTGACATGGGAGCCTGTGGTGGCAGCCCTAGTGCATGGATTCAGTTTCATGTACAGTAATTATTTCTACTTAGAATCTGTACCATTGGACATTGAGTGCCTGTCATATCTGTCATCTAGCCTGACCTTAATTGGAAAAATGATGGATTGATAGAAAGACAGACAGAAAAGATGGAAAGCTGCAAATAAAAACAGCAGTGCACAGATTAAAATATATGTTACTTCTTGTAAAGGCCTCAAGAGTCCAAGCAGCTTGAATGATGCCTATGTTCAGTTTACAGATTTATGACTTGTTCTTTCAATATTCATGAACACAGAGAGTATTTGCCTAAGGCATGATACAGTGGCAAAGCATTCGAACTGACAATAATTGCCTAACACCCTGAACAACATAATTAAATAGCTTTGAGCATTTTACTAGTTGATTTAAAGATGCATTTGCCAAACTTAAGTATATGCATGTATATGTATAGAATTATATTTGCTCCTATGAAAAAAGACTCATTTCTTATCAAATTCTTTCCAACCCTTAAATATTGTTGCTCTTTTCTTCTTGATTTTGTTTGGGCACTCCTTATAGTTTTACATAATGTTAAATAGTTCCTAATTAAAAAGTCACTAAAAGAATATTCAAGTCATTCTAAGAAAACATTAGCAATATCTATGATTTGAGCCTACATTCCTAGACTATGTACAAGGATGGCCCTGGGTGATATAAACCTCTATACAATCTTCATTTTGTTTGTTTGTGTTATTCAAGCTTATGACAAAGTTAGCTTTTGATCTTTTTATCAAAACAACTTGATATGAAGACAACTCTTTGTCTTTACTCCAAACATTTCCTCTCCCTGTTAGCTTTAGCCATTTCATTCAGAACTTGCTGTTTTCCATTCTCATACACCTTCTTTCAGTTATCTGTATGTGTAGATAGTCATTACCATTCTTAGGTGCCTTCACTAGAATTTCTATAAATTTCACCTGGTCCGAATGAGTACTGATTTCACTGACATTACTGAAAGCAGATGTCTTTTATAATCACATAAGAGCCATGTCTGTATATGGCAAGTAGTATGCGTAACTGTATCCTATTTGCTAACTGAGCGCCCTACATTGTTTAAATTCCTAGACAATTTTAGGAAAAGAGATCATTTAGGGCTAGTTAGGTAAAAAATCACCTCTGCAGATAAATCCTGATTACTTTTAAAAACTAAAACTCAAGTTCAATACATGAATGTAAACATTGCAGAAGTGATACCAAACTCCTATCAAACATAGCTGCTGCCTGTGAAATGAATTCTGTAATGAGAAAGAGAGGTTGTTTAGCAATAACTTGTAACACTCCAAGACCCCTAAAGCTTAAATGATTTTTTTAAAACAAACAGTAAATTATGTGTGTCTTGTTGACATCTTGAGAAAATTTAACAATTAAAGCATTTGGTAATAACATAGAGATGCAGCTGCAATGTTAGGGTCTTCTTTCTCCCAACTTTCTGTGATTGCATTTCAAAATTTGATTGCTGAAGTCTTTCTGTTAATTGTAAAGTGCTTTAACTGAGTTATTGTGCTTTCTTGTTTTTTTTTCTTTTAATCACCGAAAGAACAACAAGCCAATCATGCTTAGATAAACCTGCAATCTGACTATAGCTTGACAAATAATTTAAATTGTCATTTCTGAACCAAAAGAACTTTGGGATCCAGGCCTTGGTAAAAACAGAACATATTTCACCCAAGTTAGAGGCATATTTATAGTGTGGCAGTTTATTTCAAAGGCAAAGCCTGCATTTCAAGACTTCATTTATAGCATTTAATAAAAATAAAAAGTATAATATGCAGGCGTGTAGTGAGATGGTGGATTCAGGATGCAGAATGAAATATTTTAACGGGTTCATGACCTATATAAGAATTTGTACTGCTTGACTACACATATTTGTTATGAGGGTTTTGTGTTTCTTTTCCCCATAGTAAGAAAAGGGAAGAAGAGAAATATATTTTTGTTCTTTAAAAAAATATATATGCATATATATACACATACATATATACACGTATACATGTGTATATATATATATATATAATACACACAAATGTATTACATGTTGGTCTCTATATATGCACATACACATATATATACATGATAGTTATAATACTTATTCTTTTATTCATGAAGTAAATACAAGAAATCAACTGTTTTGTTGTTGTTTTTTTTTTTTTGAAAATCCAGAGAGACATAAAATATCCATACATTTGTTGGGAAAAAAAATCATATACACAAAATTATGTCATTTTCTCTTTTTATCTCTAATGCTTAGAACAATGCATTGCACAAAATAAACATTTTCAAAATTCTTGATGGATTAGAGGCTTACTGACTGAAATCTTCTAAGATCTAATTGAGGAAAGAAAATTTAAGAATCAATCAATCAATAATCATTTATTAAGTACCTACAATGTGCTAGGAACTGTGCTAAGCACTGGTGATACAAAAGAAAAAAAGCAAAATTCTCCCTAACTTCAGGGAATTTATGATACTTATAATTTATAATAATAGGGAGAACAATAGCCAAACAAATATGTACAAAGCGAACTATACACTGGATAAATAGCAAATAAATAATGGAAATTAAATGGCACTGGAATTAAGAAAGATTGGGGAAGTATTTCTGTACAAAGTGGGATTTTAGAAGCACTTAAAGGAATCCATGGATATCTGTAGTCAGAACAGAGGAGGAGAGCATTCTAGGCATGGGGGACAGTAAAAAAGTATGTCCTAGAGCAAGAAATAGATTGTCTTCTTTATGAAACAGCCAAAGAGCCATTGTCAATGAAAAATAGTACATCTTGGGGCACTAAGGAATAAGAAGACTGTAAAGTTGGGAGGTGGCTATGTTACAAAGAGCTCAAATACAAAACATAGCATTTTAAAAATTAATCCTGTAGACAATAGGAAGCTATGGAGTTTATTGAGTGGAGTGGGGCATGATATGATTGGAACTGTGCTTCAGGAAAATCACTTTAGTCGCTAAATGATAGATGGATTGGAATGGAGAGAAACTTGAGGTAGACAGAAAGACTGACTAGCAAGCTGTTCCAGTAATCCTGGCATTAAGTCATGAGTACCTGTACTAGATTTGTGGCAACATCAGAGGATACAAGGCAGAATATAGGAGAGATGTTGAAAAAGTGAAATTGAAGAGCTTTCACCACAGATTTGATACAGGGATAGAGACACAGATAAGAGTCATCCAGAATGATGCCTAGGTTGTGATCTTGTGGGACTGGGAGGATGGTTTTGCCTTCTCCAGTAGAAGGAAAAGGTACGAGACAGGGTTGTGTCATTTAGGGGGCAAGATGATAAGTTCTGTTTTGGTCATACTGAGTTTAAGATGTCTGCTGGACATCCAATTCAAGATGCATGAAAGGCAATTTGAGATGCAAAATTGGAGGAGGGCTGAGAAATTGGGTCATGATAGGTAGATTTGAGACTCTGTATAAAAATGGAAATTAAATCCCCAGGAGCTGATGAGATAGACAAGTGAAATATCAGTATAAAGAAAACAGGAGGGTCCAAGAAACAACTCTGAGTGACACCTATATTTAGAGGGAGTGATTTTAAATGGGATCTAGTAAAAGTAACAGTGAAGTAGCTTTCAAATAGGCAGGAGGAGAATTAAGAGAGACTGGTGTCTGAAAAATGCAGAGAGAACAGAACATAAAGGAGGAAAGAATGGTCAATGGTATCAAAGGACATGCAGAAGTCAAGGAGAATTGATATTGAGAATAGACCATCGGATTTGGCAACTAAAAGATAGTAATTTTAGAGGAAGTAGTTTTAGTGGAATTGTAAGGATGGAAGGCAGATTATAAAGGTTTAGGAAGAGAGTGAGAGGAAAAAAAAATAGAGGCACCTATTGTACATAGCCTTTTTGAGGAGTTTAGCCACAAAAGTCAGAGGAGGTATAGGATGATAATTGATGGAGATGGAAGGATCAAGCAAGGCAATGAAAGAGAATGTTCATATTTTACAGGAAAAATAATGGTTCTATATGAGCTAGTGTTACAAAAAAATTCTTTTTCTTTTGTATTTCTTTTCTCCTTTATTTACTCTCATAGTGTTCATTTTCAATGTCCTGACGTAATTTTTTTTCATAAAAATATAAGTATTCAAAAAGTTTAAAGGATCTGCTTTCTTGATTTAAATGAATTCTGAAATGGAATAGATAGGTGATAGAGACAGTATAATAATTATTTATAAAACATTTTCTATGTACCAGCCACTATGCTACATGTCAGGGACACATATAATAATCAAATAAGATAATCTCTGCCCTCAAGGAACTTTGATTCTAAAGGGTTATTGTTGTTATTCAGTCATTTGGTCCTCTCTGACTACTTTTATGACCCCATGGACCATAGTACCCGAGGCCTTTATTTGCTCCACTATCTCCCAAATTCTGTTCCTTCCGTGGCACTATCTATCCATCTCATCTTAAGTTGTCCCTTTCAATGATTTCTGGAGAAAGAGAGAGAGAGAGAGAGAGAGAGAGAGAGAGAGAGAGAGAGAGAGAGAGAGAGAGAGAGAGAGAGAATGGGGTTCTAGAAGGAGAGGAAGGAAAGAAAAAAAATTAAAATCATTCTGGGTAATAAGGCAAAATTTCTCAAATGATAGGAAGATTAATAGATACAAACAAGGGGAAGATCAACAGTGCCATCTAAAATGGTGAGATTGAAAAAAAAACCCTTATGTTCCATTTGGAATAGTATTAGCTAGATTTCTAGCCCAGCTCTTCTACTTATTACCTGTGTGTCCCAGCTAAGTCATATCATATCCCTGGGTCATGTTTTCCTCACCTGTAAAATGATGGAGTTAAACTAGATGGTTTCTGATGTGCTTTTCAGGTATAAATATGCAATTCTATGATCTACATTCTATTGGTGTTTCTACTAGAGATGGAATCTATAACCTGTAACAAGATATTTAAATTTCTGTATGATTTCATTTGTCTGCCTGGAAAACATAGCTTGTTTGTGTCAAAAAACTGTACTTGTCTTGTGTTCATTATATGTCTACATGACATATTTAATTTTTACTATGATTGCTCTGCAAAATTAGTTAGCTAATTTTAGCTGGAGATAGAAAATTGATAAGCAATAATACCAAGCCAAACAAGAAAATGAAACAAAAAGCAATTATATCCTACTTTGTCTTGAAGCAAAGAAGTGAACTGAGGCAAGATTATAGTTCAACATTGATGCAGCCTAACAGCTCTGCAAAAATCAATTTGTTGTTGAATTGACACCACTTGCAGGTTCTTCTGAGAAACAACTCTTGGTCTTTTCATTTGTGAGCTATTTAAGAATGAATGTTTGTATATAACCTCGAGATCTTTGGATGGCCACTAAGATAACACCTCTGAATTATTCATTTATAAGGTATACTCATCCTTTGAAAAATCACAAATATAAAACTCAAATATACCCATAAGTAAAGGAATTGTCATAGGAAAAGCAGGGTTATTCAGAGAAAGCTCTATGTTAACCCTAACTGCTCAAACATGAAATCAACAGGAGCCCTCTGAGTGATCTGTATTGCTTTTATGGTATATGTATAGAGGCACTTTCCAAGGTAACTGAGACTCAAACTCTATTGAGTTTTAGACATAGAAAGTAGTACTTTAAAGTACCCTGGAAATTAAATGGGTCATCAGTAAACCTCTCAAACACATGTGCAAAGTATTTCACACAAGTCAACATTCTTCTAACTAGTTCTCAAGATCTGGTCTTAAATAGGGTTAAAAATCAAGCTTTGCTCTATATAAGCAGGCTGCTCAATTTGAGTGAAATTCCAGATTCCAAATTCTGTCAATTTTGCTACTTATTAATGAACCTTGGTTAAAGGGTTATTCATGATGAAAAAATAATGTTTTCTATAAAGTTCATTTACTTTTACCATTCCTTCTCTCACTTGCATATTATCTCATTAGGAATTTCCCAGACATGGAAACACAAGAGAACAAGGATAATTCTCCATCGCATTTATAAAATTTAAAATGAACAATGTGGATAGCTTTTTTTTCCAGTTAACTTTAGCTAATACCTTAAAACAGCATATTTAATCCAGTCACATTTGTAGGATATTATTCTGTCTTCACCAGTTATTATGACTGTTGACTGTGTGTGTATTGTGTAGTTATGTTATTTTAGGTTTTTCTTTCAAGTATTTATTTCTCATCTATGGCAGGAACCAAAGGCTGATTAGGTCAAACCTATCTTCAGATATTAATAAAGCCTTCTGATAATATTCCTGAATGTCTGAAGAGATAATCCAGTATAATATATGATTCATCCGCTTTTGATAAAAAATTCTGAATATGGTTGGAAATATTTAATAACTTTAAGGAATTTCAAATATGAATATTCCTCCTTAGAATCAAAAGCAGGATATTATGGACATAATACTACAAAATTGTGGATATTAGTGCTATCATTATGAGAATAAGAAGCATTGACACAAACAGCAATACTCAGTTATGAGAGACACACAAATATCATCTGGTGTTCTTGATGATTAAGATAATTTTAACAGTAGAAATTATACCAAGGCAATATTTCTCTATTGTAATGCTTATTAATAATAATTAGCATTTATATGTCACTTTAGGGTTTGAAAAGCATTTTGCCACTATTGTTTCATTTGATCCTCACAACTACTCTGGGAAATATTTGTTTTATTATCCTTTTGCAGATGAGGAAACCAAGGCAGACAGAGGTTAAATGACTTTCCCAGGGTCAAAAAGTGAGTAAGAGTTTTAGATCTGATTGGAATTCAGGTCTTCCTAAATCAAGGCCTAGCATCCAATTACAGTGCCACATTCTAAGGGAAGTCAGAACTTAAATATATTGTATTCAATTAAAGGTATTTTAAGTTTTCCCCTGGAAAAATGAGAGAGAAACTGTTGAGGTTCTTTTGTACCTTCTCTATTTCCTACCTACACTAGATTCAGAAGTTATTTGACCCAAATTCTTTTTGATTTCAAAATAAACTATAAAATATTTGTTATTAATTCAGTGATACAACTGACATATGCTCTCATTTAATAACACTGCTCATTGTATTCAAATAAGATGATGAAACTAATGCATAGGGAACTTTAAAAAAATTCCCATTGTCATAAAACTAACAAGTATCAGAGATAAGATTTACATCCCCATCTCTCATGATTCCAGGTCAAGTACACTTTACAATTGACTTCATCCCTTTATTATATGCCCCATGGCCTGTTTAGATCATCAGGCTTTTTAATTTGATAAACAGACTATCTTTGACCAGATTGAATGATACTCATAATGGATTATTATCATAATGTTTAACTTTTCTAAAATGACTTAATATTCATAAAAGCACTATTGGACAAAGGTGTTCATTATTTTATATTATTTCATATTTTTTCCAATTACATTTAAAAACAATTTTTACCTTTATTCATTAACATTTTGAGTTTTAAATCATGTCCCTCACTCTCTAGCCTCTAGTGTCATTGAAAAGGCAAACAATTTGATTTAGATAATACATGTTCAGTCATGTAAAATGAATTTCCATATTAGGGATATTGTGAAAAAATGTGACCAAAAATAAAATAAAGTTAAAAAAGTATGCTCCAGTCTGGATTCAAACTCCATAGTTCTCTCCTGAAGGTGTATAGTATTTTACATTATAATACTTTGGAATTCTCTTAGATCATTGTATTTCTGACAATACTTAAGTTTTCACAGTTGGTCATCTTTGCAATACTGCTGCTACAAGGTTCTGCTTGTTCTGCTTCCTTCACTTTGCATCAACTCATTTGACTTTGTAGGTATTTCTGAAAGCATCATGCTTATCATTTCTCACAGCACAATAGTATCCCATCACAATCATATACAACAACTTATTCAGCTGTTCCTCAGTTGATGGGCATTCCCTCTGTTTCCAATAGTTTTCCACCACTAAAAGATATGCTATAAATATTTCTGTATATATGGTCTATTTTCCTTTTTTTGCATCTGTTTGAGACAGAACTTTTATTGGTACTGCTAGGTCAAAGAACATGCACAGTTATATAGCTTCTTAGGCATATTTCCAAATTGCTCTCCACTGTGGTTAGATTAATTCACAACTCCACAAACAATGCATCAGTATCTCAATTTTCCACACATCCCCTCCAATATTTGTCATTTTCTTTCCTTTGTTGTCATATTGGTCAGTATAATATATGTGAGGTGGTACCTCAGAGCTGTTTTAATTTACTTTTCTCTAATCGATTATTATTTATAGAATTTGTTTTATATAATTACAGATAGCTCTGCTATCTTCATCTGAAAACTGCTTATTTATACCATTTGACCATTTATCAATCTGGAAATAACTTGCATTCTTATAGATATGACTTAGTTTTGTTTGGTTTTGTTTTTTCAATGTGTGAGAAATGAGACATTTATCAGAGAAACTTGATGAAAATATTTTCTCCAGTTTTCTTTGTTTTTTTTTTAATAATCTTCACTGCATTGGTTTTGTTTGTGTGAAATAATTAATGTTATCAAAATAATACATTTTATATCCCATAACACCATCTAGTTTGTTCATAAATTCTTCCCTTGTCCATGAATCTGAGAGGGAAACTTGCATGCTCTCCTAATTTGCTTATGGTATCACCCTTTATGTCTTAATCATAAAATTCACTGTTACTTCTTTCCATTTCATAGGTATTTTCATGGCATACATATTCAAAATTATGATTTCTGTGTATTTCCCTGTGGCAATTTTTTCTCTGTTTTTCCTTCTCTCTCTCTCTCTCACCCCCCTTCTGACCACCATCTCCCTTAGTCTGTTTCCCTTCTGTCAATGCACTCCTCTAATCCGCTGCCCCGCAAACTTCCCTGTAGTGTTAGATAGCTTTCTATACCCAATTGAGTGTGTGTGTTATTCACTCTTTTAACCAATTCTGATAAGAGTGCATTTCAAGCATGTCTGCTGCCACCATCTATTTTCCCCTCCATTATAAAAGCTCTTCTGTACTATTTTTAAATGAGATAATTTATGCTGTTCTCTCTTTTCCTTCCCTCTTCTTCCTCTTTCTCACCACTTAATTTAATATCATTTTTTTTTGGATATCATACCATCGTAGTCAACTTACACCTATGCCTTAATTAATACTCCTTCTAATTGCCCTAACAACGATAAAGCTTTTAGGTGTTACAAGTATTATGTCCCCATATAAGAATTAAATATTTTAATCTTATTGAATTCTTTATGATTTCTCTTTCCTGTTTACCTTTTTAGGATTTTCCTAAGTTTTGTATTTGAAACTCAAATTTTCTTTTAAGCTCTAGTATTCTCATAAGGAATGCTTAATTTTTTTTTCTATTTCACTAAATATTCATTTTTTCCCTGAAGGATTATACTTAGTTTTGCTGGTTATGTGATTCTTGGCTATAATTCTAATTCTTTCACTTTCCAGAATATCATATTCCACGTCCTCTGATGTTTTAACATAGAAGTTGCTGAATGTTGTTTTGTCCTGACTGCTATTCCATGCTATTTGAATTATTTCTTCCTGGCTACTTAGAATATTTTCTCTTCAACCCAGGAGCCCTGAAGTTTGGTTAGAATATTCCTGGGTGTTTTAATTTTGGGATCTCTTTTAGGAGGTATTCAGTGGGTTCTTCCAATTTCTAATTTTCCCTTTGGTTCTAGGATATGAGGACAGTTTTCGTTAATAATTTCTTGAAAGACGATATTTAAGCTCCTTTTTATCATGGCTTCCAGGCAATCCAATAATTCTTAAATTATCTCTCTTGGAGATCTTTAAGTTCTAAACCATCATCCTAGTTATATCTCCTGAAGATATCTACCAGAGAGTGAATATGTTATAGTAGCAGCAATATTGTACTTGCAGTTAGATAGTAAGTGTTCAAGTCCTACATCTGCTATTTATTCACTGTATAACTCTGCACCAGGCAGTGCACTGCTTCAAGCCTCATTTCCCTTATTTGAAAAGAGAAAATAATTCATATTTTATACATGCTTTATTTGTGTATTTTTTTTAAATACAGGTAAACAGAAAGTCAGGTCTAGTGAAACAATGACTAGATTAAGAATAAGAAAACCTAAGTCCTAACCATGTCTCTGCCACTATATCTTCATACTCTGCTTTTGGACATCAC
>CM053622.1:262451941-262494898 GCA_028646595.1 Phalanger gymnotis | reverse complement strand
GTCAGAATGGGGAGGCTGGTTCACGGATCAGCTGCGGTGGGGGCTAAATGAATTTTTTCTTGTTTTCTACTTAGAGAATCTCTCGTACCTTGAGATTTCAAACCATTCAAACATATACATGATTATGTTTGAGATTATAAATTCGACCTTCCTACTACAGTTACTCACAGGCCCAATGCTACTGCTGATTGGCCCATAAGCTTTGTTCTGCTTTTTTTTTTTACTACTTGAGCTACTGTATACATCAAATGTTTCTCAAAATGTGAAATCAGTTGATATTTTATTGCCTTGAATTTTAATGTGAAGGCATTTTATTATCACTTAAACATGGTTTATTTCAAAGGGAACCATTATGAAGCTTCCTGTTCCTCACAATCCACTGACAAATGGTATCCTAACGATGTTCATCATTGGTTTTAATGATATGACAGTTTCATATTTACTTCTTTTGTTAGGATTTTAGCTGTTGGTAGAAATGTTTATAATGCATACATATAATGGTATCTAAGAAACTAGGGAGCTAGGAGGCTTAGAAGCTAGAGTGTCAGGTCTGGTGTCAAGAAGATTCATCTATTTGAGTTCAAATTTTACCTCAGATACTGACTAGCTGTGTGACCTTGCTCAAGTAACTTAACACACTTTGCTTCAGTTCTCTTATGTGTAAAATGATCTGGAGAAGGAAACAATAAATGACTCCAGTATCACTGCCAAGATAATCCAAAATGGGTTTATAAAGAGCTGACACAATTGAAAATGGCTCAACAACAACAAGAACTGTGGACACTAGGGGTTCTTAATTGCCTCAATAATAATGAGCATCTTTATTACTTAAGTAGATACGGATTTTTTTTTCTTAATCTAAGATTACGATTCTGTTTAAACAATGAGATTATCTAGACCTGTATTCAATTTTAAATGTAAGGAAAGAGAGAAAAAAAAAACAATAAAGCAAAAATAAAAATCCATAGATTTTAATCAAATTTCTTTTATGTTCAATGTGAACACATTTTAAATTGAAAATCATACACACATATGTATGTGTGTGTGGTGTATACACATATATCTAATCAATTTTCTCTTTAGATTCAGTATGTAAGCCTTTATGATTTTCTTCCTATGATAATATTGCTTGAGTAATGTTCCTCCTGATCACCATATTATCATAGTAAGCTTTCACTTGTGCATCCCATTAAGAATCATCCATGGATATATTTGTCCCCAGAAGTGTGACCAGTGATATGGAAAAAACACCTGATACATACTACAAATAAAGGAAGAATTCATTTTGGACTGTAAAATTCTTCAAATGCCCCTGCTCCCAGATGGCAATATGCTATACAATCCTAGAATCTTGCGAAGCCTTGTAAGTGAAATCCAGAGCAGTAGAAAAGAGACCAGCTAAGTGCTGAGTGTATAATGTAAGGTAATAGTCTTCACTTCCTGCTTTCAAGGACTTCACTGTCTAATGGGAGAGATAATATTCAGACAATTACATATAAACAAGCTACATATGGAATTCATTGGAAAAATAGTAAATTCCTTGAATTAAAGGTCAAGTAGAAAGCTTCTTGCGAAAGCTAAGATTTATTGGTACTTGTAGGAAGCCAAGGAAGTTAGGAGGCAGAAGTAAGGAGGGAGAGAGTCCTGATAAGGGATTGTTACTTCAAAGAGAAAATCAGAAAAGTCCAAAGTGGAGTAGTAGAAAGAGATAAGTCTAAATGACAGGAAAACAGGTAGGAGAAGTAGAGCATCAAAGATGTTTATGACTGAAGTGGACTGGTCCTGTAGCAAGAATGAGAGAAAAAATAATATCTCAAATGCTTCTTCCAGGATACCAAAAAAAAACAAAAGGAAGGCTAGCAAGTTGGACAAGATTCTCTAGATTATATTTATGGGAAAATAAGAGTGAGTATTATACAGTATGAGAAGTTATGGAGGTATTAAAATCAATAACATTGAAGAGAATATATGCACTAATAGTAACATGGGAACACTAAAATAGTTACAGATCTTGCCTTTAATATTATTTTCTTCGGGTTTGACATTGGAATTGGTTTTTATATTTTAGTGTTGATTCAACATACATTCATTAAGTATATATGCATTGATTAATCTACATGTCATGCATACTAGAGAGATGAAGGGTAATGGCAGCATTGATTGCAGAAAGGTACCTTACTATAAACCAAAAACCTGACTTTTCAGATGAGGAAACTCAGAACTAGAGAATGCAAGGATTTTCTGAAGCTTTCAAAAGAAGTAAGTTGAAGAAAGAGAATTTGAATCCAGTCCTCTGACTTCAAATCTAGTGTTCTTTTTCCCTATTTCATCTTCCCACAATGATAGAAAGCAGTTTGGTACAATGGAGAAATAATTAGATTTAAAGTCAGAGGACCTGAGAAACTGAATTTGAATCCCAGCTAAAACAGTTAGCAGCTATGTGACTTTCAAGAAATCACATTACCTCTCTAAGACTCAATTTCATTATTTGTAATTAGAGGAGGTTGAAACAAATAACCTCCAAAATCCTATCTTACACTAAATATATGAAAATATGATTGAGTGGACGACTTCTATTCAGTCTGAAGTAGGGCTAGACATGAGACACAAACACACTTAAGATAAAATGTTAAAAAATGAAGCAATAATATAAATTGCTATGAGAAATTTGAGAATGCAAAAATTGTACCCATGTCACAATTGATGCTTGTTGAAAGAAAGTTTCATAAAGAAAAGGATATCCTCTGCTTTAAAATCACATTTTGCTTGCAACCCATTCCCTGCTTTTTTGAGGGAGATGAGTTCAGTTTAGCCTGGAAGAGTTGAAAAACAGTTATTTGATGATACTCAAATTGCACTTGGCTAAACCCAGGTATCAACTGTGATCCTAAGATTTCAGTTTTTGGAGTCACCATACTTGCAAGCAAGCTGTCATCATGCAGTGATGATCTTTTGTCTTCCTAGAACTACAAAATCTAGGAGAACAGGTCAAATGAACCTTCCTCCATCTAATGGTAGGCAAATGCTTCAATTATTCAGACATATCCTTATCACTGAGTTAAGTTTTATAGGCAGAAATTGGAGTATTTGGGATAAAACTGTAGTTATTATACTGATCCAGAACTCAATAGGGATAGTATGACTACAAAAATAGATTTTTATTTTTTAAAATCATGTAATTTTTATTTGATATTTTTTAGTTTTCAGCATTGATTTCCACAATATTTTGTTACAAATTTTCTCCCCATTTCTACCCTCCCCCTAACTCCAAGATGGCATATATTCTGATTGCTCCATTCCCCAGTCAGCCGTCCCTTCTATCACCCCTCTTACCTGCCCCCACATCCTTTTCCCCTTACTTTCTTGTAAGGTAAGACAGATTTCTATGCTCATTGTCTGTATGTCTTATTTACTTGTTGAATGCAAAAAACAACCTTTTTTTGAGCATCTGCTTTTAAGAATTTGAGTTCCAAATTCTCGTTCCCTCTTCCCTCCCCACCCACTCTTCCTAAGAACGTATGCAATTCAATATAGGTCACACACGTAGCATTATGCAAAACACTCCCATAAATAGTCATGTTGTGAAAGACTAATTGTATTTCCCTCCCTCCTACCCTGTCCCCTTTTATTCAATTTTCTCCCTTGACCCTGTCCCTTTTCAAAAGTGTTTGCTTTCGATTACTTCTTCCTCCTATCCGCCCTCCCTTCTGTTGTCTCCTTTTTTATCCCCTTCTCCTGACTTTCATGTGGAGTGAGATACCCAAATAAGTGTTTATGTTATTCCCTCCTCAAGTCAAATCCGATGAGAGTAAGATTCACTCATTCCCCCTTGCTTGCCACCTCTTCCAGTCCAATGAAGTGCTTTTTCTTGTTTGTTGAAAATCCATATTTTGCCTTGGACCATTATATTCAGTTTTTCTGGCTAGGTGATTCTTGATTTTAGCCCTAGCTCCTTTGACATCTGGAATATCATATTCCAAGCTTTTTAATTCCTTAATGTAGAAGCCACTAGATCTTGTGTTATTCTGATTGTGTTTCCACAATACTCAAATTGTTTCTTTCTAGCTGCTTGCAGTATTTTCTCCTTTACCTGAAAACTCTGGATTTTGGTGGCAATATTCCTAGTTTTCCTTTGGGAGTATTTTTCAAGAGGCGATCAGTGGATTCTTTCAATTTCTATTTTTCCTCTGGTGCTAGAATATCAGGGTAATTCTCCTTGATAATTTCTTGAAAGGTGATATCTAGGCTCTTTTTTTTGATCATGGCTTTCAGGTAGTCCAATAATTTTAAAATTATCTCTCCTGGATCTATTTTCCAGGACAGTGGTTTTTCCCAGGAGATATTTCACATTTGTCTTCCATTTTTTCATTCCTTTGGTTCTGTTTTATAATATCTTGATTCCTCGTGAAGTCACTAGATTCCACTTGCTCCAATCTAAATTTTAAGGTAGTATTTTCTTCAGTGGTCCTTTGGACCTCCTTTTCCATTTGGCTAATTCTGCCTTTCAAGGCATTCTTCTCCTCATTGGCTTTTTTGAGCTTTTTTGACATTTGGGTTAGTCTATTTTTAAGATGTTATTTTCCCTAGCATTTTTTGGGTCTCTTTCAGCAAGTCATTGACTTGCTTTTCTTGGTTTTCTCGAATCACTCTTATTTCTCTTCCCAATTTTTCCTCTACTTCTCTAACTCGCTTTTCCAAATCCTTTCTGAGCTCTTCCATGGCCTTAGGCCAATTCACATTTTTTGGAGGCTTTTGATATATGTTCTTTGACTTTGTTGACTTTTTCTGGCTGTATGTTTTGGTCTTCTCTGTCACCAAAGAAAGATTCCAAAGTCTGAGTCAATCTGAGTCTGTTTTCACTGCCTGTTCATGTTCTCCGCCAACTATTTGATGCTTGAGCTTTTTGTAAAGGTATGACTGCTTGTGGAGTATAGAGTACTTTGTCCCAAGCTTTAGGGACCTTGTGCTGCTGTTTACAGAGCTACTTCTACACAGATAGCTCTGCCACAGCAGTGCTCCTCCCCACCAAGCATTGCCAACCTGGACTGGGACTCAGATCCAAGCAGGTTCTGCACTCCTGCTCTGATAAACGGCCTACTTCCTCCCACAGGGTGGAAAGCAACTGCAGCTAGAAGCAGCCCAGGAGCTGCATCACCTCTGATGCCCACGGGGGTGGTTGCCGACTTTCTAGCAGTTATACCCACTTTCTCTCCATTCTAGCAGTTATACCCACTAACTTTCTCTGTTGTGTTTGGCATGTGTGCGTTGAGAAGTCTGGTAACTGCCACAGCTCACTGATTCAGGGTGCAACACCTGTTCCCCCTATGTCTCAGTCTGATTGGTCCTGGTGCAACCATGCTGGTCTCTGCTCTGCTTGGCTCCCAGCTCCATGTAATAGACCCTTCCCAGTGTCTGTCAAAACTGTCCTGGGCTACAACCCTGCTTCCCTTTGCTATTTTGTGGGTTCTGCAGTTCTAGAATTTGTTCACAGCCATTTTTATCGGTGTTTAGAGGGACCTGGGCATGGGGGAGCTTATGCAAATCTCTGCTTTCCAGCTGCCATCTTCTAGATTTTTCATCTTGACTATTTTTCACCCATGTATCTGGAAGTGGGCACGAAAACAATGCTTTTGTATTTTAGGATGATTTAAATGCAATTAAATTGTTTTATAAAATGGGCACATTTTGATCAAGATGTTTGTTTGACATTTGTGAAGGTATGGAAGAGGATGGATGCATGAGTGAATTAATTTGGTTGGTGAATTCATGCATTATCCCGGACTATAATCTGAATCCAGCATAATATAACTCAAGGAGTGGAGACATCAAGTTTGCTTTTCCAGTTAATCAGGATCATTGAGGCAAGTAGTTCATTCCCATATCACATGTTGGTAGCTATCGAAGAATAGGAAAAACTCATACCTGAAATTCAGAGCAGTAGAAGAGAGTGAATGAGGAAAAAATGAAACAATGAAATTATTGAGAAGTCAGGTTCCTTGAAGAGACAGGAATGGATGATATAAAGCAGAAAAAAGAGGAGTTGTCCTCAGGAAGAAGAGCAATCTCTTGCTCTGAGGGTGGAGCACAGAAAGAGAAAGTGTGGGGATGATATAGGGAGATTAAGTTTGTTGTATGTTAAAAATTAGGAACCTCACTTCATGTGCTGCCTTTTCTCAATAAAATTGTGTAGTGTGAGAAAAAGTAGCAAGTACAATAGGGGTTGCAATTCTAGAATAGCTGTCATGACATGCTCTAGTAAATAGGAGTGAAGAATAAAAAAAAGATTATCATGCAGTAATGAAATGCCAGTTGTGATTAGATAATAAACGTTTAGTTGATCTAGTATCTATGGCTTTATAAATTTCCCATTAGTGTTTAGCAGCTTTCTATTTGAGGAACTGGAAACACAAATGGTGGAAGTAACCCGATGTTGCTACTGAGGAATAAGTGTAACTGGCCAGTGTAGTGGAGTGGAAAAAAAGACAAGATAAAACAGCTCTTTCTCATAACTACTTAAACAAAGCAGAAGAAAGCACCAGAAAGAAAGCAAGAAGAAATGCACCAGACTAGGTCATGATTGGGACATCCAAAGAGAAATTATAGGATAACATATTCCCAGTCTAACTCAGTGTGAACAGATATCCAAAGAGAGAAAGTATGGATAGCTATTTCCAATATAATGGCTAAATTAGTACCTAAAGCTTTGTATCAGAGTGAAGGGCTGTCTCAGATCCAGTGGGGAAGGTTCCTGAGATTGTATAGCTTAAAAGGTAGAGAAATAAAGGTGAGCTGACAACTGTTTCATTCTGACTTCAGAGCACTATCATAGATAAAATGTGATTTTAAACGAGGGTCACAAGTATAATATACGGACAATGAATGAATTTGAAATACAGCAGAGATATAACATGTGGCTATGTACCTTATATGGAGCAGAAATAGGAATGACTTTGCAAATTTATTGTTCTGAAACTGCAGGGCTTTCTGGCTAGATGACAGAGCCTGGGACAACCTCAGACTGCAGGAGCTCCTTTCAGGGAAACAAATACAGGTATTTGCACATAGCCAAAATTAGGTCAGGAGCCCAGAAAACTCAGAACTCATTAGCAGCAATCACATAATGTTCTGGATACAACTACTTACAATAGGCAGAAAATTCATGGCTCCCCGGCCTGAATAACTTCTGAGACTCTTTAAGAACACAGTCATCCACCATGATTGCCCATGTATAACCTATATCAAATTGCTTACCATCTCAGGGAAGAGGGAAGAGGGTGAGTGGGAGAAAATTTGGAACTCAAAAATATTTTTCAAAAGAATGTTAAAATTGTCTTTATATGTAATAAAGAAAAAATAAAATATTCTTTTAAAATTTTAAAAGAACACTAATCAACTTATAGGGAAAACAGCTTCAATATATCAGAATTTACATATCAGAACCACACAAAGCCCAAATTTTGCTTCCAGAAGTGCATAGAGCCTGGTCCTAAAACATAATACCAATTAAGAACCTAAGACTAGAAAATTCATTATGAAGCAAGAGTTTTAAAAATCATAGTATATATTAAAAGTATCTGGGAGAAAAAAAATTGATTAATGAGACCACTGGATGAAACAATTAGAAACAGAATTAACAATTTAGTTCATGGGTTGAAAATCTTTATCCAAGTAACAGACTTCCTGAAAATCAAAGTGAATGAACCAGAGGTCGATTATTTAACGAGAAACAAGAAATATCAAAATAAATTTTAAAAGCTTGAAAATAAACAAAACATAAGGTAACTCAGTCAAAGCCAAATGACCTAGGGGGAAAAACTCCAGGAGAAAGAAAAAAAATTAAATTCTATTGAAAATCCTGAGAGCTATCACAGAGAGAGAGAGAGAGAGAGAGAGAGAGAGAGAGAGAGAGAGAGAGAGAGAGAGAGAGAGAGAGAGAGAGAGAGAGAGAGAGGAAGGGAGGGAGAAAGAGAGAGAGAGAGAGAGAGAGAGAGAGAGAGAGAGAGAGAGAGAGAGAGAGAGAGAATATACACGATATTTCATTAAATCAAGATTGAAAACTGTGCATAACTATTTGAAAAAGAGAATAAAGGGAAAATAGAATCCACTACAAATCACATTCTAAAAGAAACTCCAAAAGAAAATATTCAGAAATATCAAAGCAAAATCCTAAGCTTACAAAATAAAAAAAAAATACTGTAAGCATCTAGAAAGTGTTCATGTACTAAGTAATCACCCAAGGTTTGGCAGCTGCAAAGTGATGTAGAGGAGACTTTGGAATAAGATACTCCACACTCCAAAGATATCGATTTGTAGCCAAGAGTATCTCATCCATCAAAATGAATAATATTCAACAGGGGAAAATGAATTATATTGAAATGCATAATTGTAAAACATTTCTGATTAAAATTACATAACTAAATGGATTTTTTTAAAAATACAGTAATCAAAATAAAGATGAAAAGGTAAATGTTTGAGGAACTGGAAGGGACTGTATAAGGATGAAATACATTAATGCTTCATGTAGAAGAATTGTGAAAATAGTGAAAACAACGAATCTAATTATCTTTTTTCTTCCTTAAATATAATTTCAAATATTGTGAACCTGATTTCATGGAACAGCTACTAGGGATACATTGTATTAATTGGGACCTAATTGTAGTAAGAGGAGAAAAAAAAGTGTTATCTCAAAACTTTAATGTCATCAAGAGTCATAGAGAGTACTAAAAAAGATAAAGGCTTTGGGAGTATAACACACACATACACATATACATACACACATACATGAATGTATAGTTATACTTATATGCATATTTTTATAATGTATATGTATACATACATATATATTTATCTATGTTGCTCACTCATTTTCAGTTTTATCTGATTCTGTGTGACTCCATTTAAGGTTTCTTGGCAAAGATACTGGAGTTTTTTTACAATTTCCTTCTCCAGCTTCTTTTACAAATGAGGAAATGAGGCAAACAGGGTTAAGTGACTTGCCCATGGTCACATGTATAGCAGGTGGTATCTGAGGGCATATTTGGACTTAGAAATCTAAGTATCAAACAGGCATGTTTGTGTGTGTATGGCTATATACAGTGTGGAATTATACATGTATGTGTAGATGTATGTTTGTATGTGAATACATAAATAAATATATATTTCCTTGTGAAATATACCAGAAAATAAAAGAGGTCAAAGGGACTTGTTACTTCACTTGACGTGGATGAACACTTTGGAGAACATATTAAACAGAAGTTCGTGAGGGAGATTCACTCGAATCTCACTTTCATCTATTCTAAGCCAAAAAAGTGAATACAAGATTTGCATACATGTATAAACACACATAAAGAATTTCATGGAGAAATCCATTCACCTCAGTAAGAAAACAGGAAGGAACTAGGAGAGGGAGAATAAAATAGTGGGGTAGGTTGACTTAGTGATTAGGTTTATAAGTCAAAGAAACATTAACTTCATAGTAAGAATTAGGAAATGGCTAAGCACAATTTTTTTGGTAATCAATGCTTTCTCAAATATGAAGGAAGAGAGCCAGTAGTACCATAAGTAACTCAAAATGTACTACAAAGTAGCAATCATCAAATCTATTCAGGATTTGTTTAAAGATACGGAAGTTGATCACTCAAACAAATTTCTACAAAATATTGAGAAGCAAATGAAGCTAGGTATTTAGGACCTAAATTTATAAATACACATACCCTAACCAGTGGGAAAGGTATTATCTCCAAAAATTGTGAGAAAAATGGAAAATAATCTAAAAGAAATTAAATACAGACCAATATCTTCCTCCATGTAGCTAGATTATTTGTCTCCTCTTTTGTGCATTTCTTTTCTCAAATCTTTTATAAAACCTTGATCCAATATACAAGAAATCATCTTCTAGTTCTTTAATGTTTCATGTATATCATTATAACCCTATTAATTATTACCCTTTGAATAATTTACCTCAATTTACCTGTGAAGCGCATTCTTAATGGTATTTTTCTGACACTTCATTCATGGAAATTGCTGTTGGCATAATGCTGCAAACCTATTTTTACCCACCATGAAACTCTCCATTTCCCTTTGGGGAGCCTGCAGTTTATATTCTTTTCCTATGAATTTTTTCCATGATTTTGAAAAATATAGCAACAGTGGGAGAACATTGGTATTGAAAATATGGGCTTCTATGGCAAGCAAAAGCTTGGGATCATTGAATAGTAATCATAATAAGAACAACATCCGCAACTACTGGTATAGAAATCAACTGGCAGATGAAAAAGTACTTTCTCATACATTAGACGATTTGTCCATGACAGTCTTATTACAAAAAAAAGAAATAAACACTACTCTGGTATATGTGTTAAACCCTACTATTTATGACTGTGTCACAGATTTACAATTCATCAGCAGTCCTTGCCTACCCTTTGTCACTCAGTTAGTTTACTGGAAAGTGTTATGGCTTTCTAATCCTAATGTGCATTGTTTTCATTTCTTTTTCCTTCTGTCTTTTTTTTTTTCCTGTCCTATATGCCAATGCCTCATACTTGGCTTGTCACTAGAGCTTAATGTGCTTTATTTCCCCAGGGCTCTACTGAGGGAATGATTTTTATGTGTAAAGGTGGATACTAACAGAAAAACCAAGATTGTTTCTAGGCTATCTGGATATTAAAATATTTATTTCAGAGACCATAACTCCCCTTGACAATAACTTAGATAGGTATATATGAAATGCTTAAGAAATTACCATAAATAAAATAAGCACTGATGGACTGATGTCCTGTCTTTCATTAAAAAAAAGAAAAAAAAATTGAACAATCTGATGATCATGAGACCACATAGTTAGATGTAGGAAGGTCTTCCAGTCTACTATCCTTATTTTATATATGGAAAAAAAAAACTTAGGTCAATTGAAATTATGTAGTTTTCCATAGGTTATATAATTAATAAGTAGGAGAATGGCTTGTTTCAACAGGCAATCCAAAGGAATTTTAAATTTATAATTATGAAGTTTGAAATATCCTAATTCCATTTCTAGCACCCTTCTTTGGAGATAGTGTACATAAATATTCAAACATAGTCCATTGAGAAAATGGAAAGATAAAGTAGTACTAAGTGATACTAGGAGTAGCCAGATAAACTTGAAGTGGGCAATTGAATAACTGTGAACTAATGGAAGAATTATTAAGTGATATTTGAAGGGATCAAGGCCAGTGGTGGCAAACAATAAAGCAGAAACAACACTGGAAGGCAGAAGAAAGTAAGCAGTGAGGCACGATCTTAGACAAAATTAACAGCACGCCTTGCCTTTGGGGAGCTGCGGGGAATTCCACAAAATAATCTACCTAATTTTGAGTATTTATTGGCCAAGAAGCCTTATAAAAGTCCAGTCAGTTTACAATATAAGGGAAAGATAACATGTAAACAACTCCATATAAACAGGCTATTGAAAAGATAAATATGAAATAATCAACAGAGTGACTAGAATAAAGAGAGATTGGAAAAGGTTTCCTGTAGAGTATGGGATTTTAGCTAGAACTTAAAGGAAGCCAGCAGGCAGAGATAAAGAGGGAGAGAACATATGGACCACAGCTGGTGAAAATGTCCATAACCAAGATATAGAGTATTTTGTTTGAGGCCAACGAAGCCATTGCTACTGATCTTGGAGTATGTGGGTGGTTGGAGCTAATTTTAATAAGACTGATGAAATGAAGAGGGGGGAGTTATAAAGGACTTTGAATGCTAAGCAGAAGATTACATATTTCATTGATCCTGGAGGTGATGGGGAGTCATTGGAGTTTATTGAGAAAGAGGATGGCATGGTTAGACCTGTGCTTTAGGAAAATTACTTTAAAAGTTGAGTGTAAGTTGGACTAGAGTGGGAAATGACTTGTGGGAGGCATAACAGCTACCCTGGGACAGTGAAATAGTCCAGAAATCAGGTGATGAAAACCGGCACCATGATATTGGCATTAACAGAGGAAAGGGGTACATGAGAGGATGTTAAGAAGAAAAATAGACAGGTTTTGGCAGGGTATTGAATATAGGGGGTGGTGGTGAGATAGAGGAATTGAAGAACACACCTAGAATGTGAGCCTGTAGTACTGGGATGATGGTGTTACGCTCCATGGTAATATTTAAATTTGGAAGGGGAGAGTATTTGGGGAAAACATTAAGTTCAGTTTTTGACATGTTATGTTTATAATGTCTAATGGACATCTAGTTCAAGATATCTGAAAAGCAGTTGCAGATATGAGATTAGAGGTAATCAGAGAGATTAGGATAGATATGTAGATTTGAGAATCATAAGCATAGAGATGACAAATGATTCTATGGGAGTTTATGGGATCACCAAGTGAAATAGAGAGAAAAAGAAATGATAGACTAGGACATAGTCCTGTGGTGCACTCATCATTAGAGGTCATGCCCTTGATGAAAATTTAGTAAAGGAGACTGAGAAGGAGCAGTTAGATAATCATGGAGATAATCAGGAGAGAAAAGTGTCCCAAAAACCTGTAGAGAAGAATCAAGGAAAGGAGGGTGATCAGTGCTGTCAAAGGTTGCAGAGACATCAAGAAAGACAAATTGCATTGAAAAATCCATTGGATTTTCCAATTAAGATACCATTGGTAATTTTTGAACAATGAAACAAAACATAATTTTGTTTAAATGATAAGGTTGGAACCCTTCTAGGTATAGAAGAGAATGAGAAGTAAAAGTAGATGACCTTCTTGAAGAGTTTAATCATAAAAGGTAGGAGTGATAATTTCATAGAAGGAAATAGCTGGGATGGATGCATCAAGAGAACATTTTTTTGAAAATGGAAGAAGATTTGGGAAGGTTTATAGTCGGTAGAGAAGCAACCAATAGACAGAGATTGAAGGTAAGTGAGAGAACTGGAATGAAAAAGGAGACAATCTCTTGGAGTAGATTAGATGGACTAGTTATACTTGTGCAGGTAGAGAGGTTAGCTTTGGCATGGAGAAGGGCCACCTCACCAAGTGGGACAGGGGTGAAGGAGGAGATAGTGGCAGAAAGGGCATTAGGCTGCGAGAGGTTAGCCTTTATAGTGACTACCAGTATCATCCATGAGAATTAACCCAATTGGAAAGGAAGGCCCTCTCTACTCTTGAAATTGGCTAACTCCAGGGGACAATAGTAGCTTTATTAATGTTTTCTATGGTTTGGTCAGAAGAGAAATGTTATTATCTACAGATAAAAAAAGGTGGTGCTTAAGCCAAAAGAACAAAGACTCAAAAATCTTACATTGTCCTTCAGATTCCATAGGAGATTCAGATGTCAAAGAGGCATGCATCTGACCCAGAGTGTTAATGATGAACCTTCTCTCAACTCACGAATCTACTACACAGCTCTAATGGATTGAAATTAGGAGGAACCTAGATTCAAATTCTGCTTCTGACACTTAATATCTATGTCACCTTGAACAAATCATAACTTCTACTCAATTTCAGTTCTTTTATTAATAAAATGAACATAACATGTGATCTCTACCTCATACAGGTACCTATGTACCTAACACATTTTGACGAATTTTTGAGTGCTGTATGGATGTAAGTTACTCATAATTAAGATTTAATTTAAGTAAAGTAAGCCTAAATTTCTCATTTGTCCCTTAGGAGAATGTGAAACCCTGAGACCTCTTCTAGCTTTTGTAGCAGCTGCTTGAACAGAAGAGAAAAACAGGCTTCCCTATTTGGTCTTTCAGCTTCTCAATTTCTTCTTGCCACCTGTCAGTCTTGTATGGACGCTGTTCCTGTGGTGGTGGTGGGGGGGTCAGCACTTCAATGATTACCAGCTAGTGACAGTGGACAGATCAGCTACGTTGGGCCCCTCAGAGCTGGATTTAATATTCAATCTCCCATGTAAGACCTATAAGTGTTTATGAGAAATTTAAAAATCAACTTCCACAGTGAAATTGACATTGAATTTGAATAAGGAATCTGGAAGAGACAGCATTGAAATAGGTTTGAACCTTACAGCTTTTGTTTCTCCTAAACTTCAGACAGCTGCTATCCTTCCAGATACAAATGTGTACTTTCAGGTACATTTTTTTTCTTTCAAAGAGATTCAGGTGCTATATCATCAATCACTGAAATAGCCCTAAAAACTAAGGGCACCTATTATCCTCCTTATTTTACAAATTAACAAGCAGTTGGAAGGACAGGTTAAGTGGGTCTTCTCCTTCCACCTCACTGTGATCCTACTCTCAGCAAGTTAGTGTTTGAACCATGAAGGGATGCCAATTCTCTTGGGCTCATTTCTCATCTCTAAATCTCTGCCACTGAGTCATATCATCCACAAGCATAAGGTAAGACAGTGAAAGAAACACTGCTCAGCTCTTATCATAAGGGAGTAAAGTATTCCTGTAGTATCAATATATACAGAACCTACTTTCCTCTTTCCTATGAAATGCATTATTTGCCTTAATATTTTAAAGTAAAAACTGTTTGTAGGATAGCTACTTTTTTTTTGTCTAAGATTTTCTAACCAACCACTCCCTCTCAAATACCTTCTCATTCTGATTCCCTATTCTTTTTATTCTGCCCTAAATGCCATCATTCTCAGTTTTTCTTCTCTGTTATGCTTTGTATATTTATGTATACATTCAGGCTGTCTGTGATAGAATGCATGTTTGTTGAAGTTTGTGAATGTTTCATTTTTCTCTTTGTATTCTCAGTGCCTAATATAGTATTTGATATACAGTAGCCATTTAAATGCTTGTTGAAGATTCTTATCATTCCTGTTGCAATAACCTGTGAATCATGCTTTTTCTTTACTTTCTAGCAAGGGGAATAGATTAGGCAACAGTGTGATTAGCTCAAAGAATTCATTGGAAATACACTTATGGGAGAGATACATGTCACAATGGTCGGGGCACTGAATTTAGAGTGAAGAAGGAAAAAAATAAATTCAAATGCTTTCTAGGGTATGTACTAACCGTGTCACCCTGGGCAAGTCACTTAACTTTTCAGACCATAAGATAACTCTCTAAGATTAATACAACAGATGTGTTGCTATGTACCATGGCAAAAGAACCTAACCAAATCCACATAACTGTTGTTTCTTAATGTATTGATACATACATGCAAACATATACAAGTTGTGTGTACATAAGTTTATATACATAATCATGTATGTACATATATGTATATACACATGTGTATATACTTAGATATGTGTTTATCTATGTAAATAGATAAATATTTTCTTGTTATTGTTGCTGTTGTTTTTATTGAGTGATTTCACTCTTGTCTGATTCACCATCACTCCATTTGGGATTTTCTTGACAGAGATACTGGAATGGTTTGCCATGTCCTTCTTAAGCTCTTTTTACAAATGAGGAACTGAGGCAAATACGGTTAAGTGACTTGCCTAGGGTCACACAGGTACAAAGAGCATAAGGCTTAATTTAAATTCAGGAAAACTCATCTTCCTTACTCCAGGGCCAGTGCTCTATCCACTGTGCTACCTAACTGACCAGAATTGATAAATACATACATATATGCATACACACATACATACACACACGTGTGTATGTATGTATTCTAGTTACTACACCCAGTCCTGGTTCTATCATTGTTAGTTGACTGAAATCACTGGACTATTGTTGCTTTCTAGCCCCAGATGCTTTCATCTAATTTCACCACATTATTGTTTGATGCCATGAGAACACTACATTCCAGGCAAACCCTAGGCAAATGGAAGGCATTCCTCTTTTGTGTATTATTACAACTCTTCAGTCATCCCTAAACAGGGAGTGTGAATTAAACTCATTTTAAAGTCAGATGACATGAAAACATCATTACAGACCTCAAAAAATATACAAGCCAATTTCAATACTGGTGTAATTACTTCACTATTGAACAATGGGCATTTTGAAGTGGAGTCTTATTGTCAATGTTAGTTTTACTGAAGATAAGGTTGCTTTGTTTCTCTCAGGGAGAACTTATGATAATAGGATGATTCCAGTAGTTTCTGTGGCACTAGCTTTTTATAAGTCTCTAGGCCATTTGCAAAGTAGAACATAGTAGACATAACATTTCTGCAAGATGTATTTTACAATAACTAAGTTAATATCATTGTAACCAAATCACGTTGCAAAATCCCAGGCCTCCACTGCAATGTGGTTTGTCCCTATTGCCTATTTGTAACATTGCTAATGTGGGACTGACCCCCTGTAATATGCTTCCGCTTTGCCTTGTGCTTTGGGAGAGCCAGGGAAAGTTGGGCAGAATGTTTGTATTTATCTTATACAGTTGAGTCGCACATTCAGGTTGAAAACAAACAAAAATCCAGTAACAAGGTATGGAAACAACTGGGAAAAGAGGAGTATTTGAGACAAGTAAAGTCTATTTTTAAAAGAAAAAAGTCGTGAGCTCTATCCAACCACCTACATAGTTTATTTAGTACACCACCTGCAGCTGAGTAACACCCTTGGAATGGAATAATCAATGTGTATTCCTCTTTGTGATGACATTCTTATCATGTGAAGTAGAGTCGAGAAACTCATAACAGGCTCTTTGCCTTGACTCATCAATATTTTTCAAGTCTCATACTCAATAAAAAAAATGTAACATTGATGGATGGAAGGAGCAATGTTACTATTTTCATTCTTTCTCTAGTCTTGTTTCAGCTTGGTGTTTGTACTTTAAAAATTATAGACAGGAGAGGGGGGAGAACTGTCATAAGTATTTCAGCATACAGCCTTTTAAATATTTATACTGAAAGTGCCTTTTCATTAAGAATACACTTTCATTTCCTGAAGTGAAGAAAATGGATTAGAATCATCAGTTTAAAAACTTGCTTAAATGAAGATTTTTGAAATTTGCCCAGGCAGGTCTGAGTAAGGACAGTTTCAGGGAAAACCATAATACATATACTCCACACATACACAACATATGCACACACATACATGTACAAATATGGCACAAATATATGTGCATATATATGATGTACACCATTTTAAAAGAAACTTTGTTTTCTTTATGTTGTGTTTCACTCTCTCACACATATTTATATATACTCACTGAAAAGGAAACAAAGTTGTTCATTTTTTTCCAGAAAGGTATATCTCACTTGTAATATCTGTTTGCATTTCAATGTCATACCTTTCCGTGATTTGAAAATGTGTATTTTTTACTTATGCAAAACAATGTCTTAGGCCAGGTAATCACAAACAAGTTGGTGTGCTAAAAAGAAACCCTACTGAATTTGTCTTGTTAGGGATATGAAGGAAGAAAGGAATATCATAGAATTTCGGTTACCTGGAATAAATTGCTATGCTTCCTTCTATATCCACACATGAAAATTTAAAGAAAAAGTGAGACATGATAGGCAACACTTAAACAAAGATGTACTTCCTTTGATTTTATATTTATTTGCAATCTCTTATACAACTTATGGAAATGCATTGACTTTCAATAACTTTGATAAGAAATTAACCTTTCTCATATTTATATATTCTTATTTGAGTAAATACAAATAAGTTTAAAATGTAAGAACCATATTTGGGAGAAAAAATTTTGTTTCCTAATATCTTAGATTACATAGAAGGGTCTTATATAAAGAAGGGGGTATGATTATAAGCAATTGTAACTGTCTGTAGAATAAGATAAAGACATTTAGCTATATTATGAGCAATGCAAGACTATAAAAAAATAATTTGCACCATTATGAATGGAGGGGGAGGGATATCCTCTTCAGTTCTCTTTAAATTATATTCTCACCAGTTTGGATTGACAGATTTTTTTGCCATGCTTGTCAACAAGGAATAGATTAGATCTTACTTAAAATTATTTTTTTAATTAATTTATTTTTAGTTTTCAACATTCACTTCCATAAGATTTAGTTTTAAATTTTCTCCTTTCTCTCCCCTCTCCCCTCCGCAAGAAGGTATGCAAAAAGATATAGGCTCTACATAGATATTCATATTAAAATATTTTTATATTGGTTATGTTGTAAAGAAGAATTAGAACCAATGGGTGAACCACAAGAAAGAAGAAAGAGAGAGAGAGAGAGAGAGAGAGAGAGAGAGAGAGAGAGAGAGAGAGAGAGAGAAGAGAGCAACTAGTATACTTTTATTTGAATTCAGACTGCATAGTTCTTTCTATGGATTTGGATAGCATTTTCCATCAAGAGTCTTTGGGAATAGTCTTACATCTTTGCATTGAAGAGAAGAGCTAAGTCTGTCAAAAGTTAGTCATTGCACAATGTTGCTTTTACAATGTACTGTGTTCTACTTCTGCTCACTTTACTCAGCATCAGTTCATATATGTCTTTTGAGGTTTTTCAGAAGTCTGCCTGCTCATTGTTTCTTATAACACAATACTATTCTGTTACATCCATATACCACCACTTGTTCAACCATTCACCAATTTATGGGCATCCCCTCAATTTTCAATTCTTGGGCACCATAAAATAGTTGTTATAAATATTACTGTACACATAGGTCCTTTTCCCATTTTTATGATCTTTAGGATACAGACCTAGAAGTGATATTTCTGGATAAAAGGCTATGCACAATTTTATAACCCACTGAGACTGGTTCCAGACTAATCCCTCCCCAGAAGGGTTGGATCATTCACAACTCTACCAACAATGCATTTAATGTTCCAATTTTCCCACATCTTCTCCAACATTTATTCTTTTCCTGTGTTGTCATGTTAACCAATCTGATAGGTCTGATAAGGTAGCTCATAGCTGTTTTGACTTGCATTTCCCTAATCAATAGTAATTTAGGGCACTTTTTCATATGACTGTAAAAAGCTTTGATTTCTTCGTCTAAATACTGCCTTGTATTCTTAAAAGTTTGACTCAGTTCTCTACATATTTTAGGAATGAGGCCTTTATCAGAGACACAGGCTATAAAAAGTTTTTTTTCCCAGTTTTCTCCTTCCCTTCTAATCTTGATAGCTTTGTTTGTGTAAAACTTTTCAATTTAATTTAATCAAAATCATGCATTTTGCATTTCATAATATTCTCTATCTTTTGTTTGGATATAAATTATTCTGTTCTCCATAAATCTGGCAGGTGAACTATTCCTTGCTCTCCTAGCTTGCTTACATTATCAACCTCTGTGTTTAAATAGTGTACTCACCGTGACTTTAACTTAGTATACAGTTTAAGATATTGGTCTACTCTTAGTTTCTGCCACATTATTTTCCAATTTGCACATAAGATTTTCTTAAATAGAAAGTTCTTATCCCAGAAGAAGGAGTCTTTGGATATATCAAACAGTTGCCTACTGGGTCTTGTGTACCTAACCTGTTTAACTGATCCACCAATCTATTTCTTAGCCAGTACCAAGTAGTTTTGATGATTGCTGCTTCATAATACAATTGTATTATAAGATCTAGTTTGGCTAGGCCACATCGCCTTGCATTTCTTTTCATTAATTCCCTTAATAATCTGAACCTTTTGTTCTTCCAGATGAATTTCATTATTTTTTTTCTAGTTCTATAAAATGTTTTTGGTAGTTTGATTGGAATGACAGTGAATAACCAAATTAATTTGGGCAGAATTGTCATTTTTATTATAGTAGTTCAGCCTACCCATGAGCAAGTGATGTTTTCTCCAATTATTTATATCCGACTTCATTTTTGTGAAAAGTATTTTGTAATTGTGTTCATATAGTTGCTGGATTTGTTTTGGCAGGTAGACTCCCAAATATTTTATACTGTTTGTAAAAAGTTTAAATGGAGTTTCTCTTTCTATTACTTCCTGTCAGGTTTTGATAGTAATACACACACACACACACACACACACACACACACACACACACACATATATATATATATATATGTATACATGTACACATATATGTACATATTCCGATATTTTACGTAGGTCTATTTTATATCCTGCAACTTTGTTATAGTTGTTTATTATTTCAAGTAGTTTTCTACTTGATTCTCTAGGAGTCTCTAAGTATATCATATCATCTGCAAAGAGTGATAGCTTTGTTACTTCTTTACCTATTATAATTCCTTCAACTTATTTTTCTTTTCTTATTTTTAAAGGTAACATTTATAGTACCCTATTGAGTAACAGTGGTGATAATGGACATCCTTGTTTCACCCTTATCCTATTGGAAAGGTTTCTAGCTTATTCCTATTACACATAATGTTTGCTGATGGTTAAAGTTAGGTGCTACTTATAATTTTAAAGAAAGCTCCATGTATTCCTTCGATCTCTGGTGTTTTTTTTTTAAAGGAATGGGCATTGTGTTTTGTCAAAAGCATTTTCTTCCTCTATTGAGATAATCATAAGATTTCTCTTATATTTGTTGTTGATATGGTCAATTATGCTGATAGCTTTCCTAATATTTTACCAGCCTTGCATTCTCAGCATAAATACAACCAAGTCATAGTGTATTATTCTTGTTATAAGTTGCTGTAATCTTTCTTCTAATATTTTATTTAAAATTTTCATATTTAAATTCATTAGGGAAATTGGTTTATAATTTTCTTTCTCTGTTTTGGCTCTTCCTGGTTTAGGTATTAACATATATTTGTATTATAAAAAAGAATTTATAAAGACTCCTCCTTTAACTATTTTCCCAAATAGTTTATATAGTATGAGAATGAATTGTTATTTAAATATTTGATACAATTTGTTTGTGAATCCAGCTGTCCCAGGAGATATTTTCCTAGGAAGTTCATCGATGGCTTGTTAAATTTCTTTTTCTAAAAGGGGTTATTTCTGCATATTATTTCTTCTTCTGTTTTTTTTTTCTTTTTATTATTTATTTGATATTTTTAGTTTTCACAATTGATTTTCACAAGAGTTTGATTTACAGATTTTCTCCCCATTTCTACTCTTCCCCCAATCTGAGATGGCATATATTCTGATTGCCCCATTCCCCAGTCAGCCCTAACTTCTGTCACCTCCCTTTCCTACATCCCCTTTTCCCTTAGTTTCTTGTAGGTAAGATAGATTTCTATGCCCCATTGCCTATATATCTTATTTCCCAGTTGCATGCAAAAACTTTTTTTGAACATCTGCTTTTAAAACTTTGAGTTCCAAATCCTCTCCCTTTTTCTCTCCCCACCCTGCCTCCCTAAGAAGGCAAGCAATTCAACATAGGCCACATGTTTGTCATTATGCAAAACCCTTCCACAATACTCATGTTGTGAAAGACTAGCTATATATTGCTCCTTCCTATCTTATCCCCCTTTATTCAATTTTCTCCCTTGACCCTGTCCCTTTTCAAAAGTGTTTGCTTTTGATTGCCTCCTCCCTCTATCTGCCCTCCCTTCTATTGTCCCCCCTTTTTTATCTCCTTCCTCCTTCTTTCCTGTGGGGTAAGATACCCAATTGAGTGTGTATGTTATTCCCTCCTCAGGTCAAATCCGATGATAGCAAGATTCACTCATTCCCCCTTACCTGCCCTATCTTCCATTCCTACAGAACTCCTTTTTTCTTTCCACTTTTATGCAAGAAAATTTACCCCATTCTATCTCTCCCTTTCTCCTTCTCTCAATATATTCCTCTCTTATCCCATAATTTGATTTTATTTTTTAGATATCCATTCATATTCAACTCACCCTGTGGCCTCTGTCTATACATACATATAGACATATATATATACACACATTATTCCCTTCAGCTACCCTAATGCTGAGGTCTCATGAACGATACATATCATCTTTCCATGTAGGAATGTAAACAAAATAATTCAAATTTAGTAAGTCCCTTATGATTTTTCTTTCTTGTTTGCCTTTTCATGCTTCTCTTGATTCTTGTGTTTGAAAGCCAAATTTTCTATTCAGCTCTGGACTTTTCACTGAGAAAGCTTCAAAGTCCTCTATTTTATTGAAATTCCACACTTTGCCTTGTAGCATGATACTCAGTTTTGCTGGGTAGGTGATTCTTGCTTTTAATCCTAGCTTCATTGACCTCCAAAATATTACATTCCAGGGCCTTCCATCCCTAGAAGCTGCTAGATCTTGTGTTATTCTGATTGTGTTTCCACAGCACTAAAGTTGTTTCTTTCTGGCTGCTTGCAGAATTTTCTGCTTGATCTGAGAGCTCTGGAATTTCACAACAATATTCCTAGGAGTTTTCATTTGAGGAACTTTTTTCAGGATTCTTTCAATTTCTTTTTTACCCTCTGGCTCCAGAATATTAGGGCAGTTCTCCTTGGTAATTACTGGAAAGATGATAACTAGGCTCTCTTTTGGATCATGGCTTTCAAGTAGTCCAATAATTTTTAAATTATGTCTCCTGGATTTATTTTCCAGGTCAGTAGTTTTTCCAATGAGATATTTCACATTGCCTTACATTTTTTTCATTCCTTTGGCTCTGTTTTATAGTATCTTCATTTCTCATAAATTCACTAGCTTCCACTTGCTCCAATATAAATTTTAAGGTAGTATTTTCTTCAGTGGTCTTTTGTAGCTCCTTTTCCATTTGGCTAATTCTGCCTTTCAAGGCATTCTTCTCCTCATTGGCTTTTTGGAGCTCTTTTGCCATTTGAGTTAGTCTACTTTTAAGGTGTTATTTTCTTCAGTATTTTTGGGTGTCCTTTAGTGAGTTCTTGACTTGTTTTTCATGGTTTTCTCTCATCACTCTTGTTTATCTTCCCAATTTTTCCTCTACTTCTCTAACTTGCTTTTCCAAATCCTTTTTGAGCTCTTCTATGGCCTGAGACTAGTTCATGTTTTTCTTGGAGTCTTTTGGTGTAGGCTTTTTGACTTTGTTGACTTCTTCTGACTGTATTTTTTATGTTATTTATCACCGAAGAAAGATTCCAAAATCTGAGTAAGAATCTGAGTCTGTTTTCACTGTGTGGCCATGTTCCCAGACAAATACTTGACCCTTGAGATTTTCACCATGGTATGACTGCTTGTAGAGTATAGAATACTTTGTCCCAAGCTTGAGGGGCTGTGCTGTTTTTTCAGAGCTTTTTCTACACAGCAAGCTCTGCCACACCAGTGATCCTCCTCCCCCAAGAACCACCAACTCAGACCACAACTCAGATCTGAGCAGGCTCTGCACTCCCACTCAGATCTGCCACTTAATTCTTCCCACCAAGTGGGCCTGGAGCCAGAAGCAACTGAAGCTATATGTCTGTAACTCCACTACCTCTGCTGCTCCCAGGGCAGTGGCCAAACTGTGAACTCCTTTTACTCTCTCCCTGCAGTTTTTTCCCACTAACCTTCTGTGTTGTCTTTGGTGTTTGCGAGTTGAGAAGTCTGGTAACTGCCACAGCTCACTGATTCAGGTAGCTAGGGCCTGTTCAGCTGGGCTCCCAGTATGGTTGGTCTGGGCATAGCCCAGGCTGGGCTCTGCTCTGCTCTGATCCCAGGTCCATGCAATAGACCCTACCCAGCGACTATCCAGGCTGTGCTGAGCTGGAGCCTTGCTTCCCTCCTGCTATTCCACGGGTTCTGCAGTTCTAGAATTTGTTCAGAGCCATTTTTTATCGGTGTTTGGAGTGTCCCAGGGGAGAGCCCTAGGCAAGTCCCTGCTTTCCAGCCACTATTTTGGCTCTGCCTCCCTCATTTTCTGTTAATATGGGTAATTTATATTTTTGTGAATATTCATTCATTTCATTAATATTTTCAAATTTGCTGGCATACAGTTGGGTAAAATAGCTCCTAAATATTGTTTTAATTTCCTCTTCATTGTTGGTGAATTTTTACTTTTCAGTTTTGATACTGGTAATTTGGTTTTCTTCTTTCTCTTATTTTAATCAAAACCAAAGGTTTATTTATTTTAGTGTTTTTGTTTCATAAAACCAAGTCTTATTTTTATTTATTATTTCAGTAGTTTTCTTCATTTCAATTTTATTAGTCTCTCCTTTTAAGTATTTCTAGTTGGGTATTTACCTGGGGACTTTTAATTTTCTCTTTTTCTAGCTTTTTTTTTTAGTTGCATGCCAAAATGATCAGTTTACTCTTTCTCTATTTTATTCATGTAAGAATTTAGAGATAAAAACCTTCCCCTAAGAATGACTTTCACTGAGTCCCATAAGTTTTGGTATGCTGTCTCATTATTGTCATTCTCTTGGATGAAGTTATTGATCATTTCTATGATTTGTTTTTTGACCCAATCATTCTTTAGGATTACATTATTTAGTTTTCAATTAATTATTAATTCTTTCCATGACCCTTTATTACATGTAACTTTTGTCATGATCTGAAGAGAATAAATTTCAAATTTCTGTCTTTCTGCATTGGATGGTCTATTTTTGTGTAGGTGCCATATACTGCCAAGAAAATGTATATTCCTTCCTCTCCCCATTCAATTTTCTCCAGAAGTCTACCATATCTAACTTTTCTAGAATTCTTTTCACCTCCTTAACTTCTTTATTTTTTGTGGTGAGATTTATCTAGTTTAGAGAGGGGGAGGTTGAAGTCCCCCACTAGGGTAGTTTTGCTATCTATTTCTTCCCATAACTCCCTTAACTTCTTCTCTAAGAATCTGGATGCTACACCACTTTGTTCATATATATATATATATATATATATATATATATATATATATATATATATTTAGTAATGCTATTATTTCCTTGAATATCATTCATTTTAGTTGAATATATTTTTCTTTCATTATCCCTTTTAATTAGATCTATTTTCAGCTTTGCGTTATCTGAGGTCAGGATTGCTACCCCTGCTTTCTTTTTCTTTTCTTTTCTTTTTTTACTTTAACTGAATTATAATATATTCTGCTCTAGACATTGCTCTGTATGTATCCTTTTGTTTTGAATGTGTTTCTTGTAAACAATATATTATAGGATTATGGTTTTAAAACCACTCTGCTATCCTCTTGCTTTTTATAGGAGAGTTCATCCCATTGACATTCACTATTATGATTGCTATCTGTGTCTTTTTCTCCATTCTATTACCCACCCAATTCCCCATTAATGCTTTTCTATCTCCTTTCTCCCTTTCTCCCCTCACTTGAATTTTGCTTTTGACCACTGCCGCCCTCAATCTGCCATCCCTTCTATCAGCCTCCTCCCTTTTCTTTCTCTTTTCTCTTACTACTTCTTCTCCTTCTTCTACCCACCCCTCCCTTTTCCTTCCCCTTCCTCCTCCCTCACTCTATAAGGCAAGTTTGATTTCTATACCTAATTGAGTATATTATTCCCTCCTTTAGCCAAGCCCAACAATACTTATCTCCTTCTCTTCTTTTCCTCTACTGTAATATGTTTTTGTGCCTCTTCATGTGATATAATTTAGGTTTTTTCTGCCTCCTACTTCCTCCTTCTCCCATTATAATCCCTTTTCACCACTTAATTAGGTTTTCTTTATCATCACACAAAAGTCTATTTATATCCCCACCCTCTGTCTATGTATTTCTCTTCTAAATGCCCTAATAAAGATACATTTCTCAAGAGCTATAAGTATCTTCTTCCCATGTAGGAATGTAAATAGATTGCCCTTATTGAATAGCAAGTTTTTTTTTTCTTTCCTATTTCCATTTTTATACCTCTCCAGTCTTTTGTTTGAAGATCAAATTTTCCATTGAACTCTGGTGTTTTCATCAGGAAGGTCTGGAACTCCCCTATTTCACTGAAAGTCCATCTCTCACTCTGAAAGATTATGGTCAATTTTTTGGGTACTTGATACTTTCTTGTAAGTTCCTTTGCCTTACGGAAGATCATATCCCATTCCTTCAGATTTTTTTTAATGTAGAAGTTGCAAGGTCTTGTGTAATCCTGACTGTAATCCCACAATATTTGAATTGTTTCATTCTGGCAGCTTGCAGTATTTTTGGCTACAATATTCCTTGTCATTTTCACTTTGGGATCTCTTCTAGATATTCCAGAAAACATCAGTGGATTCTTTCGATGACTATTTTACCCTCTGATGCTAGGAGCACAGCGCAGTTTTCATTGATGATTTCTTGAAGGATGCTGTCCAGGCACCTTTTTTGATCATGGCTTTCAGGCAAACCAATAATTCTTAGATTATCTCTTCTGGATCTATTTTCCAGGTCAGTTGTTTTTCTAATGAGGTATTTTACATTTTCTTCTATTTTTTTTCCATTCTTTTGATTTTGTTTGACTGTTGCTGAATGTCTTATAGTGTCATTAGCTTCCACTTGCCCAATTCTAACTTTTAGCAAATTGTTTTCTTCAATTAGCTTTTGTACATCCTTTTCAATTTGGCCAGTTCTACTTTTTAAGGACTTGTTGTCTTCAGTGTACCTTTTTCTTCATTTTGTCAATTGTAATTTTAAAGGAATTGTTCAATTTTTCTTTTCACTCTCTAATATAACTTTTAAAATCCTTCTTGAGGTCTTCCAAGAAGGATTTTTAGGCTTCAGACCGGTTCATATTCCCTTTTGAGGTTTCAGATGTGGGTATATTGACAATGCTGTCCTCTTGAATTTGTATTTTGACCTTCCCTGTCCCCAGAGTAAGAATCCATGGTCTTTGTTTTTCTATATTGTTTTTGCTGATGATATTTGCCTTTTTCCTGGCTTTAAAAGTTGATCTGTCCTTCTGGGGCACAGGGGGCACTGTCCCAAGCTTTTTGTGCTGGAGCCTAGATCCCTGCTTACTGGCTTTGTGTGCTGTGACACATGTGCTGACAGCTGGAAGCTGTAGATGTTGTAGCTTGCCTGGAGCTAGTGGTGGTAGGTGGTTTGTGCATAGGTCAGATGTGTTTTTTTCTATGTTTTCTGGGGTTACACTGAAGGTCATGGGATGGAGGGGGTCTGATTTCTGGAGGTTTCCTCCTCACCTGCGGCTGTGATAGAGCATGGGTAGGCTCAGGTGCTGGTAGACGCATGTCTGCCAGTGTGAGTGATGGTTCTCTCTGCTGGCTTCTCCTGGTTCCTCTGGCTATGTCAAGGCATGTAGTGGGTCCTAGTGTTAATGCTTGCCCACTCCACTGCCCTGGGGCTAAGAATCTGCCTCTGGTCCACTGAGGTGGGCCTTTCCTCTGTCTTTACAGGATGCCTCCTGTCCTGCACTGGCCCCCTTGAGCCACAACAAGAGGCACCTTTCCCATTAATACTCCTAGCCTCAAGAGCTAAAAGACTGCTGCATTCCATCTTTCTGCTGGTTCCGCTGTTGCAAGATTTTTCCCAGGGCAGTATTTTCTGGGTTTTTTAAGGTCAATAAGGAAGGGTGAGAGTGACTTACTGCTTACTCCACCATCTTGGCTCCCAGAAGCCAATTCTACTTTTTAAAAGTTGTTTTCTTAAGTGTACTTTTCCCCTCATTTGGTCAATTGTACTTTTTAACGACGTGTTTTCTGTAATCAATATTTGTCCTTCCTTTTCCAAGCTATTGACTCTCTTGCATATCTCTCATTTCTTTTCCCAATTTTTCTTCTACCTCTCTTATTTCATTTTTAAAATCCTTCTTAAGCTCTTTCAGACAAGTTTATGTCCCTCTTTGATGTTTTTGATGTGGTTATATTGATGATGTTGTCCTCTTCTGAATTTGTGTTTTGATCATCCTTGTCCACATAGAAAAAAAGCTATGGCCATTTTCTGTTTCTGCTTTTTACTCATGATGTTTGCCTGTTTCTTGGCTTTTATGATCTGTCTTGTTGGAACACAAGGGGCACTGATGCAAGTTTCTTGTGCTGGGGGTCAGAGACCTCGTCCCTGGCTTTGTGTGCTGGGGGCTCAGGTGCTGGCAGCTAGAGGCTGTAGGTGTCTGGCAGCTTGCCAGGGGCTGAGCTGTGCTCAGCAATGCTGAAGATCTCATGGTGGAGTTGGGTCTGGCTGCTCTGAAGCATTGAAGGTTTGCCTGCCTGCCTGAATTTGTGCTTCCTGGAGCCGTGCTGAAATACGAGGAGGTTTGGCTGCTGGAAGATGCCTGCCCACCAGGGCATATAATGGTCTTCTGAGGTATAGGCTACCAGTTCCTCTGATTGTGCCAAGGTACTTGGGGATCCTGCTGTTGGTGCTTGCCTGCTCTACCACCCTGGGGATCAGGATCTCTCATTGGTTTAATGAGGTGGGGTTTGCCACTGGTTTCCTGGGATACCTCTTTCCCTTTTTTGCTCCCCTTCCACCAGCTCATGAGGGACCTTTCCTATTAATCCCCCAAGCTTTCCAAGCCAAAAGTCTCTTTTACCCCACCTTTCTGTTGGCTAAGCTGTTTAAGGGTTTTTCCTGGAGTGATATTGTCTGGGTTTTTAGAGGTCAATAAGGGAGAGTGAGACCACCTTACTGCTTACTCCACCATCTTGGCTCCCAGAAGTGACCACTATCTCAATATTCTTTATAGAGGGGCTGATACAAAGCAAAATAGGAACTAAGCAAAGTTTGCTCTTTCTGCCCCTCCACTCTTCTTTTGTGAAACCTCCTACTCACTTTTGATGGACTTTGAACCTTTTTCATGCCGTGCTCGTCATCCTTCCTCCTTCCTGAACAGACTATCTCTCCCATCCTCTGTATATTTAACCAATGGAGAATAAAGTCCAAGTTCCAAAACATCACCTTTTCTTTCATTTATATTGAAATTTACTCTGCTCATTTCTCATTGTCTAATGATACTAGTAAATCTCTTGCCAGTGGTTAGCCTGACAAATTAATTGGTAGTGATTTAAGGAGAAGAATGAAAGCTCTGAGAACTTGAAAATGACACTCAAAATTCCTAGTCATCTAGAAGAATGGGGAGGTTAGGTTCTTTGACTTCACATCATTTCCCCTTCATATACTCTGCTTTCCAGGTTAACTAGTCAACTTCATGTCCTCTATGCAGAACATTCCATAACTTACCTGTGGGACTTTACAGAGACTATCCTCATGCCTGCTAACTATTGCTAATACTACTACTAGTTGCCTTCATTTCTCAGTTTAATTTTAACCTCCTAAAAGGTTGTTTGTTTTGTTTTGTTTTGTTGTCTCATATCTGAGGAAAGGTCTCTCAGACTTTGCCTGTTATGATAAACAGAGGAATGCATATGTATAAATATATATATGTGCACATCTTCACACACAAATATATACATATATGCACATACACATGCACATATATATTCAGTTATTTTGAAAAAATATTAAACTCTTTAAGAGCTGGCCCTGCACCATTCTGGGTCTTTATATTACCCAGTATCTAAGAGAAAAGATAGAAAACTATCCCTGAAGAAAGGTAAACTTGAGTTTAAACCTGACCTTTAACATATACTGCCTCTGTGACCTTAGGTGAGACACTTCATCTCTTAATGACTATTCAAGAATAAATCACACAGAATAAGTCACAGAGAAGAATCTTTCCTGCATTGGTAGTGGGAGTTTCCTCACCTGAGAGTTTTTGATGATAGTGGAATCTCACGTCCTTTGTCTAGTCTCTAAAATTTAGCGTAGTGTCTTGTGTCATTAAAATGCCTGATTAATACTTAATTAATTACATTTAGTTGATCTAATTTTAAAATAGGTCATTATTTCCTATTCCTCTTTCTCAAAAGGAAAAAAAAAACTAAACAAATTTTCTTGTTGTTCCATTTTATGAGCTCAAAGAAGCTCATAGTCATATAACTAGAAACTGTTAGACATATTCTCACTCTGGTAATAAAAAATCAAGGTTAAGCATTCTTAACATTATTATACATGCTAGCATACATGGCAAGTTGTTATACATTTTACAGTTTACTGTCATATTAGAAAATGCTTTATCATTATATCCATTTAAAAATGTTTTTCCCTACCTGCCTTTGGAGCCCAGTAGATGGAACTCCTGTTATGGCAGGGAAGGCGGGGAGTAGGGTGGGGCGGGGATCTGTGCTTCCTCCCAGGAGCAGGGAACTCCCCACCTCCACTTACCCCCTTGCTTGGCTACTGGATCTCAGTGGAGCCTGGTTTTCCCACCTCATTTTTCAGGGTGATGGGGAGGGCTCTCAGATCCCCCCCTTCCATACACCTCTGCGATAATGCTTATCCCTTAACAAACCATATTTCTACTTCATGACTACATTCATTTCTGGAACTGGATTGTCAGTAATCTAGTCTCAGGATATGCACCCCAGTCTGTGTATATACAGCCCCCGAGGGTTACCATGCCAGCCCTTCTAGAATGCCCCAAGATCTCTAATGCCATGGCTAGAGCCATGACATTAACACATAATGATGAAGTAGGAGAAGAAGAGACAGGAGGAAGAGGTAGACAAGATGATAGAACAGAAAATGAAGGAGGAATAGGAGAGGAGGAAGAAAGAGGAAATGGAAGAAAGTATGTCACTGGAAGTGACTAAAGAACAGATCCTTAAACTTCCAGAGATGCTCCTGGCCCTACAGGAGGTGAAGCACCACATTTTCTTGCAGCTCAAGAAAGTTTTACATGAGGAGAAGAAAAGGCTCCCTAAGGATCAAAGTGACTTGACAACACTTACATCTGCATCATACTAACAGGGTCTGCCTGTGCCCACAGGGACATATTTTCTGCATGCAGGCCATCCCTGGAGGACACAGCAGACTGGGAACTCTTATGTCTGCTCATAAGGCCAAGCAGATGTTTGGATCCCAAGTGCTCATGACCTGTCATTTTGTGGGGTCAAGAGCTTTTTCAGGAACCTCAGAACATGGGCAATTCCAGGGTAGCCCAGGAGGGTCCTATGGGGCAGGCCAGTCTCCCACCTCACTATGGACCTACCCAGCTGTGCAATAGTTCCAGCCAACATCTCAGAGCCTCTTCAGCTTTTCTTGCTATTCAGTACCTGTCCCAGTGTCAGCCACAGTCCTATGCAGTATATGACAACTACCAGCCCACACAGAGTTCCTGCAACTTGGCAATGCCCTGACCCTTCAGAAGCAATCAGGCTTCTCTGATTTATTTTCTTTGTGCCTTATTAATCCCCAGGCTCTGCACCCAATTTGTAGTCTTTTAGCCACACCCCAGCTTCCTGTACATTTGGAAAGTCCAGCTTTTTAGCCACCAGCTCACCACCCCCTACTGCTACCCCACACTTTTATTCAGTACAGCCAGAACCAACGTTTTTATCAGAAGTGACTTAACTCAGGGCAATGTCCTGCCTCCCCAGGTCTCCAAACTAATAAATGCTGTTTTATTGGAACTTTTTGGGGGAAAAAAGGGGCTACGAGAAGTGACTCTCAAAAAATGTTAGTTGAAAGTAGGGCAGTGGAAATTTGGAGTGGGAGGACTTAGATGCAAATTACGAATTAGCCACTTTAATACCGCAGTGATATGTACAATTTGGTAAACCTCTTTGGGACTCAGTTTCTCATCATGATATCTTAGTCCCTTCCATCTTTAAAGCCATGAATCTATGAACTTCTGTAAGTAATACTTTGCCTTTTTCCCCATTGAAATTCCTGGTAATTTTAGAATAGTTCATTTTAATTTTTGATTGATCTTCAGTTGAGAGCCATTCATAGTACCTCAGATGTAAGTGGTTCTGTCATCCTCTCTACATAGCCAGGCTTTCTTGGAAGTAGTTAATGAATTGTTGATTTGAAAGAAAAGATTTAAATGCACTAAAATATCTTCCCATTTCTAGAAATCTTTGATAATTTTTAAAAGTAAAATATCCTTCAGCACTACACATCATCATTTCCCAAGCTTTATATGTATAAATTGTATATGTTAGGTTTTTGTAAAGCTGTGCCCTCCTACTTTTATCACTAAGATTTTTCATTTGAAGTCACTGATATCAAACTTATAATGAGCAGACTTCATGACTAGGAAATAATGCAGAGCAAAGAGAGTGGGAGAATTGATTGGTAATAAAGGGGGAAGGGACTCCATGAAGATAAATGAGACAAATGGGTGGCAAGCAATATTTCCATTTTATGGATTAAGAATGTGAGGCCCAGAGAAATTACTTTGTTTCATAAGACCCAAAAGTCTGGAAAAGGTAGTCTGTTGAATTCTAGATCCCACCAAATGACTATTACTGGTCACCTTTTGTAATAATAACTGACATCTAGATAGCATATAGATAAAGAAGTCATCTATTTAATTTTATCAGCTGCTTATTTTGAGCCAGGTACTGCATTAAGAGCTGGGAATATAAAGAAAGTCAATAACTTGCTTCAAGTGACTCACATTCTAAAGGGAGAGATAACTATGTTCAATTAACAACTCTTCCTAAATGACATTTATTAATGTAACAAGTAGTTACACATGTAAAATATATACAATGTAAATGGAATGTACTTTCAAAGAGAAGTTAAGTAGGCATTGGGTAATGCCTCCTAGAGAATGTGTGATTTGAGCTGATATTTGAAGGAATGTGGGAAAATGACAAGATAGAGATAAGGGAGAATATTTCAGGCATGGCAGACAGCAAAGGAAAAGGTATAGAGTCCAGAGATCAAGTATTCTATAAGAAAAACAACAATCAGGCCCCTGTAACTCGATTTCTAAATACATGGAGAAGAGTCAAGTGTAATGTAGAAATACAGAAAGAAGACAAATTGCAAAGGCCTTTAAAATGCCAAATAGAAGCTTCTACAGGAGATTCTGGAGGCTGTCAAAAAACACTAGAGTTTATTTATTATGGAAATGACTCTGTATGTTGGGAAAATCAATTTGAGAACTGAGTGGAAGATAGATCAGAATGGGGATAGACACTACTGCTAGAAAAATTACAAAGCTATTTTGACAATTTAGGTAATAGTTTAGCTATTGTACTGGGTGTGGTGGGGAGCAGATATGTGGATGGAGAGAAGACAATACATAATGACAGATGTCATTGTAACAGCAATTGAGATTTGAAGATCTTTCCCACTAATTAATAGGTCATATGACCTGCTTACATCACAGAAAGCCTAACTCATATTTGGTGGGAGGAGCTTCCTGACAGGAAAAGGAAGTTATGTCACAGGAAGAAAAAGAGGGAGAGAGAGAGAGAGAGAGAGAGAGAGAGAGAGAGAGAGAGAAACAGAGAGAGAGAGAGAGAGAGAGAGAGAGAGAGAGAGTGCAATTATGACTATTAATGATAGTTAGAACTGAACAGGCTGACTTAGCTGTACTGTGAGCTTGTTTTTGGGAAAGGCCCACCAGGGGATCAGAGAAGTTTTGGGATGGCAAGACTTCATGTTGTGGTATTGTGTATTGAATGTTTTACTGCTCTGATAGATAGGATAAATGGCTTGTGGGATATGGTCGTCTGGCATCTGAATAAATGGTTTACTTCTACCTTCTGTGTGGAGAGTCTCATATACTTTGTGATACAGAACTACATAGGCATTTTGAGAATTATCATCTACATTGTTATCATTGCTTATCTGACACAGTCATGAACTAGAAATTAAAATATGTGACATCACTTTGAGTGTTAAGAGTCAAGAATGACACCAATGTTGCATCTACATAACTGGGAGGATAGTTATGCCCTTAATAATAATAAGAAATTTGGAAAAGCTGAATGTTTCCAGGGAAGGACAATGACTTCTGTTTAGCCATGCAGAATATGAGTTGCCTACAGGGCATACATTTCCACATATCCAAAATCAGTTAGATAACTAATATTGGTATTCAAGATAAAGGCTGGGGTTGAGGATATAGATCTAGATATCTTTAACAAAGATATTATATTAAACATATGTAAGCAACGGGATCACTAAGAAAATGCAATATCCTGGGAGAAGAGCACAGGTTCCAGGACAGAGACTTGAAAGACTCTTGTGATTAATGGCCATGACCTGGAAGATGAAGAAAACAGAGCAAAAAAAACGTTTAGACAGATATTCAGACAGATCCAGAGAAAAACCAGGAGAGAATAATGAAAATCTAGGAAAGAGAAAATATCTATGTGGAGAGAGTGATTCACAGTTTGGATAAGGATTAAGAAAAAGTAATTTGATTTGGCAAGGAAAAGACAATTGGTAATTAGAGAAAGAAATTTTAGTGGAGTGATGAAGTAAGAAGCTGGAGCAAAGACGGTTTGTTTGAGAGTAACTGGAGAGGGTATGGATACATCTAGTATGAATTGCTTTCTCAAGGAGTTTGACCAAGAAGAGAAATATAAGATGGAAGCTAGTAGGAAGGATCAGAACAAATGAAAGTATCGTTAGGATAGGGTAGACAGGGGAATATTTGTATGCATCAGAGAAGGAAAGAGTAGAAAAGGATAAATTGAAGGTTAGGGAGAGAGTGGAGATGATAGTAGGGAAGTATTCTAGAGAAAACAGTTGGAGATGGAATAAAGGGTTCATGAAGATGAATTGGCCTTTGTGAGAGGAAGGCCACTTCTTCAAGCAAGATGTACATAAAGGAAGATGTAATGCAAAAAAGATGCCTGAGGTATACGAGATAAGAAAGTGGGAGAAAAAAGGAGCTCTACGTTAATGTCCTCATTATCTCTATGAGGTATGAAGTAAAGTCTTAGCTAAGAAAGGGGCCAAGGGTTTCTATGGGAGCTTTGAGTAGGAATGAGTTTTGGGATAGTTACTATCACTATGGTAAATGGGTTTGAAAATACATTAGATCTGTTTAAAAGCAGAGGTATGTTGAACCCTGCTTCTACCAGGAAAGGTGATTTTTTTATTGAAAAATTTTACAAATAGGATTGACTTATTGTTTTATTTATTAATTTATTTTTCCCAGATACATGTAAAAACAATTTTAACATTTGTTTATAAAACTTTGAGTTCCAAACTTTCTCCTTTGCTCCTCCCCCATTGAGAAGGCAAGCAGTTCAATATATGTTATACATGTGTTGTCATGCAAAACATATTCGTAATAGTCATGTGAAAGAAAGCACAGACTAGAAGAAAAAAACTCAAAAAATATGGAAAGTTCAAAAAGTATGCTGCAATCACTATGTACCATCAGTTTTTTCACTGGGGATAGAGAGCATTTTTCGTTAAGTCCTTCCGAGTCGTCTAGGATTATTGTATTACTGAGAAGAACTAAGTCATTCACAGCTGATCATCTTACAATAATGCTGTTACTTTGTACACAGTACATTTCACTATGCATCAGCCCATGCAAGTCTTTCCAGATTTTTAGTATTCCATCATAACCACATACCACAACTTGTTCGGCCATTCCCCAATTTGTGAGCATCCTCTCAATTTCCAATACTTTGCCAACAAAAAAAGAGGTGATATAAACATTTTTGTACATACAGGTTCTTTTACTGTTTTTAATCTCTTTTGGTACTTAGTAGTGAATCTTTTAGATAGGTCAAAGAATATGCATGGTTTTACTGACCTGTGGGCATAGTTCCAAATTATCCTACATAATGGTTGAATGAGTTTCCAACTCCACCAGCAGTGCATTAATGTCTCACTTTTCCAACATCCTATTCCAGCATTTGTCATTTATCATTCCTGTCCTATTAGCCAATCAAATAGGTATAAATTGGTACTTCAGAATTGTTTTTATTTGCATTTCTCCAATCAATAGTGATTTAGAGTATTTATATGTACATGGATATATCACTTGAATACTGATCATATCTGTTGATCATTTATCAGTTGGAGAATGGCTTTTATTTTTATAAATTTGACTCAGTTCTCTATATGGTTGAGAAATGAGACCTTTATCAGAGAAACGTGCTTCATTTTTTGCAGTTACTATTGCTAACTGTTTTTCCCTCTATCCTATCCCCCTCCCCAATTTATTCTATTCTTTTCCTCTTGTTACTCTGTCCCACCTCAAAATTGTTTTGCTTCTATTTATCCTCTCCCCCAATCTGCCCTCCCTAACTTTCTATAGTCAACCTCCCTTTGCCCCAGTGTTTGCTTATTTTCCTAGCTTATTAGTTGACTTTTAAATATTTGTTAAAGTACGGCTCTAATTCTGCGGTGGAAAGCACACTATCCCAAGCTTCAGGGGTTTTGTGCAGCTGTTTTTACAAATATTTCTAGAGACATGTAATTTTTCAAATACTTCCAAGGTAGTATGATCTAAGGAGAGGTGTTTGCTCCTCTCCTGGCTTGTGCTCTGGTCTGTAAGCAACCACAATTACTCTTCTCTGCCCTGGAACTGTGAGGAGGGTTTCCCTTCTACTCTTCCTGGAAGGTCTGCTGTACTAATGCTCCTCCTCATCCTGGGACTGCCACCCAAGATTGCAAAGTGAATCTGAGTATGGGCAAAGCAATGGAGTACCACCTCAGTGCTAGCAAACAAAAGACCCGTATATTATCCTTCTGACCGGTTGTTTTACCCCCTTACTCTCTGTGGGCTGAGAGCTCCAGAAGCAGCCACCGACACTGCTGCTGTTGATCCAATGATTCCCAAGGCTTACTCCTGGTTTCCTGGGGCTGGGCCTATGCTGGTGCTGCCTGCTCTTGACTGCGTTCCATTCTTTCCCAGATGTGACAGACCCTTCCTGCCGACCTTCCAAGTTGCCTTTGGTGTAGGTGGGCTGAGAAGCCTGGAAACTGCCACTGCTGTCACTGATTCAGTCTGTCTGAGGCGTGCTCCAGGTTGGTGGGGCTGGGGCTGTGCTGGCATAGACTGTGCTGGATTGTTCTCTTCTCCCAACGTGGTGCAACAGACCTTTCTTGCAGACTTTACAAATTGTCTTGGGCTTGAAATTTGTTTCACTCTGTCTTTTTGTGGATTCTACTCTTCTGGAGTTTGTTTAGGCTCATTTTTAAAGGTATTTAGAAGGTTTGGAGGGAGAGCTCAGGAAAAGTCCCTGCCTTTACTCTACCATCTTGGCTTCACCTCCAGATTCATTTATTGTTTTGTTATTTGCCTAGACTTAAGAAATTGATGGAGAAAATATCCATAATGAAGAACAAACTTAAAAGTGTGTGACACATACATTTTCCCTCTCTGGAGAGCCAGTTGTTAACTATCTAGTAGTTCACTTCTATTTGTATCACAAAGCCCATTCCATACATTATTATCTCTTTTGAGTTGGTATAACCACACTTGGTAGGTAATAAAACATTTTATTTCTATTTCACAGATGACAAAACTAAGGCTCAAAGTAGTTAATGATTTTCTAAACCTCACACACTTAGTAATTATCTCAGAGACTGGGTATGTACCTAGGATTTTGTGACTCCATCTCAAACTCTATAATATGCTGCTGCCTTAAAAAATACAAAATTGCATGATATCACAGGCACAGCCTATGCTGGAGAAAGGTAATTTCTCCCCTACTATCAGATTTAAAAAGTTTTCAAGTATTTAAAATGTGTCTATCATCCACAGAATTTTAGTAAATGAAAAAAAAAGAATAGCCTATTCAATATAATGATGTAAAGTTGGTATGCCTATTTGTTTAGCAATTTTATAATTATAAATGTCAAGAATATACTTACACATTAATTTGGGTGATTATTTCTCATTGATAATTCTGCATCCACAGTCAATGTCAAATGAACAGCTCTAAAAATTTAAGTACCAATCTAATAGTATCAAGTATACAATGAGAATTAGAGGATCATTTGAGACAAAAGTAATCAACAGAATCTCTCAGAAAGAGTATACAAAGTATTATTGTGCTTGCTATTCTGGTCAGTTCAAAAGTTGACCTTTGTGAAAATATTTTAACTACGGTCAACTGTAACACAAGAGATAATAGCCTCAGCCTCTGAATAGTCTCTGAAATTCTGTAGTCATTTTCACTACCCCCATGCATATCTGCCTAGAGTTCTCCAAATGGTAGAGAGATCTGTATACATATATATATATATATATATATATATATATATATACACATATGTGTGTGTGTGTGTGTGTATACCTGGGTTCTGATTTCATCTCTGTCAGCAAACAACAGTGTGTTCCTGTGCAAGCTTAATAACTTTTGATTCCTCATGCAGAAGACAAAACAGTTGCACTAGATAATCTCTAAGACTCCTTCAAGCCCAAATATTCTCTAATTTTATGAGGTAAATGACACAATTCTTTATTGAACATACATAATATGAGTCAGAAGTAGTATCTTACATATAATAGGCACACAATCAATGTGTACTTTATGAAAGATATGAACAAGTTTTTGGGATTCTAGATTTACATTTGGGAAGGACCATCAAGTTCAACAACTAATTTTAGGAATGATCTATCTGATATAAAAAGAGGATAAGTGATTCAGACCCAGTACATTCTATCTCATAGGTCAACTCCCTACATAATATGTGATAATGACTCTTTGCGTAGTCATTTATACATATACTATTTCTACCACAGAAACTAAGGAAATAACCAAGACATAGAGTGTAACAAAAAGAGCTTAGGACAGATCCCTGAAAACACTCACATAAAAAAGTCATGGATTTCGAATGTGATATTGTTGTTGGTTGTTGATAGTCTCTAATTCTTGAATAGGACCAATGACATCCAGAGGGTGATATCTTGACTTGCAAGTAAATTAGATTGAAGTGAGGCAGAACTGGGCAGAGTAACCAGCCTCACTCTTTCTTCCTGTCATCAGACTCCAGTGACAAGACATAAGTCAAGAAAAATGGTGATGGCCCCAGATGCCGTGGTAGACATTGGCCTTTTTAAGCTAAAGTATTTCCCAAGTCTCAGATTGTCTGAGGCAATACCCATTAAATATTAAAGACTTGGTAAGAATTGAGGGAAAAGATGGTCTAGTGTGCCTACTTAAAAGAATCAGTCTAGGAAGGGAAGACCATCAGAGTTTCTGGCCACCACAGAAACATTGGCTATTTACACTCACTTCGAGTCACCAAAACCCAAACAATGAGCAAACGAGGCTTGGGTTTTAACGTATAATTGGCCAATCAGTGAAAGCCAGAGTGATTTAGATTTTAAGGAATAATCAGAAATGTTAAATGCTGGGGAGGTTGAGGAGGAATGATTAGATAGGGAGAAGAGTCAAGTGCCATGAAAGCCCAAGGAGGAGATAGAGCTTTGCCTGCTCCTTTTTTAAAGCCTCTGAAGCTGTTAGCTACTCCCACCTCCTAGACAGTGTGAAAAAACTATTGAATTTCTCAGCTAATCATGCAAAGAATGTTTCTATTAAGTAGTAAAGTCAAACGCCTGACTGCATGGAATTGAGAAGTGAATAGTAGGTGAAGTGAAGATAGCAAGTATAGACAACATTCTGTATTCCAGGAAATTCATCAACTGTGCCTGGTTACATGAAATGTAGTTCAGTGAGATATTTTTACTATCAGCCTACATAGTCTGAATATCAACTCTCTATATTCATTTTTAGTGCAGAAATAATTTTCATTGGTATAGAAAATAAGTGGAGTCCTACCAAATTATTTTTTATGATGCTATTGCCTAAACCAGGAAGAGTCAAAACACAGAAATAAAATTATATATCAATTTCCCTAACGAAAATTGATACAAAAATTTTAAATAAAATATTAGCAAAAAAGATTGCAGCAACTTTTCAAGAGAATAATACAATCTCACCAGGCAGAATTTATTCCAGGAATGCAAGGCTGGTGCAATATTAGGAAAACTATCAGTGTAATTGATGATATCAACAACAAAACTAGTAGAAACCATATGATCATCTCAATAGATGTAGAAAAAGTCTTTGACAAAATACAACACCCATTCCTATTAAAAACACTAGAAAACATAGGAATAAATTCAGCCTTCCTTAAAATTACAATTCAACATTCAACGAATTAAGGGAATTCCAGACCTTCTTGATGAAAAGGTCAGAACTCAATGGAAAATTTGATTTCCAAATACAAAACTCAATAGAAACATAAAAAGGTAAACAGACGGAAAAATCCTCACAGACCTTATTAATCAATAAAGGCAAATTATTTGCATCTTCATATAGAATTATGTCGTCTTATGTATGTTTTGTATATATATATATATATATATATATACATATACATATGTATATCTCAATCTTGAGAATAGTACAGCTATTATGACAATTGAAAGGGATAAACATAGAGTTTGAATGTCTGTATAAAATAACTGATATAAGGATAAAAAACATAATTAAGAGATGTAAAGGGAGGGTTTTGAGAGAAGAGTTAAGGAGGTAGTAGAAAAGGGTAAATTACACCAAATGAAAAGGCACAAAAACACATTTTAGTAGAGAGAAAGAAGGGAGGGAGAAGAGCAGTATTTGATCTTTACTGTCATCTGATCTGGTTCAAGAAGGGAATAACATACCCTGATAATTATAGAAATCTAACTCATCCTACAGGAAGTAGTAAGGGAAAGGGGGAAAAACAGAGGGGGTTGGTCAGAAGGGAGGGAAGAAGTAGCAAGTGAGAAACGGTAAGACAAGGGAGGGGAATAAAGAGGGAGGGTAAACTGAGGAAGGTGGCAGTCAAAAGTAAAATTTTGTTGAGGAGTGGAAGGGGAAAGGGAGAAATAAAAGCATAAACGGGGGGAATAGGATGGAGAAAAAGACACAGATAGAAATCATAACTGTGAATGTGAATGTGATGAACTCTCCCATAAAGTGTAAGAAGATAGCAGAATGGATTAAAAACCATAATCCAACAATATGTTGTTTACAAGAAACACGTTTGAAACAGGGGGATACACACAGGGTAAAGGTAAAAGGCTGGAGTAAAATATATTGTGCCTCGGCTAAAGTAAAAACATCAGGTGTAGCAATCCTAATCTCAAACAAAGTGAAAGTAAAGATAGATTTAATTAATAGAGATAAGAAAGGCCACTACATCCTGCTAAAAGGTACCATAAACAATGAAGCAAAATCAATGTTTAACATTTATGCACGAAGTGGGATGGCATATAGATTCCTAGAGGAGAGTTTAAGGGAGTTACAGGAAGACACAGACAGCAAATCTATAATATTAGGAGACCTCAACCTTCCCCTTTCTGAACTTGATAAATCTAACCTCAAAATAAATAAGAAAGAAGTTAAGGAGGTAAACAGAATTTTAGAAAAGGCAGATATGATAGACCTCTGGAGAAAACTGAATGGGGAAAAAAGGAATATACTTTCTTCTCACCGGTACATGGCACATACTCAAAAATTGACCATGTACTAGGGCATAAAAACCTCACAATCCAGTGCAGAAAGGCAGAAGTAGTCAAAGCATACTTTTCAGATCATGATGCAATAAATATTATTTGTAACAAAGAACTAAGGAAAAATAAGCTAAAAATTAATTGGAGACTAAATAATCTAATTCTAAGGAATGAGAGGGCCAAAGAACAAATCAGAGAAACAATTAATAACTTCATTCAAGAGGATGACAATAATGAGATAACATACCAAAACTTATGGGATGCAGCAAAAGCAGTTCTTAGGGGAAATTTTACATCTCTAAATGCTTACATGAATAAAATAGGGGAAAAGAAGATCAACGATTTGGACATCAACTCAAAAAGCTAGAAAAAAGAACAAATTGAAAATCCCCAATTAAGTACCAAATTAGAAATACTGAAAATCAAAGGAGAGATTAATAAAATTGAAACCAAGAAAACTATTGAATTGATAAATAAAACAAAGATCTGGTTTTATGAAAAAAAACAATAAAATGGATAAACCTTTGGTCAATTTGATTTAAAAAAGAAAGATGGAAATCAAATTAACTGTATCAAAAACAAAAAGGGTGAGCACACCTCTAATGAAGAGGAAATCAAATCAATAATTAGGAATAATTTTGCCCAATTGTATGCCCATAAATTTGACAACCTTAGAGATATAGATGAATGTTTACAAAAACATAAATTGCCTAGGTTAACAGAAAAGGAAGTAAAATTTCTAAATAACCCCATCTCAGAAAAAGAAATTGAGCAAGACATCAATGAACTCCCTAGAAAAAAATCTCCAAGGCCAGATGGTTTTACATGTGAATTCTATCAAACATTTAAAGAACAATTAATTCCTGTACTTTGTAGACTATTTGGGAAAATAGGTGAAGAAGGAGTCCTACCAAATTCTTTTCATCACACAAATATGGTACTAATACCCAAACCAAGTAGAGTCAAAGCAGAGAAAGAAAATTATAGACCAATTTTGCTAATGAATATTGATGCAAAAATTTTAAATAAAATTTTAGCAAAAAGATTGAAGCAACTTATCACCAGAATAATACACTGTGACCATGTAGGATTTATTCAAGGAATACAAGGCTGGTGCAATATTAGGAAAATGATTAGCATAATTGACTATATCAACAACAAAACTAGTAGAAACCATGTGATCATCTCAATAGATGCAGAAAACACCTTTGACAAAATACAACATCCATTCCTATTAAAAACACTAGAAAGCATAGGAATAAATGGAGTCTTCCTTAAAATTATAAATAGCATTGACCTAAAACCATCGACAAGTATTATTTGTAATGAGGATAAGCTAGATGCATTCCCAAAAAGATCAGGGGTGGAACAAGGATGTCCATTATCACCCCTACTATTCAATTTGGTGCTAGAAACATTAGCTGTAGCAATAAGAGAAGAAAAAGAAACTGAAGGAATTAGAATAGGGAAAGAAGAAGCTAAATTTTCACGTTTTGCAGATGATATGATGATTTACTTAGAGAATCCTAGAGAATCAAGTAAAAAACTACTTGAAATAATAAATAACTTTAGCAACGTTGCAGGATATAAAATAAACCCACATAAATCCTCAGCATTCCTACACATTCCTAACAAAGTCCAACAGCAAGAGATAGAAAGAGAAATTCCATTCAAAGTGACTGTAGACACTATAAAATATTTGGGAGTTTATCTGCCAAGACAAACCCAGGGCCTACATGAACATAATTATGAAACACTTTCTATGCGAATAAAGTCAGATCTAAATAAATGGAAAAATATCAGTTGCTCATGGTTAGGCAGAACTAATAAAAATGACAATTTTCTAAATTAAATTATCTATTCAGTGCCATACCAATAGAACTACCAAAAATTATTTTACAGAGCTGGATAAAATAATAACTAAATTCATCTGGAAAAACATAGGAGTTCTAGAATATCTACGTTATTAATGAAAAGAAATGCTAGAGAAGGTGGCCTAGCCATAGCAGATATTAAACTGAACTGTAGAGCAGCAGTCATCAAAACTACCTAGGACTGGCTAAGAAACAGAGTTGCGGATCAGTGGAATTGGATAGGTACACAAGATGGAGAAGTCAACGACTATAGCAATCTACTCTTTGATAAAG
>CM053622.1:262435354-262451441 GCA_028646595.1 Phalanger gymnotis | reverse complement strand
TCTTCACTCCTGCTCTGATCAGCCACTTAATTCCTCCCACCAGGTGGGCCTGGGGCCAGAAGCAACTGCAGCTGAATTTCTAAAGCTGCCCCGCCTCTGTTGCTCAGGGGCAGTGGCCGAACCGCAAACTTTGTCTTGTCCCGCAGCTTTTCCCGCTAACCTTCTGTGTTGTCTTTGCTGTTTGTGAGTTGTGAGGTCTGGTACATGCCACAGCTCAGTAATTCAGCATGCTAGGGCACTCTCCGCTCCACTCCAGGTCTCGTCGCTCCGCGGTCTGCCGCGCCGCGCCTTGTGTGCTGGGCTCTGCTTGGCTCAGCTCCGCTCCCCTCAGCTGGGAGCTGGTAGTTCCGTGCGGGACAGACCTTACCCCGAGACCATCCAGGCTGTCTTGGGCTGGAGCCCTGCTTCCCTCTGCTACTTTGTGGGTTCTGCAGTTCTAGAATTGGTTCAGAGCCATTTTTTTTTATAGGTTTTTGGAGGGACTTGGTGAGGAGCTCATGCCAGTTACTGCTTTCCAGTCGCCATCTGGAAAAACAATTTTTAACATTTATTTTTAAAATTTTGAGCTTAAAATTCTCTCTCTTCCTCGCTCCACATATACCCCCTCACCATTGAGAAGGAAAGAGATATGATATTGGTTATATATGTTCAGTCGTGCAAAACATTTCAATAACAGTCATGTTGTAAAAGAAAACATAGACAAAAAAGCACTCAAGAAAAATAAAGAAATGAAAAAAAGTTTGCTTCAATCTGTATTCACATACCATCAGTTCTTTCTCTCAGCCTGGATAACATTTTTCCTCATAGTCCTTCACAATTGTCTTGGATCATTGCATTGCTGAGAATACCAAAGTCATTCACATCTGACCATCTTGAAATGTAGTTTTTGCTTTGTATACTGTACATTTTACTTTGCATTAGCTCATGTAACTACAGGTTGTTTTTTTTTTTTCTGAGAGCATCCTGCTTATCATTTTTCTTTATAGAACAATAATATTCTGTCATAATCACATAATACAATTTGTTCAGTCATTCCCCAATGATGGGCATCCCCTCAATTTCAAATTCTTTACCCCAGAAAAGAGGTTCTGTAAATATTTTTGTACTTAGAAGTTTATTTTTCCTTTTTTCTCACTTTTTGGATAAAGACCTAAAAGTGATATTGCTAGGCCAAAAGCTATGCATGGTTTTGTAGTCTTTGGGCACAGTTTTAAGTTACTCTAAAGAATGGTTGAATCAGTTCACAACTCCACTTACTGTACATTAATGTCTCATTTTTACCACATCACCTCTAATATTTTTTTTTTAATTTTCCTTTACTCTCCTGTTGGCCAATCTAATAGGTATGATGTAGTACCTCAAACTTGTTTAGTTTGCATCTTGCCAGTCAATAGTGATCCAATCATATGGCTATAGATAGCTTTGATTACTTCATCTGCATAGTCTTCATTTTTTTATCATTTATTAATTGGGGAATGACTCATTTTTTAAATAAATTTGACTCAGTTCTCTATATATTTGACAAATGAGTCCTTTTCAGAGAAATTTACTTCAAAAAAATTTTTCCAGTTACTATTGCAACCTGTATTTCCCTTCATGCTATTCTATCCACTGTTTATTCAATTCTCTCTCCTTTCATCCTGCCACTCCTCCAAAGCGTTTTGCTTCTGATTACTTCCTCCCCCATCTGCCCTCCCTTCTATCAACACCTTTCTCTCCCCCCATCTAATCCTCTTCCCTTGCTACTTTCCTATAAGGCTAGGTAGGTTTCTATGTCCCATTGAATATGTATGTTTTTTTTCCCTCTTTGAGCCAATTCTGATGAGAATACATTTCACTCACTCCCCCAATGTTCCCCCTCTACCCTTCCACAGTAAAAAAAAAAAAAAAAGTCTTGCTTCTTTTTACATAAGATAATTTACCTCATGCTGCCTCTCCCTTTCCCTTTCTCCCAGTACATTACTCTCTCACTCTCCTTTACTTTTATTTTTTAGATCTCATTCCTTCATATTTGACTTACATTTGTGCCCTTTGTCTATATATACACTCCTTCTAACTGCCCTAATAACGAGAAAGTTCTTATGATTACAAATATAATTTTCCCATGTAGGAATGAATGCAAACTATTTAAGTATATTAAGCCCCATATAATTTTCCTTTCCTGTATACTTTCTTATGCTTCTCTTGAATTTTGTATTTGAAAGTCAAATTTTCTATTCAGTCATGGTCTTTTATCAAGAATGTTTGAAAGTCTTCTATTTTACTGAATGTCCATTTTTCCCTCAAAGGATTGTACTCAGTTTTGTTTGGTAGGTGATTCTTGGTTGTAAACCTAGCTCTTCAGACTTCCAGAATATCATATTCCAAGCTCTCTGATACTTTATGTAGAAGCTGATAATTCTTGTGTTATCCTTACTTTGGTTACACAATGCTTGAGTTTGTTTCCTTCTAACTGCTTGGAATATTTTCTCCTTCACCTGGGAATTATGGAATTTGGCTATAATATTCCTGGCAGTTTTCATTTTGGAATTTCTTTTAGGAGGTAATCAGGTAATTTTTTCAATTTCTGCTTTACCTTTTGGTTCTAGAATATCAGGACAATTTTCCTTGATAATTTCTTGAAAGACAACGTCTAGCCTCTTTTTTGTAATCATGGTTTTCTGGTAATCCAATAAGTTTTAAATTCTCTCTCCTGGATCTCTTTTCCCTGGTCAATTTTTCTTTTCTTTTTTTTCCAATGAGGTATTTCACATTGTCTTCTATTTTTCTTTCATTCTTTTTTATTATTATTTCTTGATTTCTCATAAAGTCATTGGCTTCCATTTGCTCAATTCTGATTTTAGAGAATTATTTTCTTCACTGAGCTTTTGTTCCTCCTTTTCCATTTGGCCAATTATACATTTTCGAGGAGATTTTTCCGCCCTTTGGTGAATTTTTGAGCCTCTTTTTTCCATTCGATCAATTGTGCTTTTTAAGACATTCTTCTCTTTGTTGGTTTTTGTATCTCTTTTAACATTTGACCTAGTCTGCTTTTATGGTGTTATTGTCTTCAGGTTTTTTCTCTCTTCTTTAGCAAGCCGTTGATTAATTTTTCATGATTTTCTTGTACCGCTCTCATTTCTCTTCCCAATTTTTCCTCTGCCTCTCTTAGATGTTTCTCAAGATAGTTTTTGAACTCTTTTATTTAAGACCAATTAATTTTTTTTGGAGGCTTTGGATTTAGCAGCTTTGACTTCATTATCTTATGAGTGTGTGTTTTGTTCTTCTTTGTCATCATAATAACTTTCTACTGTCGGAATGTTTTTCTGTCATTTGCTCATTTTCCCACCCTATTAACTGACTTTGAACTCTTTATTGAAGTAGTGCTCTGCTTCCAGCCTGGAGGACACAGTGTCCCAAGCTTCAGGGATTTTATGCAGCTGTTTTCAGAGATGCTTCTTGAGACCTCTTAAGTTTTCATTTCTTCCAAGGTAGTATGATCTAAGGAGAGGTGTTTACTACACTCCTGGCCTGTACTCTGGTCTGTAAGTAACAACAAGCACTCTTTTCTACCTAGAACTATGAGGAGGATCCCCGCTCCACTGTGGCCATGACCTTTGGTATTCTAGTTTTCTTCCTTGTCCTCCTACTGCCGCTCAGGACTGATACTTGGATATGAGTATGGGCAGAGCGACAGTCTTGCTTCAGTGCTAGCAAAGAGTTCCCTGTAATCTCCTTCTGATCAGCTATTTGACTCCCTTACCATCTGTGGACTGTGAGCTCTGAAAGCAGATGGTGACACTATTGATTCAGTGGCTCCCAAGGCATGCTCCTTGTTTTCTGGGTCCAGAACTACGCTGGTAAGGACTGACTGTGCTCCGCTCTCACCCAGGTGCAACAAGCCTTTCTTGCTGACTTTCTAAGTTGCCTTTGGGGTCTGTGGGCTGAGAGGCCTGGAAATTGGCACTGCTGCCATTGATTCAGTCACCCAAGGTCTGCTCCCAGTTTGTTAGGGTCTGATTTACACTGGCACATCCTGTGCTGGAACACACTTCTCTCTCATCCTGGTGCAACAAACTTTCCTGCTAACCTACTAAGTTGTCCTGAGATGGAAAATTTTTTCCCTCCTTTTTTGGTGCATTCTACCTAGAATTTTTTAGAGTTACTATTTATATACAGAGTCATTATTTAAAGGTATTTGGAGTGGTTTGGGGAGAACTCAGGTGAATCTTTTACTTTGCAATCTTGGCACAGCCTCGATTTCTAAAAGTATTTAGGTGGCTCAGTAGATATAACACTGGGCCTGCAGTCCAGAAGAACTAAGTTCAAACCTAGTCTCAAACACTTAATAACTGTGCAACCCTTAATGAATCACTGAACCTCTGCCAATATTTGTTTCCTCAATGGGAAAATGGTGATAATATCTCCTAGGGCTACTCTTTGCCCCTAGCAAAGTTCCTGGCACATAGTAGATGCTTAATAAAAGCTTCTTTCTTTCCTTTCTTCTAGTTTAGGTCAGATTTACCTTCTTTCTCACTGCTATTTTTGCAAGAGAATTGTTCCTGTTCATTGTTTTTGCTTTATTGTGGGTACCCTGCCTTCCTGTGTGAATAATGCTCTGTTGTAGTCATCTATCTAAATTGCTGATTACCTCCATTACTATAGATTAAAGATTGCAATGTAAATTCACTTGGTTTGTTTGCATGTTTATCCATCTGAATATTTACATAGATGCATTGAAACGTACACAGAGAACAAATAATTAGTTATCACATGGATAGTACTCTGCCTTAAATATCAGTTAATCAGATTTTTAGGGTTCCTTAGACCTCATGTTAGCTTTTTTTTTTCACTCAGTCGATTTATTTACCATCTCTAGATATACAATATTTTTCTTGAAAAATTAGGTTAAATGTTTTATAAAAATTTAAAGTAACTCTTTTAGTTGAAGTTAGCCTATCAAGAGACAACCTGCTGCATATTATTAATTATGGAGAATACAAGAGAACTCATATGCTTGCTGTTTACTCTTTGTAGTAAGTTCATTACACTCTTGGTTACTCAATGCATTTTACTGACAATTTAGGAGTAAGCTAGTATTTAAATTCTACTAATATTGAAATGAGCTCCCCCCCTTAACTAAACAACTATAATTACATTATCTAAGGCTGATAATATAATTACCACAGTTCATCTCCATTAGGAAAACCCTTTAATTTTAACATCAAGATTAAATAAAAGTGAGTCAATGATTATAGAAAGGTCAATGAAAAAATACAGAAAGGAAAATTATCTCAGTGTCACAGAAAGATTCAAGTTTTTGTTTCCAGATAATAATTAATAGTTTAGCTTGGCCTATGTTACATTTGTGACAAATCATATTCTTGTGTTATGATATTATGAAGAATACTGAGTAAAAAGAGGGAAACCTTTTCTTAGAATTTCAAGTTTCCATAAAATTTGTTTTTACATGTAACTGGAAAATAAGATATATAAGCAAAGGGGTATAGAAATCTATCTTGCCCTACAAGATAGTAAGGGGGAAGAGAATAAGTGGGGGAAGTGGGGCGATAGAAGGGAGGGCAGATTAAGAAAAGGGGTAATCAGGTACATGCCATCTTGGGGTGGGGGAGAGGGTAGAAATGGGGAGAAAATTTGTAACTCAAAATCTTGTGGAAATGAATGTTGAAAATTAAAGCTAATATTTTTTTTTAAAAAAATAATTTCTAGTTTCCTTTAAAGTTTAAAGACTATTTAATGGAAAATAAACTGTAGTGTCATTTCTATTCCTGCATTTTCCCCTGAAAAATTCTGAAGAATTTTTATATGAAGTGTTCCCTACTATAATAGAGGGGTGACTGATTTATAGAGGATTTTAGACCACATTTCTAGGGAAACACCATTGGTGAAATGTAGGCCACCTAGATTCTAGTCTTTTTTAAGGTTTATAGGTTTTCTTATATGTATTTGGCAGGGAGAGGGGATTATGTTTTGATAAGCAAAAAAAAGTAACAATAAAAATTCTGAAACTGTAGTTCTTCTTGTATTCTACATCTTGACACTTAGAAATAAATCTCTTAAGCTGTTATCCTTAGGATATTACCCAGATCCTCCTCTGAATTACATATTTTGAAGTTAGAGTTGTGCTTCTTAAATAATCAGTTGTCTACATTTAGACAGCTATGGAAATCAATACATTTAAGTGAGAATTTCATAATTTTTTTGGTCCCAGGGATGTGATAAAAGGGAGAAATTTAATAAACTTACTTTCACTGTTCCATTCCAGTTAATAAAGGGTCTGCACGACATTAAAAAAAAAAGAAAGAAACAAAAGCTGGTGAGGATTTTGTCATTTCAGACAACCAACTAGTCAATTCAATAAGGAGAAAAGGCAGTCGGATAGGCTGCATAAGTTTTCTAGTGATTTCAATAAAAATAATACTACCATAAGTTGAATCTTTTTGTGGTTTTCACTGGAATCTTTGTTGGTGGGAAATTCTACATAGTATGTCTAGTCTGGCCCTAGGTAAAATTATGAAACAAATAATATTTTTCTCTAACATTTCTATCATTCTCTTTGTCATCCCTGTCTGACTTTCTCACAAGTTATCAACTCCCACTTATCTAACAATCCCACGCTGTTTTTCTGCCTCCTATAATAGTGCATACAAATGGTAGCTATTTCTATTAAAACAGATTTCTAAAGCAGTTATTCCATTTATGGTGTCAGTGACTTACCTTGCCACCTCACCTGTAAGTATTTTCACTTTAGAAGAAGAAAGAGGAAAAGGGTTACATTTAACTCCAAAGTAGACTTTCAGGTACTCAAGTGCCTGGACTGAAGAAATATTTTTAGAAAAGGATATTTCCCCTTTGCCCCAGAATCTTGAAAGCCTATGGGTAAGGCAACTTGGGAAAAATGCTGCTTTATTTTCTCTTAGTTCATTCACATCTAAAACTAGAATAAGTTAGAGGTGGTGTTATTTGTTGACATTGATATCACTATTGAAATTTCACATAGTCTTTAATTTGTTTCACCAAATGATTTTTGAAGGCTTTTTAAAAGGCTACTATTTATCAGTTCACTAGAAAGAATTGATTGTACATCTACTACAGGTGTTTAACTGTAGACACACATACTATATCTATATACATACACACATATGTACACATGTATACATAAACAATGCATTTATAGTATGTGCATACACATATTAATGAATATGTATATGTTTATATATATATACCATATGTGTGTATACATATGCACATACTATAAATACACACACACACACACCTCATCTCATTTGACTCTCACAGCAATCCTCTGAGGCATGTGCTACTATTATCCCCATTTTACAGATAAGGAAACTAAGGCTGAGAGAATTTTAACGACTTCTGAGGTTGTAATCAAACTTAGTTCTTCCAGGAAGCTGAGTACAATGTCTGATACATACATGATATATACATGATGTATACATGCATACGTACATATGTGTACTACATATGTATGTATATATGTACATATGCATATATGTACATCATACAAAAGAAGTGTTGGACAATTTCTGTCTCTAAGAAGGGCATTTATCATCCAAATCTAGTGAGAAGACCTACAAAAGTTAAAAAAAAAAACAACCTGATTCATAACTTTGGCTAAATAAGTGAGCTATAGAGTAAATACCTTTGGATTTCAGTAAAGGTTAGATCATCAGAGGTGGAACTTAAGTTGAGTATGGCTAAAATTTCTATGGGCAATGAGTAGAAGGTAGATTTGTGCAGGCTAGGGAAATAATTTAATTCTCTTTTTATTCCATGTAGTTCAGGTGATTTGCATTTGCCACATAAAAGTAGCTTACTGTCTTTTGATGTAGTATTGAGACTGATACTTCTCAAATTCTTAGCTAGAGTCACTGAAATTCTTTGCCTAGCATTATGTTTTGGGTTATTGTACCATCCAATGCCCCCCAAAATCCAGATGCTTTGAAAGGGGAAAAATCTGCCAAATACTTTTAAGAACATTGATTTAACAATCTGATCAGTTATTCATTCTGCTTCTTATCCAGTACTGTTATACACATAAACTCTGTGAAACAAAGAGGAGTAGCAAACATTGTGTCCAGTTTCCAGTCTGGAAGCCCTGGATTGAAATACCATCTTGGAAGTCATTTAACATTGTTGAGCTTTAGCTTCCTCATCTGTAAAATAGGGATAATAGTAACACCTGCCTCACAGGATTGCTGTGAACTTCACATGGTAGGGCACACAAAGCATTTTGTGAACAGTAAAGCAGTGAATGTGCATTAGAATACATTTTTGTTTTGCAGTTTGCAATTAAAGTGATATTTTATAATCTATATATCTGTGTTTGTGTTTCTACATTTCTATATTTATATCTATGTCTTTCTACCTATATTTATATATTTCTATCTATTAGATTATTTGTCTATTTGTTATCTCTTTCTACCTTCAGAGGCCTTTGACACCTCTGTTAAATCAATCATTTTTTTTAAAAGGTATGAACTTGGTGCCAGCAAGTTCCTAATCAAATTAGGGGGAGTGAAGTACCTAGATTATTAGATGAGAGCATATAACACTACACAGGATACAGCTCGTGTTTGGTTGAATGGACTCAGTCACACCCTCTGGGGTTTTGCAGGAAACACCTGGCTGCACTAGTGGAGAAGCAGCGCCACACTAGCCCTGGAGTTAAATTGAGTAAGGGATAAGAGTCTCTATCTCCTCTTTCCTCTCCAAATATGTCCTTGTATTTGGGAGAACATTTTGGAGCCACCAGGAAGATACTACTAGAGACCAGACCTATAACGGTAGCCAAGAAAAGGGGTTACAGCATCTGCATTGTTAGATGAGAGAAATACCAAGGACAGCATAGACACACAGTAATATATTATCTTCAGGATTCCACAATGGCACTGTCCCTCAGAGTCCAGAAAAGAGCTATACCTAAGAGGACCTTCATGAGGAATCCACAAGAGGAGAAAATAACTTTTAGTAACTAGGAACTTGAGTTTTTCCTTTGGTCATATGAGTTCTCTAAGTTTGAGCCCACACTCCCCAGGGACCTCGTTTGAAGAGAAGAGGGTTCCCTCAATCTAGGGGGTGGGGAGGAATTTCTCTGTAAAAACTGCCCTTGCTATACCTGCTTCATATATACCCTTTCTAAAACCTAATTAATTCTGATAATCAATTGAGAGCACACTACGTGCGCTAGGAGTGGTAGTATTAGAAATCCAAGAGTTTCGACTTTGTTACCATGGCCTTTAAATTTTAGAGTCACTCCCATAAGTCATTCAGGTAAAACCTTGTGAAGATTATGATCATGTGTTATTGTTACTATTTTGGTGTGGACTTATGACTTTGCCAGTACACAGAACACTTGGAATGAAAACTCCTTCCACATACACAAGCTGTCCTCACCTGCAATTTAGTGTTTAAAGATGTTTCCTGAGACACTGAGTGGTTAAGTGATTTGACCATGATCACTCAGTTAGTATCTGTCAGAGAAAGGGCCTAAAGCCAGGTCTTCCTAACTCTAAGGCTGGCCCTCTGTTCACTTCCTGGTCACCAGCTCTAAGCAATGCCTTTTCCAATCTGGCTTTCTTCCCACTTCCTTCCTACTAGAAATTTGTGCTCCAGAGGTCTGATAAATGAGTTTTTGCCCTATTTCATATGGAACTAAGCATTTACTGCACTCTACATTAGCTCCAAACCTTGCAGCTACAGTGTCTTCCTCTTCCCTCTCCAGCTTCCCTTTATGTGTTATTTTTCTCTAGTAGGATCTAAACTCCTTGAGGGCAGATACAATCAGGTTTTTCTTTTTTGTGTGTCCATAGCATATATCATAGTCAACATTTAATCAATGTTCTATCTATCTACCTATCTGTTTACATATCTATATATCTACTCTGCCATGATGCAGAATTATTTACTTTATAATAACAGCTCTCAATTAGAGAAATAATTCTGTAGCAGATATCTACTTCACTAGAAGACATTAGGCAATTTAAGTAATTTTAAAATTTTATTTTATCCAATAGTCAATTTGTTCTTTTATGTTAGAGTTCTAGTTAGTCCTAGCTGTGGGATAAGGAAGTCAATAAAATATAAGCACTTCTAAACACTCCCTATTTTAGATAACAAAAAAAAATGCTTTCAGAAAAGAGAAAAAAATCCTTTCCTTAGAAATCTTTTGTGAGCAGAAAATAAACGATAGGGAGGTAGTTGCAAGTGACAGATTAAAGTACACGAATAATTCCATGACAAGAAAGAAAAGTCAAACTCTCGCTCTTCAGGGATAACCTTTTTGACATGCAGGTTCTACATCTGAGCTGCAGGTTGAAGTGTTTCAGTCCAAATGTGTGCTTTGTAGTTCTGCCTTCTTTAATGACTGTAGTACCAGTTCAGGAGGCTTTTTGTGAATTAAAATAAAAGAGTTAGAGGGGCAGATAAAACAGCAAAGAGAGAGAGCCGTTGGGGGTGGGGAAAGATACATTTGTCTCACTAATCCTCCTGAGGTTAGCTTTTGTATAGTGCTCCTTCAGCTTTTTTTTTTTTAACTGCTGGACAGAAGGAAGAGTGGGAGAAGGAAGAGGATGCATGGAAGACTTCATATATAGAGCACACAATGTTTTTGCTTCTTCTTGGATACAAATATTTTTATTCAGAGATTTATCTCTATCACACAGTAGATAGGGAAAAAGTCAAGCTGATGCCAGCTCCAACAGCAGATATTAGGCAAAATCAATAGACATCTGCATGGCCGTTGTTCATTTTCATTTTCCTTCCTTTTGACCTGCTTATTATCTTTAAATCTTTGATATTCATAATAGCATTTTTTCCATTCCCACACTATTGTTTGAAAGTTTGCAGGCTGTAGGCTACCACATATACTCATTTTACTTTTCATTACACTTGGTATGAGGCTAACTAATACTGTTGCCTCTCGTGCGTGGCTTAAATATAGGAGAAAAATGCAGTACACAGCTAAAATTTCACTCCCTGGGACATTCACGTTTCTCTCCCTGTGGTGACTGTCTTGACAAACCATCTAAACATAACCTCAAGTGAATGACTATGTCACTCTGTGGTGACCTAAGATATCCCATTTGGAAATGTTTAGAAATGTTGTATGTACACATTACATATAAAGGGCAGAGGTTACATGGCTTCTACTTTGCCACTAGTGCTTTTGAAAAACTGGCTACTTAAATGTGTTGTCAGAAAAGCACTGAGAACAGATAAAGGAGTCATTTTTAGTACTGCAAAACATTTTTTCTATCTCAGGATTCTTAGGGTAAGGTTGATCATCTTCAGAACACCATAAGTAGTCACAAGGACATCTAGACTTAAAAACGAATCTCCCAGGAGCATCTCAACACTGGGCTATAATGATTTTTAGACTAAAACAATTCTATCTCCATTTTCATGGTCCATTGTATGTCTGATAGAAATGACCCAATAAAGAACTGTACATATATGTGTTATCTGCCAGTCTAACATCTAGGACTTGTATTTTTTTCAGAGCAGATGCTCCACAGACAGTTGGTAAATTGAAAGGAATAGACAACTGATAAGGATAATGAGTCAAAACCCATGCTATACAGGGTATTCTTAAAGTCTGCACACATGGGCAAAAATCATACTTTCAAGAAATGAAATGATTTAAATTTTCAACATTTCATTTAATTAGAATATTACCAAATAACATCTTCAACTTCAAATAACATCATATGATTTCATATTCATATTCCAAAAGTGAATGTGCTAAAATTGATGGCAATGTGGAATTACTGAGTTATTGCACCCAGTTCACATGAATCTTGCAAAGAGCATCAACCTTTGCATCACAAATGATGGAAATCATATTGAAGATGTTATTTGTTAATATTCCAATTAAATAAAATGTTGGAAATTTTATTCAATTCATTTCTTGAAAATATGCATTTTTGCCTATGTGTCCAGACTTTAGGAACACCCTGTAGACAGAAGCCTAATGAGAAGGGGACCCACTGGGCATATTATCCCCATAAAAGAATTTGCTGCCATTTGATTCCTTGTGAGAAACAGTCATTTATTGGCTCTTGTTTCACATGTCCCCTGCTCTTTTCTACCACGATTTAGTGCTTTAGGCTCCTCAGGTAAACCTGTTGTTTCTGGACCATATTCTTCTTTGTCTAGGCTCTATTATTTCTTCAGAGCCTTTCAATCCCTGACAAATCCCAGACCAAGATTTTATATAGTGACTCAACTGTATTCATTTCCAAAATAACATCTAAATATGCCAGATTGTACTTTATCTCCTTTTTCTCATACTCTAATCCCCAAAATATCATGGATTCTCTTCTAAGAACAAGGAAATTAAAAAAAAATAAGAAACTAATTCATAGAATGATAGGTGCAAAGATGGAATAGACTAGGAATCATTCAGCTCAATTCTGTCAGGTTTCAGATGGGGAAACTGAGGTTCAGGGAGGTTAAGTAACTTGCCAAAGATCACACAGGAAACAAATGGCAGAGTCAGAATTTGAACTCAGGTCTCATGATTCTAAGTTTCAGAATCCAATTTCATTGCTTTTTGCTCTCTACTATGTTGCTTCCCTATCAACTCATGAGACATTATAAAAAACAAAGGAGACTTTCAGTGAAGTACTGTTATATGTATATATCTTTCACTAAAGTTACCTCTCATGTCTGATTGGGGTGAAAGCTATTCCTGTGTACTTGACAATAGACCAGAGAGGAGCAAATCATAAGAGAGAGAATTCAAAACAGTGACAAGAGTTATGAAAGTCAAGTCATAACATTATGCTTCAGCCTAGTTGGGTGACCTTAGGTAGATCTGAGGTACTTCAAGCACTGTTGTCCTTGTTCAGTAGTTTCAGTCATGTCCGACCATTCCTTATTCCATTTGGGTTAGTTTAGTTGTTTGTTTTTTGGCAAATATGTTGGAATGGTTTGTCATTTCCTTCTCCAGCTCATTTTATAGATGAGGAAACTGAGGCAGACAGGCTTAAACTACTTTCACAGGGTCACATAGCTAGTAAGTATCTGAGGCCAGATTTAAACTCAGCAAGGTGAGCCTTCCTGACTCCAAGCCTGCCCTCTATAGTTGTTCACTTCAAGCATTATTATTTCTTAATAACGATAGCAAAATTATTACTGATTAGAATTTCTTGCTCAACTTTTATACTGTCCAACAAATTGGAACAAAATAGATTGCTTTCAGATAGTAGATGGTTACGCAAATCGTAATATATGAATGTTTCAATGTTGTATTACTGTGCCGCATGAACAGATCAGTATGAATGATACTGATGGATACTTATATGAACTGATAGAGAATGAAGAAATAAAAATGAGGAAGATAATATGGACAATGACTAAAAAAAATATAAATAGAAACAGCAACAATAAAATGAAAATTAACACTGCCTAATTATACCCATCAAGCTTGATTGAAGAAGTTTGGAAAAATGCACCACCCACCTTTTTTTTTGCAAAGGTGCAATAGTATGGGTATGTGTGTACTCTAGTATGAGTCTTGATTGATGGATGGTTAGTTTTATTGAACATTTTTTTTTTAATTTTTACAAAGGATGGAAACCTGGAGGAGTAATAGGAAGGGATATATTTTGAAATGATGGTTATATAAAATAATATATAAACATCCCATTTAAAAATAACTTTATTCCTGAGATTTTGAATTATTAATTAAAATTTCAAAAAGCCAAAAAGTTTCAGATATAATATGGCTTTTAGGGAAGGAACTTAACATTTTCTGCCTTACTCTTTTCATGTCATTTGAGCAAAGAGGATAGAATATAGAAAGCCAACCATTAATTCTCTTAATCTCTAAATGGACCTCAGGAGTCATGATCAGTTAAGGAAAATCTTCAATATTCTCTTATGGAGGTCCTATATAGAGGTATTTGTTCTAGTTGGCTTCTTTTTGGTTTATCCTTTTTTGCTTAAGTCTCTTCTTTTAAAAACTTTAGCTACTAATTCCAAAGACCAATGTGTCTGTGAAATAGAGGGATCTCTCATTAGCTCACCAGAATCCAAGAAAGGATAGAAACTATAGGAATATTTCCTACACAGTTACATTGACTTCTCCTGCTTCTATGCCACCAACATTTTTTGTCTTTTTGTTGACAAAATAGACATTCAAAGTCAAGTGAAGGCCAACTGTTAGAATATGGGAGCAAAGGCAAGATTTGCTAATTGGAAGAGTAAGCATGCAATATGGCATCAAATGGAGGTACTGAAAGAATGGAGAGTCAAGACTCAAAAATCATTTTTTAAAAAGGAACAAATATATCTAATAGCTAGCGGGGGTGGGACAGAATACTAAATGAGATCCAAAAAAATCACTAATGGAGACCCAGGCAGACAAGTGCTAAGAATTAGGCAGACAAGCCAGCAAGTATCAGCAAACCAGTTAAAAGGAGTAAGTTTCAAGATCAGTTACTACCCCAAGAGCAATGGATACATGTGGAGAGAAATTGATCACAGGTTTTATAAGGTTAATTTGATCCATGGTTGTTAGGGTGAAGCTTAGTAGGGCAACTAAGAGCTTCACTATCCAAGCTGCAAGCTTAGAGAAATTTCTCTTTCCCTGTTTCTCTCATGTTTTTATTTCCACTCCCCTCTTCTCTTACATAACTTTATTTCCCAGTATATCATAGCTTGAGGGATATGGCTTTCACTGAACCTTCCCAATTTTGTTTATCTGTCAAACACTCAAGCATCTGAGAAGAGGCATTAACATCTGATTAGCTACTACACCCTAACAACCATGAGACTTTTGTATATGACTTGCAGCTGAAACCCTCCTTGATTTTATTGACTCTTTTACTTTTCTGTGTGTATGCTCAGGACTTTGCACAAGATAAATGCTTCATTCATTCATTGTTTTGTGTTATGGATCAAATCTCATGTTCACGAACAAGATAATTCAATTTTGAGTGAACATGGTTTGTCTAGGGTTGGTGAAGTGTCATGTTCCCTCAGCGGAAAACTTGCACAACTGAATAATAAATGGCACCACGAAGACAAAGGAATCTCCCTCAGGGACACACAATTCTGGGTGTTCCTGCATTGGAGTAGAAGGTTTTACACAACAGTAATTTGCCCCATAGAAGGAATGGCAAGAAGCCCAGAAGGTATCAGCAGTATCAGAGCATGCTCATCATTGTAATGTCCCTGAGGGAGATTCCATTGAATCATCTTGTTCATGAACATGAGATTTAGCTCTGCATCCACTTGTCTGGTTTTGCTTACTATCAGGTATCATTGTCTGCAAAGACAATCTAAATTAAGTAACAGCAGGATTAAAGTATTGTCTGCTGTTTTCTTTTCCTTGAATAATAGAAGTGAGTTTTCAATCAATACAATAAGCATTTACTAAATACTTATATACTAGTAAGTGTGCTAAGCACTGGGAACATAAAGGGAAAAAATAATACAACATACACTCAAGAAGCTTATCTTCTACTGAGATATCACCCATCAATATGATAGGGTGGGAGAATGAAAAAAATTGAAGTTAAGTCTTTATGCCCTTATATTCACCCTCTGTTACTTGGATTTGCTTGCATCTTCCGTAAATTGCTTTTATTTTTACTCTAAGGGCCCTTGATGCCCTTGATGTATTCTAATGACCTGGCCCAGATAGTCTTCCTAGAGACTTCCTAGATATGTGATTGCTAAGCAATTCTTGGTGATATTTAAAAATTAATGGAAAAGAAAAGAGGTGCCACAACACTAGAGATGCACTTGTGTGTGTGTGTGCATGTATGTGTATGAAATCACAAATCTCCATTATGTTTTTTGTACTCTGCTATTGCGTTTAAAAAGAATATAATATTAAATTCAAAGTGCTGCTATTGAACTTGCTTTCTTATTTGTGTTTCCCTCTAATTTTCCTTCTGTTTCCATCTGTGCAATTTTTTAAATTTTAATTTATTTTTAACATGTTTGGTTTTCAGCATTGATTTTCACAGGTGTTTGAATTACAAATTTTCTCCCCATTTCCTCCCCCCCCCCACTCCAAGAAGGCATACACTCTGGTTGCCCTGTTCCCCAGTCT
>CM053622.1:262415640-262434854 GCA_028646595.1 Phalanger gymnotis | reverse complement strand
TGTCCTGGGCTGGAGCCCTGCTTCCCTCTGCCACTTTGTAGGTTCTGCAGCTCTAGAATTGGTTCAGAGCCATTTTTTATAGGTTTTTGGAGGGACTTGGTGGGGAGCTCACGCCAGTCACTGCTTCCCAGCCACCATCTTCCATCTGTGCAATTTTTAATATGCTTCATTCTATTGTTCTTCTTTCACTCTTTTTTGACACTATCTTCTCCCCCAACCTTCCTCTCATTAAAGGAAAAAAAATACATTTCCATAAAATAAGCATAACGAAAGAATAATCCTTGTGTCAGCCACATCCAAAATGTATGTCTTATTTTTCTCCTTGAGTTCCTTATCCTTTTCTTAAGAAATGGGAAGCATCTTTCCTCATTATTCTTTGGAGATTTTATTTGGTTATTGTAAATATCAAAGTTCTTAGTCTTTTGAAATCATTTTTCTTTATGATGTTGTTTTAATTGTTTACACAATTCTCCTTATTGTGTTTGCTTTACTCTGCATCAATTAACAACAACAACAATGATAGCAGCTAACATTTTTATAGTGTTTATTATGTGACAAGCCTGGGGCTAAGTACCATGTAATTATTATCATATCTGATCCTCAAAAGAGCCCTGGGACGTAGGTACTATTATTATACCCTTTTTCCGGATGAGAAAATTGAGGCAAAGAAGTTAAATGGTTGCCCAGGGTCAAACAGTGTCAGAGGCGAAGTCAGAATTCAAATATTTCTGACTGCAGTCCCAGTACCCTATCCACTGCACCACCTAGTTGCTTCCTACTAATATTTGTCAGTTTTCTCTAAAGCAATCTTTTTTCTCAATTACTACATTAAAATAATATTTCATTACATTTATACACCTTCATTTGTTCAGTAATTCCAAAACTGATTATACACTTGCATTTGCAGTGCTTTGTTATTATAAAAAAAGATCTATGAATATTCCATATGGGTCTTTTTCCTCCTTTTTCTCTTTCTGAGGGTATAACAATATATTTATAATGCTTTGCAAATATTAAAGCTCTCTATAAATGGTATCATAAGCATAATTATTAGCTATTATTATGGAACAAATAGCGGTACCACTGTGTCAATAGGCATGCACAGTTAATGACCATTTGAGAATGGTTCTAAATTGCTTTCTTGGAATAGTTGGACCAATTCCTACTCCTTGCCCCAGTACACCAGTTTACCTGTGATCCGCTACAACAACTGTAATTTTCCTTTCTGATCACCTGATAGTTGTCAGGTAGAACATTAGTGTTGTTTCAATTTCCTTTTCTCTATTAAGGATTCAAAGCATCTTTTCATGTGGCTATATGCCACCTGAAATTATTTCTTTGAAAATTGCCTTCTCACATGCTTTGACCTCTTATTTAGTTGCCAATGGCTGTCACTCTTATGCAATTAAATTGATAATATATATATATATATATATATTGGATATGAGACTTTTATTTAGAGAAAGCTTCTGCAAAATTATTTCCCCCAGTTAAGAGTTTTCTCAAGCAAAACTTCTAAAAACTCTAGTGAATCATTGTTTATTCTAAGCTTCATTAAATCCTACCATCTTCCTTAAGAGAAGTCTAGAAATGATCTATCTGGTGATCTTGTTGTCCATGGCCTTTTTGACTTAGAATGAATTCCCTTGGGAATCAAAGAGCTGAAATTAATCTTTCTAATCAGAATCCTATTCAACCTGTACACATTAGCTTGACCACTAGAATAGTTGGATAATGATGAGGGGGAGCATGATAAAATAATAACAATAATAACAATAGCCTATTGCCAGGAGCTTTACATATATTATCCTTGAGCATCAAACCAGCCTTGGGAGGTAGGGGCTATTATTTTCCCCATTTTACAGTTGAGGAACCTGAGGCAGACAGAGGTAAAGCAACTTGCCAATGTCACACAGCTAGTAAGTGCCCAATGTCATTTTGAACTCAGGTTTAACCTTACACTAGGTCCAGGTCTCTGTTGCTGGGCAATATGGTTGCTCCAGCAAATATACTGCCTATAATACTACTAAGATGTTCTCTACCTCTTTTGAATAATATAGCATCTTTGGTAGATTGCCAATGGCTATATTTATATGTGTATATTTGTGTGTATGTCTGTATGTGTGTATATGTACATATACCTACACATATATACACAAATATATGCACAGATACAATATTCCATACATAATATAAATTATGTGTGTTCTGTGTGTATATATGTATTTGTACACAAATATATATGCATATTTATACCAATATCATTTTACATCGTAGTACACACATACACTCACACATACATACATACACACCAGCAATGTAGGATTTCTTGGGGAGACAGAGTAAAAATTATTTATCCAGGTCATTCCACAATAGAATTTTAGGTGCTCTTGGAAGCCCCTAAATCCAATTGGCCAAGCCAAAGGACAAGTTATAGTCTCCAGAGCTAACTTAATAAAGCTACCTGGTTTAATAGGGGCAGCTTTTTGATTACTTGAAGTTCTATTATTGGATTACTTATAAAATTTTTGTTTGGGATATACCATGGTTTTGAATCATTTTACCCCGAATGTCCCCAACTCTTTAATTTCTAGAATAGTCAAGGAAATCAGAAGTGAAGAGAAAATATTTTGAGTTAAATAGCATGGCATGCAATCCTACTTTGGAAAAGATCTCTCTTCTAATGTTGAAATGTTTTAAAATCTTTGTGAGTTGGAGAAAATGATTAAGGACTATTTAAAATGAAAAGTTCAAAATCAAACAGATATTTCTTCACAAATTAGCTGAATTTAATATGTTTGCTCAGCAGCAGTCAACAACAACAACAAAAAGGAAATTAAAATAGCACAAAGGAGTCATTAATGAACCATATTATAGTTGTGCAATATTTTAGTTGTTTACTATACAATTGAATGATTTGTGACAGTCAGAAGTCATGGGGAGATTTGTTAATAGCATAATATGTCTGACTGCATCAATGTCTTTCCACTATAGCTGCCTGTATTTTTGGTTTTGCTTCTTTATAATTTCGACATTTAAGCTGAGATGAAAGGGAAAGTGGGAGAAAACAGTAAGGCATATTGAAAATATATATTCAGGCAACTTGTATGTTTGGTGAGCAATTTACTGTGTGAGGATATCAAGTGGCATCATTTACAGAATAAAATACTACAAAAAAAAGTCATGGAAAAGACCTATTAAATCTACAATGAGGAGACCCACATTGCCAGATTTTTTTTCACACAGATTTGTGTTTATTTTTAATTTTCCAGACCAAGTTGACAAGGTTGCAGGAAAGGACGAGGGAGGTGGGGGGATAGAGTGAGGCCCTTCTTCTAGCCCCATTGGGATCTACCTATCTTCCCTGCCCTCAGGCTCTTCCCCTTCTTCAGTGACCATACCTCCCCCTAAACCATTGACAGAACAGTGGGGAGCAGGCTGGAGGGAAATAGTATTTCAGAAACAGCAAGGGCAGGGCAGGTCTTGGCATAGCTAAACTCTTTTATTGGCCCATTTGGTCATCTTGTAATTGATGGGCAGCTTGCAGAATCTGTCAGAGCACATGTAGGTTGTGATCTTCTCCAGAGACATGAAATGGGCAAGGAAATCCTTCAGATTTGGGAATTCATCCAGGCACTTGGATTCAAATTTTGGTTCTTGTCCACAAAAGTGGTCTTGTCCCTTGCAAACCATGTCTGCTTTCCCAGGAACTGGGAGAGGAGCTTTAGTTGACCTGAGAGCTGCTCCAGGTACCCATGTTTTAGTTTCTGGAAATCTGGGCTGTAGGAGACCTGAATCATTGCATATGGAAGTCCATGACCTGGTTCTCCAACAAGTCCACATGAATGTTTTCTTCCTCTGTCTCACCATACATGTTGTGCTTTCAGGCAATGTAACACAAGATGGAATTGCTCTAGGTGAGTTTATGGCAGGTATCAGGTATGGCAGATTAGGGAAATCTAGCCCCAACCTGAAGTTCACATCCAGCCACAGGCTTCAGTCATAATCATGAGATTCCCCACAACAGTATATCTTCTCCTTATAGTTTGAATCTGTGTATTGCAGGAGCAGGCAGATGGCATGGGCAAGCCCACAGCTGCAGCAGTAGCTGAAGATCATAGCCATGTTGTCAACAGGGTGCATCAGCTAGCTCTCAGTGTTGCCAGATTTTAGCGTACATGGGGGTGAATAATGTGTAAGAAGACTGAAAAAGTAAGTGAGGGGGAGATTATAAAAGCCTTTAAATGTGAAAAAAAGAAATTTACATTTGATTTTAAAGTGATAAGAAATCATTAGAATTTCCAAGTTGGGAGGAGTGAGATGACATGGTTAGAAGTGCACTTTAGGAAAATCAATTAGACAGCTGATTAGAGGGTACATTGGATTAGGGGAAGACTTGGGGCAGTGAGACCAACCAACAGCCTATTAATATAATCCAGACTTCAGGTGATAAGAGCCTACACTAAAATACTGGAAGTGTCAGCAGACAGAAGCAGCCATATATGGGAAATTTTATGGAGCTGAAATTGGAATTCTTAACTGATTGAATATAGAGTATGTTTGAAAGATCATCACATCAAGGATGTGAGGCCTGTTGTGAGCCTGAGTGACTGGGAAGATGGTGATATCCTTGACAATATTAAGGAAGTGTGGAAGAGGGCAAAGATAAAGGAAAAGATATATTCAATGGAGTTGTAGAGTTTAAAATGTCTGTAAGACATCTAGTTTGAGATGACTAACAGCCATCGGAGATGTGAGTCCAGGGGTTAGGAAAGAGATTTGATCCCCTCCAAACAAGAAAATGGGAATGGAAAAGGACACTCAAAAATCAAATCTCTTTGTCTCCAGAGCAAATTGAACTAGTGCTTCAATATTCACTGAGGACATTGTCCCCAAGTGAAAAATCATTATTGTCTGAGCTTAGAGCACTTTGAATTCATTTTCAACCCCCTCATTGCTCCCTATGGTGCTCAACTCACATCCACTGCTTGTACTGGTGTCTGCTTCCCCTTTTTTCCTCCTTGATTCTCTATATCTCTTTGCTCTGGTGCATATCTTCTAAAATGTCTCTTCCTCCAAGATCAGTTTCAGTGTTACTCTGATGAGTTTATCCCCAGGTAAAATCTAAAGGTCATTTAATGTTTAGGGGGAAAAAAAGCTATTCCCTCCTCCTCACAGAAAGTCCCATTTCTACTTGCTCTGTAGGCAGGCTTTTTAACAAAGTTCCAAAACATGGGTTATATACTAACTTGAGTTTAAATAAAGTAGTTTCAGTGCTGCTAAAGGATTTACAATGTTTTAATGTCCCCTTAAATTTTGGTGACTTGGGGCAAAGGCCAAGTTATACTACCTTAATTACTCTTCTGACATTAATACTTGTGTTCCCTTCTTTATGTGGTTGTTGTCATGCAAGAGTATTTTAAAGTGATTTCAGAATGTGAATTATATTTATTATTCACTAGTATTATCCTTTGTATTATCAACTGTGTCCATATGTTAATAGTAATTTTCATGGTGGCTACAGAATGAAACATGATTCTATCGATAGAAAGTTCTCTTTTCTAATGTGACCTTGGATGAAGAGAATTAGACACTATGAGAAAATAAAAATTACTTAAGAACTGTTTTTAAAGCGATTTTGTTTTATGGCTTGGAAGGATTTGCTTTTAAGAATCTAGTTGAGTCCGGTGACTCATTAAATAAGGTGGTATTTCAGTGGTTTCACAGCTCAGAGGTAGTAAGCACTGACCAGTTCTTAATAAACAGTCCCCAAAATATCTTCTAATACTTCCCCCTTTCATCTTCATGGCCCTTCAAGCAGGAAATAAACTTATCTCCCTAAGAAGTCAAGTCTGGCACTGTATTTAATGAAGTAAATAAGACTATAGTGCACACAATTACAGTGGAGACACATTAATGTCTCTGTTGTCGGGAGATAACATGGGGACATTAACAAGCATTGCCATGAATGCTCACTGCTATAAGTATTTTGACTCAAAAGGAAAGAGCATGCTTTAGAACTTACCCATCGCACATCCAGGATGTTCAGCCCAGATAATCTTGCTACACTTGCAAATTAATCCCTGTTAGAAAACTAAAGGTTTCTGAATGAACAATGTCTGTCTGTCTCTCTGACTCTCTCTCTCTCTCTCTCTCTCTCTCTCTCTCTCTCTCTCTCTCTCTCTCTCTCTTTGTCTCTCTCTCTCTCTCTCCCCCTCTCCCTCCCTCCCTCCCTCTCTCTCTCTTTAAATTTAGAGAGTAACTTTGAGGGAAGGCAGTCATTAGCATTGTCTCTGGGGCCTGTATTTCTTTTGGATGGGTTTCCAAGAAAGTTGTTACAAAATTCACCTACCCAGAATTTTCTCTACAATGATATATCTCTTGTAATTTTGGGAGATGGTATATATTTATAAGTAATGATTGGCTTCTCTTTTAAATGAGAAAAATAATGTATTTGAAGCTTTTTTCCCAGTAATGTTAATAGATTCACATTGATCAACTCAAATTTTAGGTACATCTTTGTACAGAGGATGATTGGAGTTATTTAATCTGTAAATCTGGAACTAAGACAACTTCATTGTTATGATAGTAACATTCTTAGTACCTGTATGTCAGCCAACTAGTCATGAGATCAAAGGAAGAAACCTCTTAGTCCAATTAATCAAACCTTTTTCATTTTACAGATGAGGTTCAGGATGATTTAGTGACTTACTCAAGGTCATAAAGGGCTGTGTCTAAACTCTTGGTCTCTGGCAGAAAATCTTTTCACATCATAAATAAGTAATATATTAAAACTGTTGTCTTGGAAATACCAGGAAATAATCAGAAAAAGTAAAAATGTTCCACAGAGCTTGGTCTTCTTTCTCACTTTTAAGCATTTTCTCATCTTCTGTTGGTGCTCTTCTAGCTCTCTGGAGCTGGTCTGTGGGTCCTTAGTGATTTTAGATTAGCTCAGTTGAAGCCATCTCCACCAACCGCCAAATGCCATTAACAAAACAGGCTAGCCAGGCTAGCTGAAGCAACAGAACTTGCTGGGGGCTAGATGGCAGGCAGCAAATGTCAGGCAAATTAAAGCACCACTGCCACTGCCTTGACTATCTCCCCTCAGACACTAGTGTAGTGAGGCCAGAACCTTGTACACAAGAACCTTGGGAATAGCAGTGTCCTCCAAACCAGTAGATCTGCTTCCAGCATTGTCCCCTACATCAATAATTGAATGGGAGAAATCATTGTGGAGGAGTCCATCTTCCTTATTACCACAGTCAATATCAATTCACCAACTACTACCAACAGGCAGATGGGCACAAGAGCCGTGCTAAAGGCACCATCTCCATGACCTTGTTCCTGATTTCACCTCAGTCCTCACAACCTTTATCTGGAGTGGCTAATTTGGGGAGAAGGGACCAGCTGTCCTCATCAACTGCCAGGCACCTTCCATTTATAAGACACACAAGTGATCCTAGCTGAAGCAGCAAGGCACAAGGAGAGACCGGGGGCAAGGTGTGCTGTACAGGTCAATCTACCAACACCCTCTTCCTTTACGGCCTGGTAACATACCAGGGCTCCGACGCCAAAGGCCTTTGGAATGGTAATGCTTATAGTCTAGTGCCTACAGCCATCATCTTGTGAAGCAATCCCTCCGGAAATACAGCCACCCACTTCTCCTATAGTTACTATAGTTACATTTATTGAACATCTAGAATAGAAAGTTCTTGTCACCATAGTCTTTGACACACTCATATTCAATATATTTTTTAAAATGATATGACTGTGTGAGTGTAAATGCATTAAAGAAGTATTATTATATACTTTGTACCCTAAGGAGAATGGTACCTTTCTATGTGATTTGCAGCTGAACCATCTTTGCATGTTGTCTCCTCCAACATATGTATACGTTTTCCTGTATGTATAGTCTTCCCTATGCATTTTTCCCCATTTGAATTTCAGCTCTTTGAGAGTTTGTCATATATTGCTATTTGCATCCCCAGTGCATTACAAATAAAAAGCACTTAATAAATGTTTTATTCATTATTCATTCATTATTTAATTTTTTAATGTTACCTATAGATATAATGTGAATTTTCCCAATACAAATATTTACATAAAGTTGGTTTTTGTTGATGTTGTTGTTGTCAGTATTTATTGGTGGTGGCAAGGGGGGAACGGATGAAATTAAAGGCATCTTTTTTGCCTTTCTTTGTGACCCCAGTATACAGAGCCTGGATCATAATTAGGGCTTGATAAATATTTATTGACTGACTGACATAAAATGATATTAATGGAAAAAAGAGATAGCCTTTTTCTCTTTCCTCTCAGCTATGTGGTGTGATTGTCACATAGTTATAGGTATTTTTCAATAATTATATCATTTATAAAACTTTATATCTTTGCCCTGGTCAGAACATGTTTCAAACAGGTCAATTCTGAGGGCCACACCTCTGGAAAGATCATTGATAAGTTTAACAAAAAATTAGTGATTCTTAAACTGTGGTCTATAAAATTCTTGTTTTTATTTTAACAATAATATTTTCATATAATTGGGGTCCTATGTAATCTTATTTATTTCATATCATACACTTAAAAACTATTCTAAGAAGAAATACATAGAACTCATCAGGCTGCTTCAGAGATCCATGTTAGGGGAAAAAAGTCAAGAACTCCTGGTTGCTAGAAGGCAACCAGAACACTAAGATATATCATATGAGGCACCACGTGGAGCTGGATCTTATCCATTTACTAGCTGTGTGACCTTGGGTAAACTATCTGGGACTCACTTTTCTCACCTCTAAAATAAGGATAATAATGCCTGTTGGTTTTGCTTCATAAGGTTGTTGTTAGGAACAATGAGAAGTTGTATATAACATGTGGTAAATCTTAAAGCAATATATATATATGTATATCACAAGTTCATATATATATATATGTATATGTAAATTAAAAATATATCAAGATAGTTGTTTTTGTTATCTTTGACAATTGACAGAACTGAAGATACTTATATTAAAGAATCTTAAAGTTTGAAGAATTCTTGACTGGAGAAGATCCTAATAATCACATATAATTGCTTGAATGGCTTTCAGACAGAGGAAGAATTAAACTTGTCCTTGGTCATGGGGAGCAAGACAATATATGAAAGTTGTAAATAGTTCAAGTTTGACTGGATCTAAAAGGAGACTGGGATGCTTTAGACCCATCAAAGCTTTCTCTCCCAGGAGGAGATTAAGCACAAGCTGAATGATGTCTGAATACTTGTGTGGTGAATAATGGGAAATCGAGCTTCATAATCCTTTTTTTTCCTAGTAAATGAAACAAAACATTGAAAAAAATGATTTTATAATCATGAAATAGGTGCCCTTGCAGAGTTCATAAGTGGGTTCTAAAGTTTTAGACAGAAAGTAACAATATGTCTTAGTCAAATTTGTGGAGAAGAGGCAAATGGGTAAAGTTAACTCAGGAGAGAACAAGAATAAACCCATTTTTTTCTTTTTACATTTATTCCAGTATAACAACCCTCCTATAATCATCCTGGTGAGATAATGGCAAACTTGGAAGAGAAAAATATACCTATCATCTGGAAGGAAATTGCTAAACCATGCAAGGTGAATTAATTCTTCCAGTCTATCAGGATAAAATTTAGAGAATATTTATGGAATTGAGACAAAGTAAAAAGAAAGCCAACCTAATAGACCTCTGTAAATAGTTCCTCAGATAAATTGGGTAAGCTAGGAGGGCTAATACTTTTGTCTGAGTCACTCTGACTGAGTTAATTATTTAGGGGATACAGAACAGAGTCGAGAATGTCCAATCAAATTTTAAAATTAGGAACATCTAAAAGTCACATTAAATCTTCAAATTCAGGATGGAAATAGACATCAGGATCTGTGGTAAAGCAAATACAGCAAACAGAAACACTACTCCAAAAACTGGGAGCAAATCATCATGCCAAAGTGAGGAGCAGTGAATGTAAAAAAATGAAATGCTACCTCAATAGCAGAGTTAGGGTCTAGCCTAGGGAAATACCTCGTTTTAGTTTCACAGGTTGTAATAGAGTAGGAGCTCAGAGGCAGATTACCTGAAGAGAAAATAATACTTTTCATAATTAAATACCCATTTTCTCTTCCTTTAGCTGAGCCCATTTTACAGGTTAATTCCTTTGTGACTAGACTGCTGGGTCCTCTGACAGATGGTTGTTTTGGATAGTTCCCAACACCAGCTTCTGTCCTAGGGTATTCAATCCAGACCGATGTATTAGTATTCTTTTCCAAATGGGTATATATAGACCTTTGTGAAAAAATAAGGACAATATCTTTCTCACTTTTACCTTGGATGTCATATAGATTCATAAATTTTGAGCTAGAAAGGACCTGAAATATCTTCTAATCAAGTGGTTTTCACCCTTTTGGCACAGGAATCCTACCAAGCCATGGAGTTATTGCAAGTGATCTGATGATACACTAATAAACAAGTGTACCTTTTGCAGAATTAACAAACATGTCTCATGTAAGTTACTATAAATAAATTACTAGTTTCCAATGTATGTATATGATATTTTTTTCTGAGGGATTTCATTTAAAAAATGTTGCTCAACTCAGAAAATATTTTTGTCGTGTATTTTCTTAAACACTTATACTAATTATCAGTTAATTTCTTGAAGCCTCATTCATTTAATTTATAAATAAAGATAATAATGCCAGCAGTACTTACTTCAGGGTTGTTATAAAGATCAAATAAGACATTGTTTGAAAATGTGTTTTGCATAGCATAAACTACACCTTAAAGTCAGAGATGATTTTTTTTTCCTACTAATGTTACCACTTCTATCTTGTTAAACTCCACAGAAACTGTGTCTTCAAAAAAGACTGAGAACCTCTAACCTAGACAAACCTCACTAGTTCTACCCTTTTACAAATAAAAAAAAAACTAAGACTCGGACAATTTAAGTCACTGTTGTAAGAATACTCAAAACATAAATAACATAACTTCAATTTGAATAAAGGTCTTATAAATCTGCTTTTCTCATTATATTGTGCTGCTTGTCTTTGTACTTATAGACAGCTTGATATTACTATAAAAACCTTGGGGTAGTGGTAGAAACTAAGAATTTATTGTATTACATAGTACTATATTCCAGGTATTATGGTAAATGTTTTAGAATTCTCCTAATCTTCACAATAAATTTGTGAGGAAGTTTCTGTTGTTATATCATTTAAAATTGTGGAACCTGAGGCAAACAGAGTTTAAGTGACTTGCCCAGAATCACCCAACTAATAAGCCTCTGAGTCCAAATTTCAACTCAGTTCTTCCCAACTCTAGGCCACCAATCTAACCACTGTAGAACCCCTGTTGCCTCTATTTGAGTATGGCTAACATGAATGAGCTATGAGAAATTGTGTTCTTATGAAAACTCATATTCTTTAGGCAGAGTAAGAAAAATCAACTAACCAACTTACAGTTCTTATCCCAAATAGTCCCAATCACAACTCAGTGAATATACCACCTCTCCAGCTAAATCTTAATATATCTCCTAACATTAGACTTCCAATTGTCATTATTGCATCACATTCCACACCTTTGTCTTTTCACTCTACACCATTATCCAGCTATCATTTTTTGCTTAATTCATTTCTAAGAGTATAAATGGATATTAATATTTAATGCAGTTAAAGAATATGGATATAATATGTCTCCTTGAGTGTACATTGCTTAGTTCTTTCCTTGTTGCATAAGTGATAAAAATTCATTGGTTACATGAGAAAACCGATGTTACTATGTTCTTCCATAATTTCCTGTATCCTTCCTAGATATAATTTTCCCAAAAGATGAGAATTACTGTTTTTATAATATGTTAGTTGAATTTATATCATAATTCTTGGAAGCAAATATCACACAGTATCCAAAAATAACTAGCATATGTATGTATATATGTATGTATGTGTAATGGCAAGCAAAGTGGGACTTTTCATTTTACTCTTTTTTTCCTTTTGGAGTTCTAGTTCTTCTCAGCACTAAGGTAATCAGGTTCTTTGACTGAGATTTTCTTTTGTTTCACTGGAGAGTCTTTGATTGAATCAAGAGTCTTTGATGACCTGCTTAAGTCACAAGAAAGCCTAAGTCACATGAGTTTGAGTCACTTGGTTGTGATGCCCTCTGATTGTGAAGAAGTGTATATATATATTCTGGAGTTAGCAGTTTGCTTTGGAGGCTTACTCATTGGAAGAGTGTTCCTGAGACTTGGTCAAATGAGACTCTGGGTAGCTGTTAAGGAGCCCCCTCATTCCCCCACTTTGAAAACCAAGATGCTGGTGTTTTGTCTCTGGTAACTATGTATGTATTGCTGTGGACAGACATATAGTAGCCCTGTCTGCTGATTTGAGTCATTTGCTCTATTTATATAATTACTGCTTATAATTTCTGCTTGTGTTGTCTCTGAAGTTCATGGTGCTGACTTTTTCCACTGAACTAAGTGAATGATATATGTATGGTTAATTAAATTAAGATTGAAAACCTCTTAAAGTTTCTTTCATTAGAAAAGCAGTTCAAAGAACCTGTGTTAGCAGCCTTTCTGTGTGCTGGTGTTGTTGGTCGTATACCTCCACAGCAGCTGCTGTAGCAACAATTCGGCTAGCAGCTGTTGTGGGGTGTAAGACCAATCAAGGCTAGCAACACAAGCTGCCAGCACAGGTTCTTTGATCTGCTTTACTAAGGAAAGTAACTTTAAGGGGTTGACAATTTCACTTTAATCCCACATACAAATATTGTTCGCTTAGTTCAGGGGGAAAAGATCAGCCCTCTGAACTTCAAGGCAAGATACAAACAGAAATTTCAAACATCAACAGACAGACCTTGTGTGATCAAATTACCATACATAATTCACTCCCTCACTGCCTGGATGGCCAAGTAGGATAGATTCCCCACCCCCTGCCCAGACCCCTGGTTCCCCAGTATCCTTAAGTGTATGGGCTCTATGTAAATATCTCCAGGCCTCCACTATTGTGTGCCCTAAGTTTAGTGCTCATGGTATCATTGGACCCTAATTCCATTTAGCCACTGAGTTAGATTAGCATTTATATAGAAATATTTACTTCAAAAGATATAGTCACAAATATAAAGAACGTATTCCAACAACACATCAAAGACAAAATCTCCTCCCCCTTTCTGCCAACTCAGTCTCTAGGGAGGGGCAGGGCATTAGTATTTCAGTCCTTCTATTGCACATTCTAAGTTACAAGTGCAAATATTCTCCATCTGATCTCAAGTCCCAGGCAACTAGTATTCATGTGACTTCCATGATTGGATTGGCCTACTGGATGGATGACTACACCATTCTCTCTGAAATCTTCACTGCAAGGTTGGCATGGCTACTACTAGGTCTTATGTGGATCACTATTGGCACCCGAAAGTAGGAAGGAAAATGATAAAAATGAAAAAAAATGCCCCTAGGCTAATTTCTCAGAACCAGAGTTTAAAAAATGGAGAGAAGGGAAAAGAAGTCTGTCCCCTCTTATCAGTATCATTGTGACTATGCTTGGAATGAACTGTTATCTTCATCTTCAGAACACGACCAATATTATTGGCCAAAAAGAGAACAAAATAAATGGTTCTGTCTCAACAGTTTTAAAGACACAAGAAGGCAAGTAAAGGGAGCTACCTTCATCCAAGTGGTAAGGGATACAGAAGTGTCCATTTAAAAAACAAAAACAAAAACTCTGGACAGTTCCAAAGGCTGCTCAAGGGTGTTTCCATATTAGGTGAACTGGGTATGCACAGGAAAGAATAGGTAACACACATGCTTACTTATTTTCTCCATCATTTGAATGCAAGCTCTTTGATAATATAAATTGTTTAATCCTCCTGATTTCTATCTTAGTTATTAGCATATTGCTGGAACATAGATTTTTAAAATATGTTAATTTATTAATTGGAATTATCCTTAACACTTCTCTCAATCCCACTGACTCATATGTCATCCACTATCAAGTGTGGTTGATTCTACCTGCACAGCATTTCTCTCATCCATCCCATTCTTTCCACATAGATTACTTTATCAACTCCTACCAGGGGTATAAAAGAGGACCCTGACTCTTTCATTTCCCATTTCCAATACATTTTTTTCGAAAAGTTGTCACTTTGATATTCTTAAAAGCAATCTGATTATATTATTCCCCTACTAAATATTTTCAGTGGATCCCCTTTTCTTCCTGAGTAAAATGCAAAATCCTTGATCTGGCATTTGAATCCTTCCATAATACAGATCTGAACAGTGTTTCCAAGTTCATTCAGACCCTTCATATTCTCTGTTCTAGTGAAACTGGTTGGCAGAATGTTCCCTCTTTGTGATAGCCCATCTTCTTTCTCAATGTTTTTGCATAGGTAGTCCGCAGTGTTTGAAATGTATTTACTTGTGTTTTTTAGAATCCTTAGCTTCCTTCAAAGAGTAACTCTATTGGTATTGTTCTCATCCTCTTAAGCTTACTGTGTACAATTTTCTCTATTTTTTATTTATCATTCTAGGTTACAGATGTAGAGCTAGAGGAGACCTTTGATGTCACCTGTTCCAACTTCCTCCACATATGAGAAATCAAAGTCATAGAGATATGGAATGATGTACTTAGTCACATAGAAAGAAGAGGCTGAAGGAGGATAGAAAGCAATAACATCCTCTGACCACTCCTAACACTTTATTCAATGCATTCTGCTAACTACTCTCCCTGTAGAATGTAAATTCCTTGAATATTGGGAAAAGCTGGTTTTTTTCTCTGTATCCTCAGATCTAACTACATGCTTGCTTATACACAGTAAATGTTTAATATACATTTGATAAAAATTAATTGAAATCCAGGTCTTACAATAATAAATCCAATGTCATTTTAAATGCATCCCATTAACTTTTGTTATATCATTTTTATGTTTATTTTCTTAGAAGAGCTATTTTGACCCCACATAAGCACTTATTTACTTATTTTACAAAGAATAGTAGCAAAGTTGATTTTCCATATACAGCATATTAGAACCAGGACTGCAGAAAGCTTAGAAATCATATGTCCAGCAATACCAGTTGCTCTGACAGCCTGACAGTGAGGAAAGAGACAGGAAGAAAAATCACCCAAAATACCATAAGGTATAATAATTAATGCACGTAATGATGCCCTTCAGCCATCAAGAATATGTCAAATTATGTTAACTACATTTCCATGAAAGTGGTTAATTTATTTTAGAAACTTTTTTTGTCAAAATGTTTACAATGATAATAACTGTGTACTTTTAGGAGTAATCTTTAGCTATCAGGGAAGTTCACTTAATGCAACATAGCTAAGTTTCAAATGATGTTAGATACGTGGAATAAATGGTTGTTAATTGACAGATTGATTCATGGAATGTCCGTGTGGTTACTTCCTATTTATCTAAACTGCATGCTTAGAGAAAGGCAGCATTTCTTAGTGAATAGACACACAACCTCAAGGCCAGAAAGATATGAGTTTAAGTTAAAACTGGACACATGGTGACTGCATGACCTTGGAATAACAAAGTTATTAATTCAACATTCTTTGTAATTTATAAGTTCAGAGAGTTTTCTAGGGCACTGAAAGTTTAAGAGAGTTTCTTTTTGGCATTCTCTAAGCCAGGGAAATCTTAGGTTCAGTCCTGATCTCTATGTTTGAAAAACAAACTTATTTTAAATTCAGAGGTCTTAAGTTTGGTATTGTGTCAGCATGCAGCAAAGAAGAATATTGTGTTTGCTCTGAGAGCCTATTTTGCATATCTTTGAGTTGGTGGTATTCTGGGAAGTCTCAAGCAAGGAGATAACTAGGAGGTGTATGTTTCTCCTTTTTTACATTAAAAGGGCTTCCTTGAAGGGGAGGTATCTCCTTTTATTATGATAGATGAGATTCTGGAACATTTTTTTCTCCTCATAATCTGCCATTAATGATATAAAGTCCTAAGTAAATATATCTGTTTTATAGTCATTAAAAGTCAGGATTTCTAGGGCTTTGAAAGATGTGTTGGTATCTGAGTTTATCAAATGGCTTCATCAAAGCAAAACACTGGAATTGAGTTAGTTGCACCATTGAAGATGTAATGTCAATGTTGTACATGTCATCCAAGAATATGTTCTAGATCTCTACATCTGAAGAAATAGATTTCACACTTGAATACATCGCTATAATCCATATTTTTGCCTATGATTTTGTGGCATATTTTCATTGATGTCATTGCATAGTCAGTACTTAGAATAGTTGTGGAACTTTGTAAGCACTTAGTAAATGCTTGTTGCTTGATTAATTGGAACGTTTTCTCTATTTTTACAAATACTTCATGAGTATTTCAAAGGACCGGTGCTTTTATCAGAGGATGTACCTCCTAACCAATGTAGATTCATACATTCCTAACAGATCCAAATTCTATCACTTAGTGTCTGGTAAATTTGGGGGTTTGGTGAGACCTGTAATTTTATTGGTATAGGGAGAGAACTCTGTGAGGAAATTACTTCAACCAATGCAGATCAGCATCTGTTCTGCATCTCAGAGTCCTTGAATTGCTTGTCATAACAAGAGTTTAAGAGACTTGCTCAGGGTAACACAGATCAGTATATACCTGGATGGACTTGAACCCAGGTCTTCTAGACTTTGAGGTCACCTTTATATCCATCACTCTATGCTGCCAAATTTTACTTATTTCTTCTCCATTTGACATTGTAGCTCATAAAATAATAACTTGTTATTTGATAACAAAACTATCAACATCATTTTTTTTCTGGACATGTCTGGATTAATCCTTGTACACATGATCCATCAGCCATCCAGTAATGAAGCTCTTCCAGGTTCACAGAATCTGTTGGCATTTGTGCCCTGCTAACAAACCATTTGAAAAATCAGAGTTACTTGAGCATTGATAATACTTCAGGAAATGATTGTAAATTGGAATAAACCAAATGATCTTTTGTACATATATAATGGACCTCTTTGGCAGGCTACTGAAGTCTATGTAACTCTTCTCAAAATAATAAAATAATGTCTTTAAAAATCATGATTTATGAAAAAATTAAATTTTGATTAGAAGTTAGTGAAAATTTTATACACAGAGACTATATATATGTATGCATATATTACATATATATTATATGTATATATTATGTATGCATATGTTTGTGTGTGTATGTATGTAAGAAAACTATCTCCAGACCCATTGTGGGGGTGTCTATGGAAACCAGTTTAAGAAAACTTCCCCAGGGGGTGGGTAGGGCAGAGCCAAGATGGTGGCTGGAAGACAGGGACTTGCTTAAGCTCTCCCACAGGTGCCTCCAAACACCTATACAAAAATGGCTCTGAACAAGTTCTAGAATGGCAGAACCCATGAAACAGCAGAGGGAAGCAAGGCTCTACCCCAGGACCACCTGGATGGTCACGGGGCAGGGTCTATCACATGGAGCTGGGAGTGGAGCAGAGCCCAGCATGGCTGTGCCAGGACCAACCAGACTGGGATCCAGGTGTGACAGGACATAGGGCCTGCTGAGCTGTGGCACTGAGCTGTGGCAGTTACCAGACTTCTCAATGCACAAACACCAAAGACAACAGAGCAAGTTAGTGGGAAAATATTCTGGGACTGAGTGAAAGGAATTTGCGGTCAGACACTGCCCCAGGTGCAATGGAGGTGTTAAAGCTCTTAGGCTGCTTCCAGAGCTACAGCTCTCAATGCTTCCACCCCTAGGCCCACCTGGTGGGAGGAATTAAGTGGCAGATTAGAGCAGGAGGGCACAGCCTGCTTTGCCCTGCCTGGAGCTGGGCCACAATCCTGGTTGGCAGTTCTTGGGGAAGAAGAAGCACTGGTGTGGCAGAGCTTTCTGTGTAGAAGTAGCTCTGAAAACAGCAGGGCAGCCCCTAAAGAGTGGGACAATGTATTTTCCATTCTACAAGCAGCCATACCCCAAGAAAAAGCTCAAGGATAGAGTAGTTGACTGGGAATATTAACAGGAAGTGAAAACAGACTCAAATTCAGACTCAGACTGGGATTTTTTTTTGTTGACAAAGAAGACCAAAATATACAGCCAGAAGAAGTCAACAAAGTCAAAGAGCCTACATCAAAAGCCTCCAAGAAAAATATGAAATGATCTCAGACCACGAAAGACATCAAAACGGATTTGGAAAATCAAGTAAGAGAAATAGAGGAAAAATTGGGAAGAGAAATGATAGCGATGAGAGAAAACAATGAAAGACAAGTCAATTACTTGCTAAAGGAGACCCCCAAAAATACTGAAGAAAATAACACCTTAAAAATAGACTAACTCAAATGGCAAAAGAGCTCCAAAAAGCCAATGATGAGAAGAATGCCTTGAAAGACAGAATTAGCCAAATGGAAAAGGAGGTCCAAAAGACCACTGAAGAAAATACTACCTTAAAAATGAGATTGGAGCAAGTGGAAGCTAGGGACTTTATGTGAAATCAAGATATTATCAAACAGAACCAAGATATGAAAAAATGGAAGACAATGTGAAATATTTCACTGGAAAAACCACTGACCTGGAAAATAGATCCAGGGAAGATAATTTAAAAAATTATTGGACTACCTGAAACCATGATGAAAAAGAGAGCTTAGATATCATCTTTCAAGAAATTATCAAGGAATACTGCCCTGATATTCTAGAGCCAGAGGGTAAAATAGAAATTGAAAGAATCCACAGATCACCTCCTCAAAAAGATACTACAAAGAAAACTCCTAGAAATATTGTCGCCAAATTCCAGAGCTCCCAGATCAAGGAGAAAATACTGCAAACAGCCAGAAAGAAACAATTTGGGTATTGTGGAAACACAATCAGATTATCACAAGATCTAGCAGCTTCCACATTAAGGGATCAAAGGGCTTGTAATATGGCATTCCAGAGGTCAGAGCTAAGATTAAACCCAAGAAATCACCTACCCAGCAAAACTGAGTATAATGCTCCAAGGCAAAATATGGATTTTCAATAAAATAGAGGACTTTCAAACTTTCTCACTGCAAAGACCAGAGCTGAATAGAAAATTTGACTTTCAAACACAAGAATCAAGAGAAGCATGACAAGGTAAACAAGAAAGCGAAATCATGAGGTAGTTAGTAAAGTTGAATTGTTTTGTTTACATTCCTACATGGAAAGATGGTGTGTATGATTCATGAGGCCTCAGTATTAGGGTAGCTGAAGCAAATATATATATATATATATATATATATATATATATATATAT
>CM053622.1:262397080-262415540 GCA_028646595.1 Phalanger gymnotis | reverse complement strand
GAGGGGGAATGGGTAAATCTTGCTCTCATCAGATTTGACTTGAGGAAGTAATAACATGCACACCCAATTGGGTATCTTACCCCACAGGAAAAAAGAAGGAAGAAAATAAAAAAGGGGGGGACCATAGAAGGGAGAGCAGATAGGGGGAGGATGTAATCAAAAGCAAACACATTCAAAAAGGGGCAGGGTCAAGGGAGAAAATTGAATAAAGGGGGACAGCATAGGAGAGAGAAAAATATAGTTATTCTTTCACAAAAAATCATGAATATTGTAAAAGAGTTTTCCATAATGATACACTTGTGGCCTATGTTGAATTGCTTGCCTTCTTAGGGAGGATGGGTGGGGAGGGAAGAGGGTAGAGAATTTGAAACTCGAAGTTTTAAAAGCAGATGTTCAAAAAAAGAGTTGGTTTTGCATATGCAACTGGGAAATAAGATATATAGGCAATGGCGCATAGACATCTATCTTGTCCTACAAGAAAGTAAGGGAAAAGGGGATGGGGGGGGGTGTGGGGTGGTGGAAGAGAGGGTTGATTGGGAAATGAGGCAATCAGAATATACTCTATCTTGGAGTGGGGGGAGAATAGAAATGATGAGAAAATATGCAATTCAAAATTTTGTGGAAATTAGTGCTGAAAACTAAAAATATTAAATAAGTAATAATTTAAAAAAGAAAACTTCCCTGAATACTCTTGGGCAAACAGATTTGAGTGGTGGGGCATATAATACTAACAATCCAATGAATCAGGAATGCAAATTTTTGTCTTTTCATCATTCTCTTTTATTTAAATATTCTCATGCTATTCAACTCTCATTCCATGTAGCCTACATGCCTGAACACAAGTACTCCTACTCTGGGCTACTGGGTCTCCAGTTTTCTGATTGGTGAGATTCTATCAAAACTAGTTGGATCCAGATCCACCCTTCTTCTCTTATTCTGTAGTCCTCATCCTGCCTTGCCATATGTTCAATTGACTCCCTTGAAATTCTGATTCTGGAAACAATAAGTGAATGCCTACTATCATTACTCAAAATCACATATCAACAAATTTTCCTATGACACCACTCATCATTCCTGTGAAATTCCTAAGTCTGACACCCCTCTCTAGCCCTGACTAACCTATTGTGTGTATGCTCCTCAAAGGCATTGACTCTTTTTGTATTTGTTATTATTGTTGTTGCTATTGCTTATATTTGTATCCCAGAGTTTAGCACAGGGCCTAGCAAATGGTAAACACTCAACAATTATTTCTCTATTCATTCATTCTTTGTTTTCTGACTTCTTATTTGTCTCTGTCTTGATGTACCTGTTACTAATACTATTTATCTGTTTGCATATTTTGGTCTTGAGGTTTAATTTCATCCAAATAGGGAATTTCTTTTGTGGAATACCACTCAACTGATACAGATCAGCTCCAACCCTGCCTTATGGAGGACACAGCCTATGATTTTTGAAAGAAAATAGGAATTCTAGGAGGAAGAAGTCAGAAAGGCATGCATCCCATGCATGGGAGTAAGCTATATAAATCAACAATTCAAATCAACAAGGAATTATTGAGTGTCCACTCTGTGCAAAGCATTATTTTAAGAACTGGGGATACCAAGGAAGTAAGAAAAAATAAACTGGCCCCTACTATCAAGAAGTTCATAGTCTAAAATGAAAGAAAATTTGCAAATTACATACAAAATAGACATACAACATAAATCAGAGATAACCTTGGAAGGAAGGTACTAGGAGAATTGGGAAAGGCATCTAGGGAAGAAAGGATTTTTGCTAGGAAAACTGGGAAGTTAGAGAGTAGGAAGATTATGAAGTGATTTAAAATCAAACAGTAAATTTTATATTTGATTCTGGAAGTAATACGAAGCCATCATAGTATGTTAAATGTGTGGAAGTGGAAAGTGGGGAGAAAGTGAAATGATCAGACCTGCACTTTAGGAATATCAGTTTGACAGCTGAGTGGAGGATGGACTAAAGTAGGCAGAACTTGAGGCAGGCAGATTAATTAAAAAGCTATTGTAATAGTCCAGACAGGCAGTGATGAGGGCCATGACCGTACAGCAGCAGTGGCAGAGGAGAAAAGTGGGGTGTATGTGAGAGGTTTTCTAATGGTAAAATCATCATTTTTAGCAACAGATTATATATGATATCTAAAATGTCTAAGCAACAGTTTAGATATGTGAGAGAAAGTGGAGAGTTGAGAATGACACCTGCATTGTGAAGCTGGTGACAGTGAGGATGATGATATCCTTTAAAACAGGATGATAACATTCAGAAAATAAAAGGATAATGAGTTTAATTTTTGAAATGTTGAATTTAAGATGTCTACAGGACATTCATTGCAATAGAAGTAAAAGATGTAAACCTGGAAATCAGGAAAGAGGTTAAGGCTGGATATAAAGATCTCAGAATCTAATAGAGATTATATATATACACACCCACAAACAAACATATATGTGCATATATATATATATATGCATATATGTATGAATTGAGACAAAAGATGGCCTAATATATCATCACAAAAATATCAGTCTTAGAGGGGCACATAGTAGGTACTTAATAATAGGTACTATCATTTAGTAGGGATGTATTTGTAGAGCCCATAGCAGATTGCATGTCATCTTGGGGAGGGAGGATGAGAAAATTTAAAACTTATGGAAATGAATTGTTGAAAACTTAAAATGAATAAATTAATGAAAAAGGAAGAAAAAATATAATAGGTACTGTTTATTATTTGATTGCTGTCTGACTATAAGCCTGGGCCTTTTATCCACTGTAATTTGTTGCTTTTAAGTCCCATATTACAGATGATAAAACTGAAATTCAGAATGACTGATTGACTTTTAAAAAATCACATCAAAGTAGAGGAGCCCAAACCCAAAGAATCTAATTTCTCTGAGTCCAAGGCCCTTATCATACACAGTGTGTCTCATGAGTTACGATAGCTCATCTTAAATATGTAAGAGTTATTAATTTGTTTCAATAGTTAAAAATCAATATGATTTTATAAATGAGGAAACATCGCCTAACCATTTTCTTTCTGTTTCCTTGGGAAGAGCTTTGTCCACCTTCATCTCGATCCAATTATAGACAGACAAAGCAATTTAATGCATTGTGAGATTGCTTTGTTGTGATGGCTATGCTATTTTAATCATCAGTCACAAATGTACTCTAGCTCCTTGACAAAAAATGAATATTTCTGAGTCTTAAAAAAATCATCTGATGCTTTTACCATGAGGGCAGCTATAGTGAGAATGTTTTGTGATTACTTAGACAGATTCTGTGAAGTCTGGATTAAATCAAAGGGCTGCACTTGAGGACCTAGAGGGCCACATGTGGCCTTGAAGCGACATGTTCCCTACCCCCAACTTAGAATAACAGATGCGTTACTATACCATTTCCAATTTTTTGTGATCTGAGAGTCATACAACTGATTTTCAGTTGATTCAGAGCAACAGAACTGTAGGCGTAATTACATAGATAAATTGCATCTTAATATATTATTAAATTAGAGTTTTAATAAGCAAGAATATTTAAGGCATCTTATGTTGTTTAAGATAAATCAATTACATTGCAATGTGTTTTCCTTAGATTTATTTAATTTCTGCAGGTAACCAAAGGAACTGTTGTGGGTGTTAAATACTTGCTTCTCATTGCCTAATAGATGGTTTTCCAAACAAATTTAACCATGGAAGACTCTTGCCCTTGATGTAGGTTCATGACACTTGTGAGGACGAAGAAATACTCTAAGAAAAAAGAAGGGGGAGGGGTTGAGAAATAATGAAAAAATTAGGTCAATCTTTAAATAGAATTTAGAAGTGCAAGTGATTTCCACTAGGAAATCATCTAGCTATCCCATCGTACAAATGAGGAAAACTATGTGGGAAGAATTAATTTACCATCTGCATGTTTTGGGGCTTAATTTTTTCCGCTATAATATAGTGTGGATGGAATGAATGATCTCTGAAGTCTTTGTACCACAAAATCGATGAAATAATGGTTTTAATTAGTATGAAGGGTCATCATGTGTTAATCCAGAAATCCAAATTCCATATTCAGGTACTATCTTTTTAACCACGTGTTCTGTTCTCAGATCTGTCCTTCTCTTTTGAAGCTTTTACCTTCAATGCTGTTGTAGTCTGGACTCTAAAATCAGAGCTCTCTTAACTCTTAATTCACATTCAGTGTTGAGAGGAAATGAAGCAGTAATGACTCACTGAACATTTCACAAGGGAGGTTTACTTTGTTCTAAAAGAGAAAGTATATGTAACAAATATTGCTGGCACTTAATTTCTCTGGATGAGCCCTGCCCCCATCTCCATCTGAAAACTCATGTAGTCAGGTAGTCATCAGGGTATAGGTAATCCTAAGGTCTTGGGTACCCACCAAGTATTAGAGGCATTGAGCCCATTTGGCTTTAGCTTTTTGTTGGCCCTCAGTCAAGAAGCTAGTCAGAGGACCCGAGGTCAATTACTTTTCAGGTGGAGGGAGTAACATTACCAAGGAATCCACTAAATAAACTGGAGCCTAAGGAAACTGGATAGGGCTTGTGTATAGAGAGAAAGCTCTGTCAAGCTAAGGAAACTGCTGTCCTAAAATAAATGAATAGTGAAAACCTCTTTCTCTCTCTTTGCTTTCTTACCCTTTTAGCATTTTATCACCTTGTTAGTAATACATAATGTCTTACTTTGTCCTACAATTTTGTTATACTCAGCTTGCTTTATTTACTTTGTCTTATAAAATTTTTCTTCTCTAATTCCTCTTTCTCAGCCTCTTCCCTGTTTTCCTTTTATCCACCCCCCAAGCTCCCACACAGTTCAATCATTTCAGTTGTGTCTGACTCTTTGTGACCCCATTGGAGTTTTCTTGGCAAAGATACTGAGGTGGTTTACTATTTCTTTTTCCAGTTCATTTGACTGATAAGTAACTGAGGCAAATGAGATTTAGTGATTTCTCCAGGGTCACAGGAATTTTCTGATGCCAAATTTAAACTCATGAAGATGAATCTTTCTGACTTCAGGCCTGGCACTCTAACCACTGTGCCATCTAGATGACCCAAAACAACAACAGCAACAGGACAATATCAGCAACAACAACTCCCATTGACTAGTGTGTTGGTAAATGTTTAATAATTGGCTCCCAGAAAACAGAAGGCACACCTTTAAATTTAATCTGAATTATTAACATTTTCTCCATCACTTTCTTAAGTCTAGGCAATCAAGATTATAATAAATTGAGCCCCTATTTGCAGTCATTATCTATTTATAAGGTGTAAATACTCACACTAATAATTAACCAATCAGCTCTGAAGTCATATGAGCTAACTCCAAGATACCCTTTCCTCTACATTTTTTTCAGGTTGAATATTTCTCCTCTTCACCCTTTTTATGTTCTTCTCCTTCTGGCCCTTCTTCAACTTCTCTTCCTCAGTTTTTTTTTTCTGTTCTAATTTAAATAAAATCCATAGTCAATGAATAAGTATTTATTAAGTGTTTTTTTTTATCCTCTAGGCACTCTGGTAATTGCTGAGAGAGAGAGAGAGAGAGAGAGAGAGAGAGAGAGAGAGAGAGAGAGAGAGAAGAGAGGGAACATGACCAGATTCTTAGGGAGTTCATTAACTTTTATACTTTTAATAGAGTGTTAGTGCAGCAAGAAAACTTAATGATTATTTCATGTAAATTTTTTGTTTTATTTTACAAAGAAGGAAGTGTAGATCCAGTAAAGACAAGTATAAATGACTATTGAATTGAAATTAAATTTTAGTCATAAAGATAAATATAAAGATAAATAAAACTCTGTCCTTACCTATAAAGAGTAGAAAATATGACTAACATCAAGAGCTTAGCATCTTGTCCCATAATAAGATAGAGACACAAATTAGATGAGTTTTAATGTCATTTTTAATTCTGACATTAATTAAATGTTTATGATCATTATCAGTAGTGGAATAAATGGAAAAGTCAAAATTACATGGTTCCTACCCAATTTCATAAGGACAATATGCCACATATACAAATAATTATATGCAATATGAGGTAAGTCTTGAAGGATAAGTATGCTTTCAACAAATAGAGAAGAGGACAAGGGAAGTAAGACATTTTAGACATTTGTACCTGTTTTTGTTTTTTTGGGGGGGGATGGTGGGTGTTACAATACTATCCAATCAACCCAATTGAATTACTTCTTTTGTTGTCGTAAATACATTTGCTTTATGCATAAGTAAATTTGCATTTGCAAAATATTTGCTTCGTTTATTTTCATGAAAGGTCCATTTTTCCCCCTAAGTTTTGTTCAGCTAAGTTTATCTTGCCTGTAAGCCTATGTCTTCGGCCTTCTGGAATTTAACATTTCAAATTCTCCTCTATTTTTTAGTGGTAGCTGCTAAATTATATGTGATCCTGAGTGGCTACTCAGTATATGAATTCTTTCTGTCTGCCCAAAGTATGTTTTTTAAATTGGAAACTTATTTTTTTTGGCTATGATATTACTGAAAATTTTCAATTTTTTCAGAAGGTGACTGGTAAATCTCTTCTATTTCTATTTTGTCTTCTGAGTCCAGGAGATTTGGACAGTTTTCTTTTAAGATTTCTTGAAATGAAATGTCTAGGCTCTATTTTTGACATTTAGATAATCCCATGACTCTTAATTGTTTTTTCTACTTTGTTTTCTAGGTCACTAGTTTTTATTGTTAGATAGCTTACATTTTTATTTATTTTTTCCTCAATCACACTCATTCCATTCATTAAAAAAATAATAATTTATTGTGTTGTTTTTGGGTTTTTGTGTCATCTCTTCCAGAATTTCTAGTTGAGTTTATGCCCAAGCTATATTTTTCTGAGGCTTTTACATGTGTCTGAAGCATCCCTCCCACTGTAATACCTCAAGAATTCTTGATGAAAAGACCAGAGCTGCATAATGACTTTGAAATGCAAACACAGTAGTGAAGAGATACACTAAAAGGCAAAGGAGAATGAATGATGAATAAGAACTAAAAAACAGTAAATTAATTACACTCAAATATTTGGAGATGATGCATAAGTCCCTCTGATTCCTAATATTATTAGGATTCATAGAGGGAGGTCAATTACACAAGTCTCAGGAATGGTTTTTTTTACAGCTTGATGATTTAAAAAAAAGTGAATGGAAAAAGAAGGAAAGAGGAATACATTGTGGAGCAGATTAGTAGGAAAAGGAAGGTTGGGGAAAATTATTTCACATAATTAAAATGCACAAGTGGATATCTAATATAATGGGAGGTGGGACAAAGTGACTGACATGAACCTCATTCTCATCTAAACTGTTCAAAAGAGGGACAAATACACACATTTGGGTAGAGAAATACATTTCCCTCAATAGTGGAATAAAAGGGAAAGGGAAGCATGAGGGAGAGAGAATTAGAGAGAAGACATCTAAGCTATACATTGTCATATAAAAGATTCTCCAATCACTAATAATTAGAGAAATAAAAATAAAAGCAATTCTAAGGTTCTATTCTCTGTCTCTGTCTCTCTCTGTCTCTCTCTCTCTGTCTCTCTCTCTCTGTCTCTCTCTCTCTCTCTGTAACTGTTAATGGGGGAGTATAAGATCTTCCTTGCCCATCAATAGGCCTCATGTGAAGCCCATTAAGGGAAGCTTGCTTGCTTGCAGGAAGGCTTACACACTTTTTCTTAATTTCTAATTAGTCACTGAGCCTATGAGCTGAAAGAGTATATATTCTGTGAGGTGAGCTTTTGCTTTGGTGGCTCACTTATGAGAAAGATGTTTTGATTCCCTGGTCAAGACTCTGAGTGGCCATGTGTTCAGACCTCCCTGATTCCTCGGAGGTAAAAGCTCTCTCAATTCAGTGGTGGTTGTGAAGCTTTGATTCAGGTAGTAGAGCCCTATCTTTGGGTCTTTATTTCTCTTCTCTGTATATTTCCTGTGTTTGTATTGTATGTGACTAAAAAAAAGAAGATTGTTGACCCCTGAAATAGCTATTGTTCCTTAATAAAGCAGATAAAAGCACCTGCACTAGCAGCCGTCCTGAGTATGCCAGTGTGGTTGCTGTTACAGTCTGTCTCTCTCTCTCTCTCTCTCTCTCTCTCTCTCTCTCTCTCTCTCTCTCTCTCTGGCAAAGTTGTCAAAAAAAAGGAAAAGAGCAAATGTAGGAGAGGCTGCAGCAAAACAGGAACATTCACGTACTATTCATGGATGTACAAATTTGTCCAGTTATTTTGGAAAGCAATTTGGAACTGGGCAAAAAAAAGTTATTAAACTATTTATACCCTATGACTAGGGCCTACACTCTTCTTGCAATGTCAAAGAACTTGAAACTCAAGTGTATCTTTTGACTGAGGAATAGCTGAAAAAATATTATTTATTATACTGTAAGAAATTATAAATGGACAAGCTCAGCGAAGACTTTTATGAACTGATGCAGAGTGATGTGAGCTGACCTAGGGTCTCTCTCTCCCTCTCTCTCTCTCTCTCTCTTTATCTCTCTCTGTTCCTCTGTGTGTGTGTACATGTGTATGTATGTACACACATACACATATATATGTACATATAATAAAGATAAAGTAATTTGAAACATTTAATAATTCTGTTAAATCATTGTCTAGATGGATCATGCCTGACAGAAGGGTGTATTCTCAAGGTACAGATTGATACATATATTTTTGGAAATAACCAATGCTGGAATTTGTTTTGCTTGAATAAGCATATTTTACAAGTTTTTTTTCTTTAATAGTGAAGGGAGAAGTGGGAGAGGAAAAATACATTTTGTTTAATTAAAAACAAAATTCAATTTAAAAATAAAGAGCAACTCTATGAAACAGACATAAATGAAATATTGGGACCAATAAACCATGCTTCCTTAAAGTTCATAGTACAGAAGAAAAGAAAATCCAGTAATGGTCTTCCAAATAATCTTGTTTATAGTGGAAACATTTCAAATACATCGTAAAAGGTATTTGGTGTAAATATCCAATGCCCTAGAATTCTGCAGGGAAATTTACATAAAGAAGAAATTCTAAATACATCAGCAGAAATGATTGCAGTGAAGAGTAATAAAGGGAGGTGCTTAATTGAAATAACATGACACCACAGGGAAATCAATCACCAACTAAAATCTTGAAATAGCTTCTTTATAAAATGGGGGCAAGTGTAGGTAACTAAAGTAGACTATAAAATACTAGTATGCTACTGTAAAAATAAGGCCAGGACTGTTATAGGTCAGAATCAACTAAAGATTTCAGTAAATTCTAAGTGAAAGAAAAAAAAAACTTTTTTGTTCATTTTAGTTATGTTCGAAGCAAAAAAGAGATTTAAAATTGATTAGGACTTTTGTTTGTCATGAATAGATTGATGCTATTGGATGACAGTGAAATGACCATAAACTCAACTCCTGATTCTCTTTTCTCTTTCCAGGAAAATTATCTTTGAACTGGGAAGTAAAGATCAAAAGTAGTTGGGAAAAAGATAAGTGATATGGTAAGAAATAATTGACCTGTCTTCAATAGCTTCAGATCATCATAAAAACTGATGTACTGAATGATCTGAAAGGTATGTTGGTTGAGTTATATATGATGATGTTTGAAAGGTCATGGAAAATGGGTGAAGTGTAACAGAGCCAGGGAAGGGCATTTACTACTATTTTCAATAAAAAAGGAGAGAGTTTCTTCAAAATATCAGCATGAGAGGATGATTTTTTATTCCTGACAATATTCTGGGCAACATTGTTAAATGGATTTTGAAAGTTAGCAAAGAAAGTTATCACCATTAAATACCACGATGGCTTCTTCAAGAACAAGACCTAACAGACTAAGCTGATTTCCTTGTTTTTAATAGCATAACCATTCTGGCAGATGAGGGTACTACTTTCTACCTAGAAAAGACAAAATATATTTTTAAATATCTCATGCTATTCTTGTGGATAGACATTTTTAATTAGGTGATAATTTGGAATAGCCTGAATGACACTATGCAAAGAAAAGTTAATGGAAGAGTTCCATCTTGGAGAGAGGTTGCTAGTGAAAAATCACAGGGACATGTTCTTAGCAATGCAATATTCAGTAGTTTTATCAATGACTTGGATAAAACCACAGATGAAATGCTTATCCAATTTGCAAATGACCTGAACCTAGAATGAATAGAAAGAACATTGAGTGATACTTAGAATCAAGATTAAAAAAAAGTTAGAATGATAATAGCCTTTGTGACCTTCTGCCCTTGATTGTCTGACCTCCTAAAGCATATAAAAGTAGAGCATACTAGCAATCTAGATGCTTGAAAATTAACTCTAAACATCTAATTGCAATGGGCAGAGATATTAGCACTACTCCTTTCCCTCAGACTGAATACTTATCTATCCTAACTTAGGCCTAGCCATCAGGACCAGTCAATGGCAGCAAAATAATTGGAAAACTAAGCTCATGTTAATATGAAATGTATCTCTGTGGGTCTGCATAAGAAAACGAACTGACAAACATATATCAATTATGTGTCTTCTCACTTAAGAAGACCCTTCCACGAGTAATCGAAATGGAATTAAGCAGCTGATCAAGTCAGTACCAGACAAATCACTTCAGTACCACAACAAATTCCTGTACCAATTGGTTATTGAAATAAACACAATGCACACAGCTGGGGCCCCCAGAAAGGTCTCCAACTCACCTAAGAGGAAGCCAATGAAGTGAGGATTATTTGAACTTTTTGGCAATTCCAGGTGGTTCTCTTTTGCGTGTAGACGATGAGACTGAAATTCTTCCTATCCCTAACTCAAGTGATTGCAGCAATAGCAGCTAACTTCAGCAACAGATGCATTCATCACAAAGTTCTAGGAATGTCTAATCAGTGGATCTACAGTGCTTTCCCAACCCTGGCCCTCTGAATCATAGTCACAGTCATAATCCTTATTATGATCCTATGTGTGCTGCACTATATCTAGCACAAGCTCAACAATCCCTTTACCAGCTACCTTATATGTGCCAGAGATAGTAGAGCTTATATATGGATAATGGTGTGTAGGGATTAGGGATTGGATCCTTATCCAATTAAAATAGATTGACTTGGCATAGCCCCAGGCTCCATTTCTGGCCTCTTTATATAATGATAATCTTAGAGTAAAGTTTCTACTTCTCTACTTCTCATTGTGCCCACCAAAATGTACCATTCTATAACACAGATGAACAAGTCTGCGCCAGAAAAATATCACCTCAATAACACAATGTATCCATGTACAAACAGACCATGAAAAGGAAAAAAAAAACCTTTATTGGTTGTATAAATAAAACTCTGGAATGATATATTAGATTGAAGTTAATGTATTTTTAACAACTATGTACTACAATCAAGCTTTAACCATATATTAGTAATTAAGAATATAATCCCTGGACAATTAAGCAAATAGTCCACATTATTATACTCTAAAAAGTGAAGGAGAAGCATAGGTTCCCAAAGTCAGTGATACCACACCCTGGGAGGGGGGGTGCTTTAATTATCTCAGAGGGTTAGTAGTAGCCTGTGATGCATTTGAGGGTTGTTGAATAAAAATAAGTGAGTGGTGGACGCTTAGGGAAAAATAAAAAATAAGAAAATTTGGGGAAAAAATACATAACAGATGAAACATGTATGAAACAAGGTTCAAATAATAATGATTACATCGTTTTCCAAATAAACATGCAAAATGCAAGTTATAAACAATCAACAGTCAAATCCACTGACAGGCCTTAACAAGCAAGTGTAGGCAGAGGAGCCTGGATTGTTGGGAAGTCCAGGATGCATCAGCAGGATTATAAACATGTAATGACTTATTTATAATATGTTACTATATGGTTACATGATACAATATTGTGTCATCAAAATTTCAATGCAGAAAAACAAATTTACAATAAATTATTCAAATTTAGATGTGTCGTTTAAAATATATATATTTCATATTTTTGAAATGATGCAAATTAAAAAAAAAACATTAAATGGTTAGAGAAAATAGATTTCCAGAGGGGCACTGAGTAATTTTTGGAAAAGGGTGCAGTATGCCAAACAAGTCTGTCAGCTTCTGAGGAGAGCATTTCTATATTCTAGGATTATAGGGGGTTAAGAATAGGTTTATATAATTACTAGTTTTTGTAGTTTTTATTTATTACATCAGTCTTTAATAAATGTTTATTATTGCATTTTTCAGTTTATCTTTATTACTGCCCTTGTGATTGTATATTTTTTTTTGGAAAAATAAAATATTTACATATATAAAGACATATGTGTGTATGTATATATACCCATACCTATACACATACATGTGCATGTATATGTGTTTATCCACTTAATTGATCTTTTGATAATAAGAAAGTCTCCTCTTAGTATCATACTGGCTCTTTGATTCCAACTATATATATGTTTGAACCCAGAGGAACTCTGTGCTTTGACTGGAGTATGACACCCCCAACGTGTGCTGCACATTGCAGGCAAAGAAGTCTCACACTGGCAGCAGCTCTTATCTTCATCTGAGTGTGAGTAGCAAAGAAAATTTGTTTTGCCATGATGCTTTTCATCTTAACTCCACTGTAATACCCATTGTATGGATGACAAAAATTGTGGCGGAAAAAAAGTTAAATAACCCGGCCAAGATCACAAAGCTAATAAACATCTAGGGTGAGACTCAGTTCACATACCACAAGTTCATTCATTGTGCTATCCAATGTGCCACCTAGTTGTTCTAGATAGAGGACAGAAAATAATTTCTGACAATTAATGTTAGCCAAAGTAAAAAAAAAATGTTTTCTCATAAGGTAAGTCAGTTGCCCAACTAGAACTTTATAAGTCTTACTGAATGATTATTTCCTCTTGATGACATAAAGGGGATTTTGGTCAGTTATGAGCTAAAATTGATGGTCTCCTAGGACCTTGAAGTTCTAAAGTCTCATTGACTCGGTAAATTATTCTTGAATGTAGAGCTTCTTCCACCAACCACTTGAATTCCAGGCTATTTATTGAGATCACCTAAGCAAATCCAACTTAATTCAATTTACAAATCAACAAATATTTTGCTTACTACGCAAAGGTTGAAAAACAACAGCCTTTTTCATCAAGGTCTTTAGAATCTAAAGAAATATACCATGGAGTGGGCAGGGAGGAATTGAGTATACATATTAACACTTTCACTTTTAAATTATATTGTATACCTGTGTTGACTAGAAGTGTGTATCTGATCTAGTTCCAAACATAATTAAGTGATATTTTCAGCAGTTATTATTTCAGCAGTTATAACTCACTTCTATTAGTTGTTACTTCTAGGTATAATCAAAAATATATTTTGCTTCAATGAACAAACTCAAATGTCTGGAAAATATTAATTAAGCTTCCAAATGTCTTTCTCCTTCTCAGAGTGTAATTTGGAATAGTAGGAACTATATTACATTAGCATCTTAAAAATAAGATTTTGGTTATAATAAGGATAGGATTTGAATATTAGCAGGAGATACAAAGATTGTGTTAATTTTTATCACAATTAATATTTTTCTAAGTTAATTTATGGATTATGCATTAACATGATTATTTATCTAAGTAAAATTCCAGATTTGATGTGTCTCATTTGATTTTGGTAGTATGCATTGAGAGGACAATTATAGGATTATGAGCCTTGGTGTTTAATCAAGATATTATTATTTTATTTATAGATGTAAATCTGAGCTATTATATGGATTTTACCTGCTTCACAGCCTGAGTTTAGACAGCTCCAGTGTTATGATACCAGTTAAAAAAACCAGACATAACTACATAATAGATGCAAAAGATTATTTTAGGATATATGTATTATAGTTAGAAAAATGTCATCCCATCTTTCACAATTATATTTTCATGTCCTCCTGTGGTGTACACCTGTGGCCTGTTGGCAGAGTGTTTACTTCTAAGTACTATTGACTACTCCATATTTCCAGAATAGATCAATTCAGTTATTTAACACAGGTGTTTCTATAATTGTGATGCATTGGGATTAACAGGGCACAATAATTTTCTGACTTACACTTTCACCTGAGTTGCTAATTTTAATATTATTGTGTGTATATATTATTGTGATATTATTTATTTATTATTTTATAATTGCATTACTTTTAAGAGCCATGAAAGAAAGTTAATTATAAGGTGGATAAATTATTTTTTTTTGCATGCTGCATATGCCTCCATTTGGATTTTGAAGTAGTTTAAAGTTCAATTTCTCTTAGTTTTTGACATTATTTTGATATGACATGCCAACTTATCTCAGTAGTGCTATTTAAAATATATATGTGTGTAAATATACATATATATACATTATATATATACTGTGCTGTAAGTCTATAGCACTCATATTTTCCCATTTATATTGTTTTCTATGAACTTTCATTACAGGCTTCAAATACAATGCATGTCATTTATTCACATATGTATGCTTGTGTATAATTTGCAAAAATATGCGTCTTTCTTTGACATTATATTTTATAAAGCCTAAAACAGCATAATGCTCTCCAACTTATATATTTCTTTTTCTCTTCTTTTCTTTCTTCCCTTTATGTTTCTTTCCCTTTCTTCTTTTCTTCTTTATCATGCTCTCTTCTCCTTTCTATTTCTTTCTTTATGTTTGTCCTTGTCTCTCTTTGTCTCTATCTAAATCTCTATCAATCTGTTTCCTTCCCTTTATGCCAACTATAAAGCCAATTTAGGCAAAATGGCTACAGTCAAAGTGAAATTGAAAAGTGACCACTCCATGAAAAAAATCCCTTTCGGTTGTCGATTCAAGGAATGACCAATTCTGAAGTCTTCAGAATTTCACTACTAAATAGATAGGGCTTCATATGTAGTTTTTTCAAATAATCTACTGTAGGGATTTAGCCTACTTAGTGACATTAAAATCTCTGAAGTTATGATAACATGCTTCAGAGAAATGAAAGCATGATTACTCTAATATATCATTTATTTTTTTTGATAGAAGGTATATAACTCGTCTCTTAAGTCAAGAGATTATTTAGGTCTCTTGACATAGAACAATTAATTATAAACTTCTCTATCCACTTTAGCAGATATTTTTACTCTGAAAGGGGCTAGGTATAAGAGGACATAGATACAATGCAAATAAATTGCTGTCACAGATAATCAGTACCCCTGGAGACAGTAAAATCTTTGGAGCTATCACCTTAAATAGATGTCACCCTTAAGAGAGTCTCCAAGGCCTTGCCGAGAGTATGTATTTAAGCCTTCTTTCTTTTACTCTTAGCTATAGGGCCTTCTTACAAGTTTAGTTAATTGTAGCAAGCCTTTAGAATGACTGCTGCTGCTTCTATTGCCAACCATAGCACCATATGGGGTAGAGTAGTAAGAAATTATTTAGAAGGAAAAATAAATTCACACATTCTTTGAATTGGAGGCAATAAGGGAGGTAGTGGGAGGGTGTGTGAAATATAAATATGGTGCTTGCCTATCAACAAAGGGAGGAAGTGAAATTCTAGACACATCTTTGCTCTCATGTTCTACCTCCCTCTACTTTTGAGGGATAAGTAGGATTCTTCATAGGTCTAGGAATGTAGCATCAGGATTGAATGATGCTCTAATTTTGTGGAGCTAAAATGAGATACTTGAGCAGTTATTTACAAACAAATTTACAAATAAATTTACAAATTTACAAAACAGTTATTACAAAGTCAAAGCATTTTTTGTCTTGATATTGTGGAAGGTGTTTAACTGAATCTAAATAATTCAAGTGAAAATTCAAAGCCAAATTTCAAGCCAAAACTATTTTGCTTGAGAGATTTAAATAATGGTCTGTCTCTTGTTTCCTACTGTAGGGCCTATCCAGCTTTGAGCAAAATTCTGAAATGGGCCAATATTTGTTTTAAAATCACCAACTTGCCTCTTTTATATCCTGTTCTCTGATCATTGGGTCCATCATCCTATCACTATGACCCCACATAACCCAATACAAATCCTAGGTTGAGTTCTGTCATCACACCTATATTTCAGGAAAAGAATTTGTTACCTTTCCCTCGAATATGAACTTTAAAATTTTTATCACTATTGGTAAAAATGGAAAACGTTTCCCCCTAATAAATGTATTTTGGAATTTGGGTGGGTAGTAGTGATTAGTGATTAGGTTATGCAAAGAGGGCAGAGCAGTGACCCAAAAACAGGTCATGGGAACAGGTTCTTGGACAGTGATTTCCATGAACTCTTCCTTTCCTACCACCCTTCTCAGAGACTTGTAGAGGCAGTGGCAGAACCTATGTATTCTAGACCTCAGAGTTCACAGCAATAGAGAGGAGAACCACTTTGGGTCCTAGAGAGGCAATAATTCCTTCTTCTAGGGGAATGTTGAAACTTCTGGGACTCAGCCAGCCAGAAAGACAACTACAGATTGTTGATAGTATGGGAATAGTGTCTCCTAATGAGAAGATGAAATTCATTGAGAAGAAGAGAGGCAAGCACTTAAATGGAAAAAAGCTAACAGAGGTCCAAAGGATTAAGATTCAATTTAGGAGAACAAACCTGGAACTGATCTTCCAAATATTATGCAATTATTATAACAAAGTTGATAAGCTTTTTGGCAATACAAAGTGCTACATATATTTTGGAGGGGGGAAGAAAGGTAGGCTTAAGTGCTAGGGACACAGTATAATACGCATGCTTATAAAATTTCCTGGGAGAATGTAGGTAGGGGGAGGGGATTCATCAGAAAGTTAAATATTGACTATCTAGAAATGACAAAATTGTTTCCCTTCCTTGATAAATGGGTAGGACTTTGGAAAAAACTCTCACCGGAGAAGAAATGAAAATTATTTTACCAGTTTATTGCCTACTATGAATTCTTTATCTTTTTTTCATGTTTTCTATGAAATGAAATAAAGACTATACAGTATCCAAAATATATTACGAGTAAGGGGGCTAATATGGGAACTGAGTGCTCTTTACTGACATTTTTTAATTCAACTTAGTAAACATTTGTTAAATGCCTACTATGAGCCAGGCACTGTGCTAGGTGCTGAAGATACATGTAAGAAAAGGACAGCTCCTGCCCTCAAGGACTCATAACCTGTTGGGGGAAACAAAACAATACAAAACAGGAAGCTGAAAGGGTGGAATGGTGGGGAATAGATACAGGATGAAGATGGTGGTCATTGTATCAAAACCAAGCAGAGTAACTGATGAAAAAAATTAAGAGTTACCTGGAAAGTTCTGATCCTCTACAAAGGAAAACTTGAGGAGGAGTTTATTGCTGCATATTCCAGTTCTCCAGGAGAAAGAAAGAGGCAATAGAGGGCACTGAGAACATGTAGAGTATTGAAAGCTGAGGCAATCTACATGATGATGAGAATTCATTTATCTGCTTATCCTGAGGGAAAAAAAGATGTTTGGGTTGGGGAGATGGTTTTGTGTGAATCATCCTTATCCACCTACCCAGATTGAATCTAGCCCCTTTAAGTGAAGGATTTGGGAAAACAGATCATGGGTTACACAGGAATTTCAGCTATCAGAGAAAAGTTGTTGAAGATATTTTAAGTGTTTGACTGAGGTTTCCCAGTGTCCTGAAGAATTCCATGGCGGCTGCTTACTTATTATAAGTTTTTACAAGTTCTTAACCAGATACCTGAGCAAAAAGTATCCCAACTCAATGTACCCAGAGAGAAAATTAACATACAGGGAAAATTTAACCACCAAGGAATATAATTTATAGCCTATAATTATCTTTCACATCTCCAACTTCTTACTAAAGCCTTTGCCATCATTTCATTTTTAAGATCACGGAACTTAAGGATTTTATCCCTTACTAGGAAAGGGTTAATTTCCTCCACCGTATTCCCAATGCCTTATCATATTGTGGAAATGATGTGCCTTAGACTATGGGAACCCCCTTAAACCCTACCCTGAATCTTCTCACTTAATCTGGCTTTTCAGGCCCAAATACCCTAGCCTAGCCTTCGGTTTTCTGGTTGCCTCTAGATTGCCTTCTGGCTGTTTCTCACCCTTATTTCAGATCAAAATATCTATACCCTAGCTCTGTTACCCTAGCCCTCTATTGTCTGTCATCTCCATGTAGCCTTCAGCTATTTTCAACCCTTAATCTCACCCCTAGAGTCTTGATCTCTAGGCACCCCAGTCCCATCATATCCTCCTTAGACTCCTCCTCAAGACCTTCCCTAAACCCCTCCTCTAGTCACCACAGACTACTTGACCACCCCTCAATCCCTCCCACAATCTTTCTGTATATAAGTCTCATCTTGCCTCCATGAAGGCTCTCAGATTCAATCTAGCTCAGCTTATATTAATCTGGCCTGCTGGCATTAGCATCATAAGTGCTCAGGCTCTCTAAAAGTTTACCCAATATGGTGAATTTTAATAAACTTTGGTTTTCCTTGGCTGAGAAGGCTTGAGTGGAATTCATTCAGCAGGACCTGATATGTTCTCATTTTTGAGTCTCGAGCTCCCCTCAACCCCAAAGCTCATCAGAAGT
>CM053622.1:262364067-262396580 GCA_028646595.1 Phalanger gymnotis | reverse complement strand
GTGGGAAGGGAAGAGGGGAGAGAATTTGGAACTCAAAGTTTTAAAAACAGATGTTCAAAAATAAAAAAAAAATTGTTTTTGCATGCAACTAGGAAATAAGATACACAGGCAATGTGGCATAGAAATTTATCTTGCCCTACAAGAAAGGAAGGGAAAAGGGGATGGGAGGGGAGTGGGATGACAAAAGGGAGGGCTGACTGAAGAGCAGGGCAACCAGAATATATGCTATCTTGGATTGGGGGGTGGGTAGAAATGGGGAGAAAATTTGTAATTCAAACTCCTGTGAACATCAATGCTGAAAACGAAATATATTAAATAAAATTTTTAAAAAAAATTTTTCTTTATTTAACATTGTACTCCATTTTCTTCCCTTCTTTGGAGAGAGTAATCTTCTTTTAGGAGTTCAGATTTTTTCTCTTTTTTCTTGGCCAATGCACAGAAACATAAACATAACTTTCATTTGTTCTCTAACAAGGCTCCCCAACTTGAATCTGAAAGAAACAGTGCTGAGGGGAGTCAGAGAAAATTCCATGTTCACTTAATGACTTCTTTGTGTTCCCTTATAGTATCTTCTTCAAGCACAGTTTTCCCAATCCCTTCAGACCTAAGTCTGCAAATTATCAACATAGAGCATCCTCAACCTTGGAAAACATGCTGTTTCACTTTCCACACTGTATATTCCTCTCCTTGCCAATGTTTTGACAGATTCAGAAAGCAGAATTTCATGTTATAAAGTTTCTTGGAAGACAACCCATGCCAAGATTACAACAGCATGGACTAAGTCACATTTCTGATAGTAATAGATTCTCAATGTACTTTACACATTCTGTATTCATTTTAAAAGGAATTTAATTTTCTCTTTCTTTCTAATGGGTTTTCTCAAATACAATACAAAGAAGTAATCAATTATTCTGATATTTGGAATATCAGGATTAAATAAATATTTTACTGTGGACTTAAATACTTTTATTAAAATCAAGATATCTATAAATGAAATGTCTGTATATAATATGTATGAAAGAAGGAAGGAAGGAAGCAAGCAAGCAAGCAAGCAATTCAGATTTCTGATCTATTAGGCTTTTAATTTTATTATTTAAAAAAACTTTAATAAAAACATAAATATTGTCATAAAAATGCTTCTTCCAAATAGCACTTTATTTTTATAATGGATATGTGGCTGGATTTGGAAACAAAAACAAAATAAAATAAAACAAATACTTTGATAGTCTAGCATTTTTTTTCTGTTCAATCATTCGAAAAGCATTGCTTAAGTACCTATTATGTGCCATCTACTTTACTTGGTGGTGAGGCTATCTCTGTCACTAGGAGATTTACATTTATTCTATGGGAATGGTGGTGAGAGAGACCATATCATGTGTCTCTGTGTATGCATGTGTATGCGTGTGTATGCATATATATATATATGCATACATATGTATGTATGAATGTATGTATATGGGATTAAAGGTTAAAAAATAAAAATTGAATATATTTTGAAAGGTAACAAAAATTTTTGTGTAACAAGAAATTTATTTAGTTTTAATTTAAGTTGAAGTCAAAGGTCATACTTTAAAATATTCCAGTGATGGAATAAGTCATTCAGAATCCTCTTTGAAGGAAGAGAACATAAATATATCTCATTCCGTAATATTAACTTCTGATTTTTAATTTTTCATTAAAATATTATTTGAAAAGTTTAACTTATTAATCCCTCTAATTTGTTTCAGAAGATTTTTTTCTCCTTTTTTCCATCTAGCTTGGTCATACTTTAACTTTTGAGATAGGTATTTAAATGTTCGCATTAATTGATTTTGTTTTAGTGTACAAAACAAAGTAGCAGTACACATACAAAAGAAATGGAAAATTGACAGAAGAACAAATTATGTAATATAGACTTACCACAGATATTGAATTGATTTTGATTTTTGTAACATAAAGTTAATGTTTGATTTTCAAGAGGAATTCACTCTTTTGCGAGCCAAACAATATTAAACATTAAAATGCAACAATGATTCAATCCTGTGAGCATATAAGGAACTTTTCTATTTTAGCCCAGTTGCATATTTAATAGGTTATACCATTCTAGGCAGCAGTCAGCAATATGAAACTTCTAAATAATTGAGGTCCATGAGAATGACATATAGTGATGATATTGGGATATTTCTTTTTTTTTATTACAGTCAATTAGACAATCTCATAGGCTAATAACATTTACAGTCTTGCATTCATCAGAATAAGAGAGCAAATGAGGAAAAAATAATCCTGAGGGTATCTCTTGCTGAATATAGAAGCATGCGATTGTTCATGAAGATATTTTCAAACCTTTAGTCCACTCTGCAAATTACAGGCTGGGAAAGAGCCATAGTAATGAATGGTAACAAGTGTTTTCGTTGTTATTCATCACCCTTGCTAAATACTATCAGTGGGTACAATATTTCCCTTGCTGGCTTTTTTAAAATATAAAATCTGAATAATTTATTAGCTCCTAGGTGGGTTTAGTGAATACTATTTCAAAGCACAGTACAAAACTCTTGATAGCCAGCTCCCACTGACTTTAATCAGAGTTTACAAACATAATGAATCAGTCCCAGATAATGTGAAAAAATGAATCAGACAACTAGGCCTTATGGTAAATGGTTCCACAAGCACTATTTCCACAATTCATCCATCAGATCATGCCAGGTAGAAGAAACACAAAAACAGAGCCCCACTGCTCAAAAGGAGCAAGCTGCCCCTTGTATACCAGGTGATTCAAAACTCTTGCCATAGATAGATGAGGCAATACATAAGAATTTTGTCCTTAAATCTTTTGATTATACATAGGAAAAAATTCTACATTTCACAAGAGAAAGGTTGGCTACATTGAAATAAATTATAACAAAATAATAGTTGCAAAGTTGAGAGTAATTAAAATTTAGTGACTTTAAGAATTTATTCTTAATAACAGAAAAGATCATACTTCCTAAAATTTCAAAATATTTATAGAATCTTTATTCTGAAATTAAGCTTAGATCCATAGTTGGTTTTTATTTACTTTTCAATGATGACTTTAGCCATCCCACAACATTCAAGATTACTGTTGTTAGATTAAATTTGCAATAATTGCCAGTAAAGTACTTTCTCCTTAATTCTTTGAAAGGTCTGAAAATAATCTAAAACTCTTTAGTGGGAGATAGTGATAGGGTACAGGCTCTGGGAATCCCCTTGAACTCTGCTTGAATCTTCCCACTGGATCTGGTGTTCTCCTGTGGCTATTAGCCCTTCATTATTGCTATGCCCAAATCTCTGTTACTCTTAACTTCCCCTAGCCCTCCATTGTCTGTTATCTCCAGGTAGCCTTCAGCTACTTCCCACCCTTAATTCCATTCTTTTGGTTCCTGGTGTCTGACCTCTAGTTCCCCCAACTCCTGGCCAGTCCCATCAAGATCCTCCTTATATGCCTCCTCAAGATCCTCCCTGGATCCATCCTCCAGTCACCCTAAACTATTTGGCCACCCATTGATCCTTCCCAAAGTCTTTCTGTGTATAAGATTCATCTTGTCTCCATGGAGGGGCACACTGGCATTAGTGAAACAAATTCTCAGATTTCTTTACAGTCTACCCAATATGATGAATCTTTAATAAACTTTGTTGTTCTTTAGCTGAAAGAAGGGCTTGCATTGAATTCATTCAAGCAAGACCCATGTGTTGCTATTTTGGGGTTGCAGGACCCCTAAGCTTCAACAATAGTAACTTATAAATATATAACATAGCAATCAGAGATGGCCGTATTTTATTATTTCCAATTTAATGTATGTATATTATTCTTATTTTAATATAACTTTTTTAATCATTGTAGATATATTTTACAACTTCTGAAAACTATTCAATTTCTACAAAGATTTAGATGTAATCTTTACATGAAATATTATTTTGTTTGACTATATAAAGCAAAATAGACATGTTAAGGAAGATTCTTTTAGCTGAATTTCTATTCAGAAGGCTGTGGACTATGTCATTGCTAAATAATTGGGGTATATGCTACCTACTCATCAGAAACACTTTAGCTTGATGTGTTATTTTCTTCATCTGGCTCAAAGAAGATTTGGTCGAATAAGAAAAAAAATAAACTCTGAGAGGAATGAGTGCTGAATTTTTGGTTCTTTACTTTCTCAGTCCTTATAATAATGAGATTTGGTGAAAGATCACAAAAAGAGTGTCTGTAGGAGAGTGAAAGAGATAGAGTGCTGATCCCAAGCAATGTAATTACAAATGTGTTCTTGGAGGAGGATCCTGTCTTCTCTTTGATTTCACGGATGGTTGGGATTTCCTATTTCAGGTTATGGAAACTAATATGCTGGCTTATCCAAAAATTGCCTGTTACTCTTGATGTGGGTTTTGTCCTAGAAGTGAACAATCTTTCTTTAGCTACTGCATGTTAAATAAACCATTGAGTTAGATGCTGAAGGTAATTATGAGTCTTTGAGTATTCCTCTGACTAAATTGTGGATAATAAACTAGAAACTGATTTTCAAATAGGATGATTAAAATGAGAAGTTTGCCAAAAAACAAACAAAAAAAAACCTTGCCCTTATTTAGATCTCTTCCAGATCCCTAAGACAGAACAAGGCTTAATGAATCCAAAGAAACCTTATAAATTTAATAGGCTTGTTTTCCATAGCCACCTTCCAGGTTCTTTTCAGTTTGGGTTGACTCCAGGAAAAATTGGAAAGAAGCAAAACTCCCCCTGGCCTTTTGGACATGATTTATAACAAACATCAAGGTTTAAAATTAGTTTGTTGCTGAAATTTCCCTGAAAGTCAAGACCCCTTAGGAAATTACTCTCCTGCCTGCAACTTGGATATACTAGTCCATGAATTACAACCCAAAGAAAAACATTCATGAAGAGGAAACTGGAAAGGCACAAAAGAAGGTGGTACAAAAGAATTTATGAATACATTTCAGTCTCTAGTTTCCATAAGCAATGCATTTCCCCCCCAAATTATCATATAATTACTTTATGTACTTATTTATGTATGTGTTGTCTCCAATAATAGAATGTAAGTTTCTTGAAGGCATGAGCTATTTTATTCTTGTCTTTGTGTCTTTGGGAATTTAGCATAGTGAATAAAACCTAATTGATCCTTCTCGTTTAACTGATTTTATTAGAATCCCAGGAAATTCTATATCACCTGAATTGCCCTTGGGCTATGGATTTGTGATCCTAGAACTTGAACCATAATGACTTTTCAGTCATTTCAGTTGATTATAGAACAAGAGACAATAAGGAGTCAAACTAAAAATTCTAGCAAGTGAAATCATTGAAACAGATCTTTTCTCTAACAAAATTTATTCCTCCAAGCAAAATTTATACTTAAGAAAACAAATTAACTCAGGTAGCAGAGATGCTTCATTGAGAATTACCCAGCTTTAGTCTACAGTGAAGCCCAATGTACTAATAATGTACTATACAGTTCACAGTTCAGTTGTTTCAGTTGTGTTCAACTTTTCATCCATTTCAGATTTCCTTGGCAAAGATGCTAGAATGTTTTACCATTTACTTCTCCAGCTCACTTTATAGATGAGTAACTGAGACAAACAAAGTTAAGTGACTTATACATGTGGTATTCTAGAAGACCACCACCACTGATGGGAGGGCTTGCCAACTCCTTTTCAGGGCTACACATACACCTTCGGTGTCCACCTTTCACCTAATTTTCACTTGTGGTTCCAAGAAGCTCCAGCATACACAGTAGCCACACCCTGGTAAAATTGTGTGAGCAGGTGAGCTACATCAAGTTTAGGGTAATTGACAGGCCTTAAACCCATTGTTGAATTAGGAGAATGTGTATTTGAAGCATGTGAAGATCTCCCCCAGTGGAATGGGTAGATGTGAACAATTGTTTTCCAATGGCCATGAAAACAGCTGAAGTAGGTGGTGTGTAGTAATCAGACATTGAAGACATCAAGTTCATCTGGTGAATCCCAGGTCATTGACTCTCATCCTGACTTTTGTCTTGCCACTCAACTTCAGTGACTCAGGAAGAGAAAGTCAGCCTGACTGCAACATTGTGCAACTCTGCTTCACTGAAATCTAATTAACTGACAAGACATCACCCTATGATATCATTGGTTCCCTTTGCAGCACATTATTAGTAAAATTAAATAAATGAATCCAGTAAATACCCTGCTTTTCATAATTCATTTAAATGTTTCTGAAAAATATTTTGTGAAATTATATTTAGTTTGGTTACCGAAGTATCCAAAAAATTTATGGAATGATTTTTGTTGCTGTCCAGTTATTTCTCAGTCCTGTGTGACTCTTTGTGATCTCATCTGGGGTTTTCTTGGCAAAGATGCAGGAGAGGTTTGCAATTTCTTATTTCCAGATCATTTTACATATGAGGGAACTGAGGCAAACGGTTTAAGTGACTTGCCTAGGATCACACAGCTACTAAGTGTCTAAGGACAGATTTGAAATCAGGAAGAGGAGTCTTCATGACTCCAGGCCCAGTGCTCTATGCACTGGGCCACCAATAATTGCTGTTCTTTAAACAGAAGGGAACTACTCCTTACCCAGTGGACAAATATTTTGAATTGTTCTCTGGCAATGGGGATGGATTTGCTGTGATATTGCCACAGTCTTTTCCTTGTAAGATAGGTATTTAACAAGGCTGCTAATGCTTATCACTGAGGCCTTTCACTGTGGAACACCATTACTCCTCTTTAGCCTATTAATACCATTTTCTAGCACCTCAGTAAACCAGGAGAAATATGGGCTACATTCTTGATGCCCACCTGTCTCCTTGCCAGTGAATATGAGGCTGTTTATCTTAATTATTAGGAAGAAGAGTATAGAGCTTTGGTACTCTTGTGAGGGGATCCTCTGAAGCACATCACTTTGCTGGGATATCCTCCAACCTCTATGAGAATTCCAAAGGCTAGAATTGGCAAGAAAACTAAAATGACCATTTTTATTACCCTGGGTGAATCAGGAAGCAGATAGATGGTTAAAAGAACCTCATTCCATCTTTTCTACAGTATAGTCTTATGGGCCTGGGTGATATACTGTATTGAGGTGAGAAAAATATCTTATTTCAGCCCAGAAGGTGCTCTCTGTTCTTGCATCCCCCTTTAAGTGTCTAGGTCTTAGCTCCACTCTATTGACAGACTTTAAATGCCATGATTTAGTTTTTTGGAAAACATCATGTTATCTTACTTTACCTATATCTATACCTACACCTATGCCTACACTTTACTACTACTACTATTACTGCTAGTAATAGCTGGTATTTATATAATGCTTTAAAATTTGTGAAGTAATTTTGAATTCCATCTCCTCTTATCCACACTTGGACCCTGAGAGATAGGTATTATTATCATCTCAATTTGATAAATGTGGAAACTGAGGATAAGGGAATCTAAGTGACTTGGTTAGGGTAACATAGCTATCATCTGAAGCCAGATTTGAACCCAGGTACTTTTGACTCTAAGAGTAGGTCTCTTTCAAAGGTGCCACCCAGCTTCCTTTGGTGCTGATATTATCTTCATTTTACAGATGGGAAAACTGAGGCTTGAAAAAGTTAAGGGACTTGACCAAGGTCACACAGATAGTAAATGAGAGTGAGCTTGAATTCAGATCTTCCTGATTCCAGGTCCAGCATTCTAGACCCTATGTTACCTAGCTGACACCCTATTTTATTTACACTTGATAAAATACATGAGATTTCTAGAGTATAAGAGAAAAGTTTTGTCTTCAGCCAAGATCTGGATTCATGTTCTGCCTCTGTTCATTAGGTGTATGACTTTGGAAAGTTATGTAACTTTCTTTGTTCCCCAGACATCTACCTAAAACTGCAAATTATAGGTAAAATATCGATCTGCCTAAGAGAAGGGAGGGAGTTTCAATGTCAGAGAATTTCCTACATTGACAGAAACTTAGGGTTGTACCAACTCTCCACTCCTGCCCAATACACACATACACACACACACACACACACACACACACACACACACACAATACACTGCACACAAACTCAACACGTATACTGCCCCAGACTCCTTCCACACAAAACAGACCACACACATGCATATTCACAGCACCCCACAGTTTATCTATAGGGAAACCAGCAGTGGGATCAGGACACACATGATGGAGAAGACAGAATAAATTCTCAAAAACAGTACCTTTTACCTTAGGTTAAAGTGAGGATGGAGTATGACTCTGCTGTAACATGAGGAAATAGATGATTTCAAAAAAACATAGAAAAGCATATGAATTTATGTAGAGTGAAGTGTGCAGAAACAGAATGCTTTATGTTATACCATCAGTATCATAAAAAGGTCAAATTTGAGAACTTTTGTAAACTGGTGAAGAATGATGAAATGGGCTGACTGAGTTTTATAAACAACTTTGAAAGCTATAAGAATTGTAATCAACATAATGACCATTCATGAGTCCAGAAGACTGATAAAAAAACATGCTGTCCTTTGCAGAAAAGAGTTGGGGATGCTACAAATGTGAAATGTATCCACTTTCAGATAAGGTCACTGCACATTTTTGTTTTACGTAAGCTTTTTACTTTTTTAGGAATGGTCTCATACAAACTGGTAGGAATTCGCGTTTGGAATGTAAAATCAAAACTACAAATAAAACTTTAAGAAAAATGGAAAGCACCTGAGTTGCAATTGGAAGAGAGATTTGTGAGAGGTCTGTTCTGGGAGATTCCTTCTCCTAACCCGTCCCCCAAGATAGAAGTGAATGGAGTCAGTTGAAGAAGAGGATAGAATTAGGAGATAAAGAGCATGATTTTGAAGGCAAGGATACAGGTTAAAAAAAAAAAGCTGGGGCCATGTGAATAATAGAAACCTGTCCATATAAGTCAAAAATATCCTTATCTGTCTAAAGAGTATGTTATTATGTTCAAGTCTTTTATCACCTCGAATGACTTTTCTGTGAGGAAATCTTTTCCTATCAAGACTTAAATGTAATTTATTCCAGAAAATGTTTGCATTAGACTGGTGCTAACCATGTCAATAAATTTATAAATGTACAGGGAGGAGAGGTACTTTATTACATTTTATCTTCACATTAATGTAAGTGCTGACAGAGTGTGACACAGTGATAGCCTTAGAGACCACTAAATTCATTTCATTCACAAAATTGGTATTTTATGAGTAAGTATGCTTCAGAATCCTCTACTGTCAAGAGGCTTACTGAGGGCTGGGCATATGGCCACAAAAGTTCCCAACATCTGTTCATCTCTCTCTTCCTGCTTCCTGTCAGAAATCTCTAAAGAAGAAGGCTTTCCTACTATGTATTGTCCCCTTCCTCTTTGTTTCTTCTATCTTCTGAATACTCAAAATAAAACAGAAAAAAGAGAAGCTTATTTAAATTTGCTCACATTATAGCCTGCTGCTAGTTGCTAGGGTCCTCAGATGATTACATTGTGCTTCTAATTTGCTTTTGGACTGAATAAAATCATCTACCTTGATTAGGATATAAAGTATGTTTGTACTACATAAGTGTATTTCAATTTATAGTCCTTAAGTTTTATCCAAGGGTCAGGCTATCTTTTGCTGACAGCATTTCTTTAGGGAAAGTTTTATTACACAATTACCTTTGTGAATAAAAACAATTCCATGAATACTAATTTCTTTTGCAAACTCATTAGCCAGCTTTGGCTTTTACCTGTGTATATAATAATGAATTAAATTTATAAATAGTTATTAAATAATTTGTTTACTAAAGTTCTACTTTGATGCCTGATAAAATCACAGTGGTGGCTTTGGGTGCAAGAAAGCTATGGCAGCAAAATATATCTCTGGCAAGTTGTTTTTTTTTTTAATTCATTTAATAGTTTTACTGACCTGTTTTGTTTTTATGTTACACATATTTACAGATTACTCCTACTCTGTGCTGATAATTCTCTTTTAACATATGAAAGAGTTAAGTAAAACTAAAAATACAATGATCTCATCTGAAAGTACATTCAATATTCTACGTGCACAGCACCCCCTCCTACCATTCTATTTTTTTTTTAATTAAGAAAAAATTTTCAGTCTCTACCATTCTTCCGCTGGGGGAAAAATGACAAAACAAAAACATTTTCTTTATAGCTAACATTCTTAGGCAAAATAAATCCCACCACTGTGTGTACATACAGATGTGTATTTAAGGTGCAGAAAAATACACATATACATATATAATACATATATGTGTACATATACATGCCTATATAAACATACATATATCATATATAATACAAAATGATATATAACATATAATTCTGCATATTATATCTAGCACCTGTCTGTCATAAGGCAGATGATACATTTTATTATCTGCCTTCTGGTTCTATGAATGATCTTTGTCTTTCTATCTTTCAAAATTTTTTGTCTTCAAAGTGTTATTGTTGATGTATAGATTATTCTCCTACTTTTGCTCATTTCATTCTTTATCAGCTTATAAAGTCACAAAAAATTTTCATTTTTAAAATATTGATTTTATAAAATGAATTGTCCTGGTTCTTTTTTTTTTTTACTACATTCTTCATTAATTTCTATAAACTTTTCCATGTCTATTTGAAATAATATATTTTTTCATTTCTTGCTCCATAATAGCATTCCATTGAATTCATATACAGAAACTTATTCAGCCCTTCCCAAATTGATTTGCCTCCTTTTAATCTCCATTTTTTGCCACCATGAAAAGAGCTACTATAAATAATTTCTGTACATATAGAACCTTTTTCCTAATGTTTTTATCTCTTTTGTATATAGACTTAGTGGTGATATAAGTGGTTAAAACAGCTTAAAATAGTTTTTAAAAAATTTCAGATTGCTATAGTTAATCAATCTGTAAATAAACACTTATTAAGTGCTTACCATGTGTCAAATACTGTGATAAGTGCTAGATATACAAAGAAAGCAAAAGACAGTTTTGCCTTCAAGGAACTCATGATCTAGTAGGGAGACAATATGCACACAAGTATGTACAAACACATTATATGTGAGATAAATAATGAATAATCAAAATAAAGAAAGCACTGAAATTAAGAAAGATTGGGAAAGTCTTCCTGGAGACAGTAAGACTTAAGGAAGTAGGGTAGGAAGCCAGGAGGCAGATATGAGGAGAGAGAACATTCCAGACATGGAAAACAGACAGCAAAAATTCCAGGAGTCAGAAGATGGAGTGTCATACCGGAAAGTTAGCGAGCATGAGCGGGCTAGGTTATGAATGGCTTTAAATGCCAAAGAGAGGATTTTGTATTTGATCCTTGAAGTGATAGGGAGCCATTGAAGTTCATTGAATTAGGAGGTGACATAATTAGACTTGAACTTTATAAAAAATTATTTGGCAACTGAATGGAAAGAATGGAGGAAGGAGAGACTTGTGGCAAGACAGACAGACAAGCAGGCTATTCCAGTAGTACAGATGAAGAGGGTGGTAGAGGAGGTGATGACCAGAGCAGACAGCAAAAGTATCAGAGGACAGAAGGGGGTATATATTCAAGAGATACCCCATAGGTGAAATTGACAGGTCTTTGCAATGTATTGGATATGGAAGATAAGGAGCAATGAGGAGTCTAACATGATATTCATCTTTCAAGCCTGGGAGACTAGAAGGATGGTGGTGTCCTTGACAGTAATGTTTTGAAGCAAGGAAGGCTTTGGGGAAATCTGACGAGTTCAATTTTGGATATGTTGAGTTTAAGATGTCTCCAGTATATACAGTTTAAGCTGTTTAATATGCTATTGGAAATATGAGACTGGAGATCAGCAAAGAAGTTAGGTCTGGAAAAGAAAAGTGGAAAATGATGAATGTAGAGATAATAATTGAATCCACTAAAACTGATGAGATTAATAGGTAAAACTATATAGAGGGAGAAGAGAAGAAGGCCTAGGACAGAACCCTGTGGAGCACCCAGTGACTCAGAAAAAAAAAAACTGAGAAAGAGGGGTCATATTAGTAGGAGGAGAACCAGGAGAGACTATTATCTCAACAACATAGAGATAAGAGAGTATCAAGGGAAAGGGGGAAATAGTGTTAAAAGTTGCAGAGAAGTAAAGAAGGATGTGTATTGAGAAAAGGTTATTGTATTTAGCCATTGAGAAATCACTGATGAATTTGGTAAAAACAGTTTGGGTTGAATTATGATGTAAGAAGCCAATCTAGAGGTAATCAGGAAGAGATAGAGAGAAAAGAAACTGGAGATATCTATTGTAGCCTTCTTAAAGAATTTAACCATAAAAAGCGGGCAAGATATGGGATAAGAGCTTAGGGGTATTATTATATTTACAGAGTTTTTCTATAATAAGCATGAGTTATTCCAAGAAGGGATAGCTAGTCATGAAAACAGAAAGAAGAACTTGAGATGGGCTCATTTTTTTATTTTTTAGAAATAGCTGGAAGGAAGCAAGAAGGGCATTTAACGGAGAGGGAACTTTGCTCACAAAAGTTTGGAGACAAGAGCAAGTGTGGCATAGTGAAACAAGTGCTGGCTCCAGAGCCAAAGGACTTGAATTCAAATCTCTCCTTTGAAGCTTACTACCTGTATGAAGTTGAGCAAGTAATTTAATTTCCCTTGGCCTTGGTTTCCTCATCTGCAAAATGAGGGAGTTGAACTAAACGGCCTCCAAGTTCTCTTACAGTTCTTCATCGTGAAACCACAATTCTGTTAATACATATGAAAAGAATATTGAACAGTGAATCAAATGAAACTTGTGTTCAAATACTCTGATATTTATTAGGTATGACAGTGGGCAAGTTACTTTATATCTTTTAACATCAGTTTCTTCTCTTTTCAAAATAGAGATAATATTATTTGTATTAATGTGCTTTATGGGCTTTTGTAAGGAAAATGATTAATGAATCTTAAAAGGCTATGTAAATTTGAGTTATGATTTGAATTGTTAAGGTTTTCTCAGAGGACCATGAGCAGATCTTCCTGGCCAAAGCAGGTGATAGAAAAGTAGTTAGTGAAAAGGTATTTTGGAATTACAAAGTAGAATCTGCCAGCACTTTGGTCAAACAAATCTTCATTCTATGGTTTTTGTCACTTTGAATTAATTCTGGCCCTATTAAATTCTCCATGTTTGTGGACCCCATTTGACTAATACGTTGAAACTACATTTCTGATCCTTCACACCCGTACTAGACCATCTAGTGTTGCCAGGACACCTTTCTAGAGAATGGCATTTTAAGAAGGTCCAGACTCCAATAGAATTTCTTCCTTCTTATAGCTGTTCCCTTTCACTTTGGGGCCTCTATTTCCAGACCTTGACACAGATGAATAGTGCCCTGCTCTGAACCCCAACTACCAGAAGTGAACCTTTGAAAATCAGGGCCATGATCTCCATGCCACACAGTATATTGTGTCCAATTTTTAGAACCACGATTTAGAAGTGGTGGGGGAGCCAAGATCCTTAGCTGCTTATGGCATTAGACTGTTTGTGGCATGGAATTTAAAGTTTATTTCCTTCTGAAAACACAAGTAAGCTTTTTATAGACAAATGTTAACATCCCTTTGCTGTCTCAGTTGCCCTATTTCTCAAAACATGGAATTATTTGCTTATAAAAGTCTTCAAGAATCTACCACCCATATTTTATAGTGTATGCTGTGATTGTGAGAGGCTATTTACAGCCACTAAATTTATAAATGTTACATTCTCCAAAATACTTTATTGAGTTCAGTGTACCAATATATCTAGGTATGACCTATTACACAGAAATACATACTTTGTCACAGATTATTGTTTTATAAATAACCATTCTGAAATGTATCTTGTGATTATTATTTCACCAAGTGGGACTATGAGAACTTTCAGAAGTACCTGTTATTTTCCCTGTTCCCACAAGCAGAAAAATCTGTGCTGTACAGTATTGCATTCCTAATAGAAGTGACAGCACCTCTTTCTCAGCTGCATTGCAATCAGTGTCATTTATCAAGGTTTATGCTAATTTCAGCTAAATCTATGGGCATTTAATATAAGAAATGATGCTCCTAGAATAAACAAAATCTCTTTAGCAGTAAAGAGAGATTATTATGTTTCCTTAACTCTCAAGAACATTCTTAGCAGTGCCTACATTTCCAGTGAGTTATAGTTCTTTTATACACATGAAAAAAAGATAATAGCTACAATAATCCTTCTAGTAATACCACTATCTGAATTTCAACTTTCAACCCTCTCTTTAAAGTTAAAAGTTAGCTTCTAAAGCTTTTAGAAGGCTTCTGCCCTTTTCAAAGTACATTTCTAGTACATCAGTCTTATTGATTTATTCATAGTAAATGTTATCCACTGCTTCCATGTGGGTGAAACTGAGGAAAACGATGTAAGTGCATTCTGAAGGCTGGCAAACTACTCTGATTAAGCCTGACTGGGCTGTGGAAACTTGGCCTGACTGGTTATAAAGATTCTATGTCTGGGGAAGAAGTGTGCATGGGGGGTGGGGGAAAGAGTGGGGGAAATGGGACACTTAGGGCCAAGAGAGAGGTTATAAATACTCAGCCTACTTCTTCATGTCAAAGTTGATGTTATGTCATTCCAGGAACTATTACTTCCAGAAACTACCAGGGCTCTTTTAGGAGTAATAGAATTGTTCCTACAGATAACTGAGAGTATTTATTGGAATCTAATGGAGCCGGGAGGTGGGGGGTGGGGTTAGAGCAATCCATTTGTACCATACCAGAACCCTTCAATGTACATGTAGAGGTAACAGAATAAAATGGAGTAAGGCGGCTTACCTTGATTTCTACAAGAACATAATGATGTCTCATAAAACAGCAAAAGTTATTCATTATTATCCTTCCATGATCTCTACTGTTTCTGTTCATATACTTTGCATTCAGTCTTAAATTAACCTCCTTGATTGAATTCTGCATCCCATTTCTATAGATCATAATCGCTTTGATGGCTGATTCCATTTTTTAATAAGTCTCTTCCTAAGAAATTTTTCCTCGTGTTGAGACATAATTTACTTCCCCATATTTTCTGTGTATTATTCCTAGTTCTTCTCCAGGTCCGAGTAGAATATGTTGGATCTTTCTTTTATGTAATAATCTTTATATATTTTAAATGCAATTCTATGACTGACAAATCTCTTCTCCAGGCTAAAGACCTCAATTTTTTTGATCCAATCCTTATTTGACAAGGTTTCTAGTCTCCTAACCATCCTTTTTATTTCAGTGTCACTTCTAAAATATGCTTCTGAAAACTGGACACAATACGCAATGTGGTATGAACAAGAGAGGCTGTAATGAGACTTTTATCTGTCTTTATCTGGTTACTATGCTGCTTTAAATGTAGGATAATATGAAGATCACTGGAAAGGCACATTTTAAATATTAACATAATTAGGTGACAGGTCAAGCGATATAGTTAGAAAAGAGTAGATCTGAGAAAAGACCTAGGGATTCTACAATAAACGTATGATCCTTGCCCAATGAATGAAGAAATACACAGTTGAGAAATTGAATGAAGAAATGAATGAAGAAATACATTAGTTGAGAAATTGAGTTGTTTTGATATTGCCATTCTTACTATAAATAAAAAGAAGTTGTAGCTAAATGGAAAGGAGGTTTGGGGGTTTTCCTTGGAGAGAGTAAAGGTGTCCATGTAGTTGTTTAATCATGCAAAGAAAGAAAACGAGAAACATCATTTTATGGATATATGATAGAAACATAATATATTTATAGGCTCATCCCAAATGGCAATGCTTAATATAATGATTTGCAAAAAAATCACTGTGATAAAAAAAAATCATGCCAACACCTATAAGGGTGAAGTGTAGAAATTCTATAAAGATTTCAAGAAAAATCTTCAAATTCAGTCAACATAACCTGTGATATTATTTTAATATTGATATATTACAGTTTAATATAAAGGAAAGAATAGGTTAAATAGCAAAAATATATTTTAAATAGGCATAAGGAATTAGGAAAAAATTCTTGTAGATTACACAAGATCCTCATGTAACTTTTCAAAATTCCTTGCAAGCTACAAACAGGGTAATTTTATTTGATGAAGATGTTGCTGAAGAGGAGGATAAGGAGGAGGAGGAGTCTAGGTCCTCCTATCTCAGAAAGACTAGAAATGCAATGGCCATTCATGGGTTCAATCTGATTGGCATGGATTTTATGACTTCTTTGGTTCTAACAAGAGACAGTTTACCCTTTCTTAGGCAGCCTAGTGATTCCCCACTCTTAGGCACTCACAATATTGGTGCCAAATTTAGCAAGGGCCTTTTTCAGCTTTAGATGACTTCAGTTCAGAATTTCCAAGCTCAATTGATCCACCTGCCTCAGTCTCTCCAGGTAACAGGGATTATAGATGTCTGCTGCTATGGCTGGGGCAGCTAAGTGGAGCAATGGATAGAGTCAAATCAAGCTTCGGGTACTTACTACCTTGGGCAAGTCACTTAATCTTGTTTGCCTCTTATCATTGCCTTATATCCTCAGATATAAAATGATCTGGAGAAAAAAATGGGAAGCCATTCCAGGATCTTTGCTACAAAAACTCCCAATGATGTCATGAAGAGTTGGACACAACTAAAACAACTGAAAAACAACAGTATACCAGGGAATGAACTCTTATCCCTGATGGCATGGGAGGAGAAAAAAGCAATGATATGGATGTTATCATTGTGGAAGCTCAGGGCAGAATCTAAGTAGAAGATGGATTCCCTCTAACACTTCCAAATGATGTGCTGGTTTGATCAAATTTGGGAACATTGTAGAGCATCCTAGTTGGAATCCATAAATATTCAAGATTTTGTCCTTATTATCTTTGTAGGAAAAAAAAAAGTAGATGGAGCACATTAGTTTTCCATATTATAAACCAAAACAAATCAAAACTATAGTGCTTGTCCATCTGTGTAGGTCTTAAGGTATGAATGTTTATAGATAAGATAAATAGATTGTCTTGATTGAGTTGTGACCAGAATTTTGCCTATAAATTAAGGCCATTTTTTTTAATACCAGTATTCTACCAGTATCGTTGTATGGCTATGAATGATGAAATAGTACAAGTTCTCTGAACAGTATAATTTCTAACAAATTAAAAAAAGAATTTCAGGCAGAGGATATTGGAGAAATGCTAGATGCATGTGAGTTCAAACTACAACACGTACTTTAAAAAAGTCCATAGAAAAAACAGTAGAAATTATCATCTAAGAAATGAATGATTTAAAAAAAAAGAAAAAGAAAAATGAGCTGGTCATGTGACATTAGCAAGGGATAAATTCTGAATAGCCTGTGTGCTTCACTGACATCCTTGAAACAGCTACAGGAAAGCTGAGATGGAGCCAAGATGGTGGAGTAAAGGCAGGGACTCTACTGAGCTCTCTCACAAAGCCATCCAAATGCCTTTAAAAATGACCCTAAATGAATTCTAGAACAGCAGAACCCACAGAAATTCTGAGTGAAACAAATTTCCAGCCCAAGACGAGTTGGAAGGTCAGCAGGAAAGGTCTATTACACTGGGATGCAAGAAGTCCAATGTAGGCTGCACTAGGACAGAACTGGCCCCATCAAAGCCAGAGTAGGCCTCACAGTGACTAAATCACTGGCAGCAGTGGCTGTTTCCAGCCCTTTCAGTCCACAGATGCCAAAGACAACTTAGATCATCAGGAAAGGTCTGTCATACCTGGCTGAGAGTGGAGCTCACCCAAGCACAGGCTGTACCAGCACAGACCCAGCCACAGCAAAGAGAGAGCAGTACTTGGGAATGACTGGATAAGCATTGCCTGCAACAGTGACAGTGGCTAATTCCTGAGCTCTCACCCCAAAGATGGTAAAGGGGTCTAACAACTGGTCAGAAAGAAATTACTTTTTTTTTTTTTACTTAAGATTTTTTTATTTTACAACACTCAGTTCTGCATGTTTTTGAGCTCCAGATTTGCTTCCCTTCCTTCCCCTCCCACCTCCTCCACAAGACGGCATGGAATCCGATATATCTTCTACATATACCTTCACATTAAATTTATTTACACACTAGTCAAATTGTAAAGAAGAATTATGACCAATGTAATGAATCATGAGAAAGAAGAAACAAAACCAAAAAAAGAAAAAAAACAGAGCAAATAGTTTGCCTCAATCTGCATTCAGATTCCACAGTTCTTTCTCAGGAGTAGATAGCTCTTTCCATCATGAGTTGTCTTTAAACCTTATATTGCAGAGAAGAGCCAAGTCTATCAAAGTCATCACAGAATCAATTTTTCTATGGTCGTGTACATTGTTCTCCTGGTTCTGCTCCACTCACTCAGCATTATATCATTTAGGTCTTTCCAGGTTATTATGAAGTCTGTATCATCCCCATTTCTTATAGCACAATAGTATTCCATTACATTCATATACGACAGCTTGTTTAGCCATTCTCCGATTGATGGGGGATGCCCACTGATTTCCAATTCTTTGCTACCACAAAAAGAGCTGCTGTAAATATTTTTGTACATACAGCTCCCTTTCCCACTTGTGTGATCTCCTTGGGATACAACCCTAGAAGTGATATTGCTGGGTCAAAAGGCATGAACATTTTTATAGTCCTTTGGGCATAGTTCCAAATTGCTCTCTAGAATGGCTGGATCAGTTCACAACTGTGTCCAATTTTCCCACATACTCTCCTGCATTTACCGTTTTCCTGTTTTGTCATATTATCCAATCTGACAGGAGAGATGTGGTACCTAAGAGTTGTTTTGATTTGCATTTCTCTAATCAATAGTAATTTAGAGCATTTTTCATATGCCTATAGATATCTTTAATTTCTTCCTCTGAAAACTGCCTGTTCATATCCCGTGACCATTTCTTAATTGGGGAACGACTTATTTTCCTATAAATTTGGTTCAATTCCCTGTACATTTTAGAGATGAAGCCTTTATCAGAGACACTGTTTTTAATAATTTTCTCATGTTTTTCTGCTTCCCTCCTACTCTTTGTTGCATTGACATTTTTATACAAAAACTTTTCAATTTAACATAATCAAAATTATCCATTTTGCATTTTTAATGCTCTCTATCTCTTGTGTCATGAATTATTTTCTTTTCCATAAATCTGACAGGTAAACTATTCCTTGCTCTCCCAAATTGCTTACAGTATCTGCCTTTATTCCTAAATCATGAACCCATTTTGACTTTATTTTGGTATATGGTGTAAGATAATGGTCTATGCCCAGTTTCTGCCCTACCATTTTCCAATTTTCCCAGCAGTTTTGTGAAATAGTGAATTCTTAGCCCAGAAGGTGGATTCTTTGCATTTATCAAAGAGAATTATAGTCGTTGACTACTGTGTCTCGTGTGCCTATCCTATTCCACTGGTCCACAACTCTGTTTCTTCAACAGTACCAAGTAGTTTTGATGACTGCTGCTTTATAGTACAGTTTAATATCTGCTATGGCTAGGCCACCTTCCCTAGCTTTTCTTTTCATTAATTCCCTAGATATTCTAGACCTCTTGTGCTTCTAGATGAATTTTGTTATTATGTTATTCAGCTCTGTAAAATAATTTTTGGTAGTTCAATTGGTATGGCACTGAATAAGTAAATTAATTTAGATAAAATTGTCATTTTTATTATATTAGTGTGGCCTAACCATGAGTAACATGTTTTTCCATTTATTTAGATTTGATTTTATTTGTGTGAAAAGTGTTTTGTAATTATGTTCATATAGGCCCTAGGTTTGTCTTGACAGGTAGAATCTCAAATATTTTATAGTGTCCACAGTAACTTTAAATGGAATTTCTCTTGCTATCTCTTGCTGTTGGGCTTTGTTAGTAATGTATGGAAATGCCAAGGATTTATGTTGGTTTATTTTATATCCTGCAACTTTGATAAAGCTGTTTATTATTTCAAGTAGTTTCTTACTTGATTCTCTAGGATTCTCTAAGTAAATTATCATTTCATCTGCAAAAAGTGATAATTTAGTTTCTTCTTTGCCTGTTCTAATTCCTTCAATTTATTTTTCTTTAATTGCTACAGCTAACATTTCTACTACCAAATTGAATAGTAGGGGTGATGATGGGTATCCTTGTTTTACCCCTGATCTTATTGGGAATGCATCTAGCTTATCCCCATTACAAATAATGCTTGCCTACGGTTTTAGGTACATGCTATTTATAATTTTAAGGAAGGCTCCTTTTTTCCTATGCTTCCTAGTGTTTTTAATAGGAACGGGTGTCACATTTTATCAAAGGCTTTTTCTGCATCTATTGAGATCATCGTATGGTTTCTGCTAGTTTTGTTGTTGATATAATCAATTATGTTGGTAGTTTTTCTAATATTGAACCAGCCTTACATTCCTGGAACAAATCCTACCCAGTCATAGTGCATTAGTCTAGTGATAAGTTGCTGCAATCTTTTTACTACTATTTTATTTAAAATTTGTGCATTAATATTCTTTAGGGAAATTGATTTATAATTTTCTTTCTCTGTTTTGACTCTTCCTGGCTTAGGAATTAGTACCATATTTGTGTCATGAAAAGAATTTGTTAGTACTCCTTTTTCACCTATTTTACCAAATATTCTATAAAGTATAGGAATTAATTGTTCTATAAGTGTTTGATAAAATTCACATGTAAAGCCATCTTGCCCTGAAGATTTTTTTTCGATGACTTGCTCAATTTCTTTTTCCAAGATGGGGTTATTTAGGTATTTTATTTCCTCTTCTGTTCACCTGGACAATTTATATTTTTGTAAATATTTATCCATTTCCAGAATGTTGTCACATTTATGGGCATACAATTGGGCAGAATAATTCCTAATTATTATTTTTATTTCCTCTTCATTGGAGGTGAATTCACTCTTTTCATTTTTAATACTGGTAATTTGGTTTTCTTCTTTGTTTTTTTTTAATCAAATCGACCAAAGATTTATCAGTTTTATTTGTTTTTTCATAAAACCAGCCCTTAGTTTTATTTATTAATTTAACAATTTTCTTGATTTCAGTTTTATTAATCTCCCTTTTGATTTTCAGTATTTCCAATTTGGTATTTAATTGAATATTTTCAATTTGTTCTTTTTCTAGCTTTTTCAGTTGTATGCCCAATTCATTTATCTCCTTTTTCTCTAGTTTATTTATGTAAGCATTTAAGGATATAAAACTTCCCCTAAGGATTGCTTTTGCTGTGTCCCATAAGTTTTGGTGTGTTATCTCATTATTGTCATTCCCTTGAATGAAGTTATTAATTGTTTCTATGATTTGTTCTTTGGCCCACTCATTCTTTAAAATTAGATTATTTAGTTTCCAATTAATTTTTAGCTTATTTTTCCATGGTACATTATTACAAATAATTTTTATTGCATCATGATCTCAAAAAGATGCTTTGACTACTTCTGCCTTTCTTCCCTGGGTTGTGAGGTTTTTATGTCCTGGTACACGGTCAGTTTTTGAGCATGTGCTACATACTGCTGAGAAAAAAGCATATTCCTTTTTATCTCTGTTCAGTTTTCTCCAGAGATCTATCCTATCTCCCTTTTCTAAAGTTCTATTCACCTCCTTCTTTCTTGTTTACTGTGACGTTAGATTTATCAAGTCCAGAGAGGGGGAGATTGAGGTCCCCAACCAGTACAGTTTTGCTGACTGTTTCTTCCTGTAACTCCCTTAACACCTGCTCTAAGAATTTGCTTGCTATATAGCACTTGGTGCATAAATGTTAAATAATGATATTGCTTCATTGTCTATGGTGCCTTTTATCAGGCTGTAGTGTCCTTCCTTATCTCTTTTACTTAGATCAATCTTTACTTTTGCTTTGTCTGAGTTTAGGATCACTACCCCTGCTTTTTTTTTTTACTTTACCTGAAGCACAATATATTCTGCTGTAATCTTTTAACTTTACCCTGTGTGTATCCCCCTGTTTCAAATGTTTTTTTTTTGTAAACAACATACTGTAGGATTATGGTTTTTTATCCATTCTTCTATCTGCTTCTGTTTTATTGGATAGTTCATCCCACTAACATTCATAGTTATGATTACTATCTGTGTCTTTTTCTCCATCCTATTTCCCTCACTGTTTATGCTTTTATTTCTCCCTTCTCCCTTCCCCTCCCCGAAAGAGTTTTGCTTTTGACTGCTGCCTTCCTCAGTTTACCCTCCCTCTTGATTCCTTTCTCTTATCTTACTTTTTTTTCCCTTTGCTACTTCTTTCCTCCCTTCTGACCATCCCCTCCTTTTCTTTCCCCTTTCCACTCCTATTGCCTGTAGGACAAGTTTGATTTCTATACTTTTCATAGTATGTTATTCTCTTCTTGAACCAAATCTGATTAGAGTAAAGCTCAAATACTGTTCTTCAACTTCTCTTCTTACCATCTACTATAATATTTTTTTTGCCTCTTCATGTGATGTAATTTTCCATTTTCTACCACCTCCTTACCTCTTATCCCAGAACCATTCCTTTATATCTCTTAATTATGTTTTTTTTAATCATTATATCAGTTACTTTATACTGACACCCAGAGTCTATGTATATCCCTTTCATTTGTCATAATAACTGTACTAACCTGAAGATTGACATATATAAAACAATATAATACTGTATAAGGATGTAACTAATTTGCCTTATTGATTAACAAGGGTTTTTCCCCCCATTTACCTTTTTATGTCTCTTTTGAATTTTGTATTTGAAAATCAAATTTTCCATTGAGTTGTGGCCTTTTTCATGAGGAAGGTCTGGAATTCCCTTATTTCATTGAATGTCTATCTTCTTTCCTGAAAGATTATGATCAGTTTTTCTGGGTAGTTGATCCTTGGTTGTAGTCCAATCTCCTTTGCCTTTCAGAATATAATATTCCAATTTCTCCTGTCATTTAATGTAGAAGCTGAAAGATCCTACATGATCCTGACTGTAGTTCCACAATATTTTAATTTTTCTTTCTGGTTGTTTGCAGTGTTTTCACCTTGACTTGATAATTATGGAATTTGGCTATAATATTTCTTGGAGTTTTCAATTTGAGATCTCTTTCTGAGGGTGATCCTTGGATTCTTTTGTTGGCTGTTTTACCCTCTGGCTCTAGTACCTTGGAGCAGTTATCCTTGAGGATTTATTGGAAGATACTGTCCAGGCTCTTTTGTTTTCATCATGGCTTTCTGGTATGCCAATAATTCTTAGATTGTCTCTCCTGGATATATTTTCCAGGTCAGTTTTTTTTTAATCAGATATTTCATGTTTTCTTCTATTTTTTCATTCTTTAGATTTTGTTTGACTGATTGTTTATGTCTCATGGAGTTGTTAGCTTCTACTTGCCCAATTCTAATTTTTAATGTATTGTTTTCTTCTTTTACCTTCTCTGTCTCTTTTTCCATTAGGTTGATTTTACTTTTCAATGAGACATTTCCTCCATTTATATTCTGAATTTTTTTAACCATTTTGCTGATTTTACTTTTTAAAGATTTGTTTTCATCAGTGAATATTTTTTTTCCATTTTTTCTTCTTCCTCTCTAATTTGTTTTTTAAAGTCCTCCTTGAGTTCTTCCAGGAATGCTTTTTGAGCTGGAGACTAGTGCACATTCCATTTTGAGGTTTCAAATGTGGGTATAGTGTCCATGCTATCCTCTTCTGAATTGGTATTTCGAACTTCCCTGTCTACCTAATAGGAAGCAATGGTCTTTGGCTTTTTAGTATGCTTTTTCATGGTGTTTTTTTTACCTCCTGGCTTCTAAAGTGGATCTCTGCTTTTGGGACTCAAGGGGCTTTTTCCCAAGCTTCTTGTGTTGGGATCTGTGGGCCTTCTCACTGGCTTTGTGTGCTATGACCTCTGGTTTCGTGAGGTATGAGGGAGCGGTTGTCTGGCTGCTGGGAGTCTCTTCTTCCCCAGAACTGCTCAACAGCAGGTTGGTCCAAGCTATTGACTTTGCTGGTGTCTGCCACTTCCCCTGCCTGTGCAAAGGCATGTCTGTTGTCCTGATGTTGACATTTGCTAGCTCCACCCCCTTTAGGTTCAGTGATTCTCATTTCTACTGAGGTGGGGACTGCTGGGACACCTCTCTTCCTGCACAAGTCTCCTTCTGCCACCACAAGAAAGGCCCTCTCACCAACTTCTGTCATGAAAGGCTATTGAAGTCCCTCTTCTGGCTCCTCTATTTCAGATTTCTCCCCGGGTAGTATTCTCTTAGTTTATTCAAGGAATTGATGAGAGCCGTTTAACCTGGTCATCATGGCTCCTGGAAGTTCAAGAAGGCAAGTTTCAAACTTTTAGTCTGTGGGCTAGAAGCTTCCAGGTGGCTCCTGTAGCTCTTACAGACTCCCATCCTGGGCTGAGAGGCCTGGGGCTCGAACACCACCATAGACAGTACTTCTGCCCTGGGCCTGCTCCTGTTCCTGCATTTGCTCACCTAGCACTCTCCCAGACCAATACAGTGTCTTGGTTCCTCTGCTGTTCCTGGTTGGTGTGGTCTGGTACCCTTCTGTGTACCTGGCACTCCTGCCCCTCTTCATCTACTAGTGTCTTCTAACTCTCTCAAATCTGCTCAGATTCAGTTTTTTAGACATATCTGACAGAATTTGTGAGAGAGCTCCAGTAGTTCTCTTCTTTCACAATGCCATATTGGCTCTGTGCTGCCCCCCACCCCCACCCCAAGAGATTACTTTTTGATCTTTTTGCTAATCTGTTGTTTTGCCCATACTCAGATCTGGGTCACAGTCCTGCGTGGCAGTCTCAGGGCAAGGAGGAGCACTACAACAGCAGAACTTGTGGCTGCAGTGGACGGGGACCCTCCTCACAGTTCCAGGGCAGAAAAGAGTGCTTGTGGTCATCAGAGCACAGGCCAGGAGAGGTATAAACACTTATCCTTAGATCATACCACTTTGGAAAAAATGAAAACTTACAGATCCCTGGAAGTATGTCTGCAAACAGCTACACAAAACTTGGGGCAGTTTGTCCTCCACCCTGAAAGCAGAGTCCTACTTTAACAAAGAGTTAAAAATAACCTAATAGGCTGGAATGATGAGCAAACAATGGAAAAACAAAAAAAACAAACAAACAAAAAAAAACTTCTGACCATAGAAAGTTACTATATTGGCAAGGATGATCAAAACACCCATTTCTGAAGAAGACAACAAATTCAAAGCTCCTACATCGAAAGTCTCAAAGAAAAATATAAATTGGTTTCAGGGCATCTTGGAAAATCAAAATGAGTAAAGGAAAAATTGAGAAGGGAAGTGAGAGCGATTCAGGAAAAGCATGAAAACGAGTCTATAGCTTGGTAAAGGAGACATAAAAAAACAAAACACTGAAGAAAATAACCCCTTAAGAACAGACTGGCCCAAATAGTAAAAGACATACAAAAAGCCAATGAGAAGAATGAGTTAAAAAGCAGAATTGTCCAAATGGAAAAAGAAGTCCAAAAGCTCACTTAAGAAAACAATTACTTAAAAATTAGAATGGAGCAAATGGAAGCAAGTAACGTGAGAAATCAAGAAACAATAAAACAAATCCAATAGAATGAAAAAAAATAGAAGAAAATGTGAAATGTCTCCATGGAAAAGCAATTGATCTGGAAAATAGAAATGAGAGATAATTTAAAAATTATCAGACCACCTGAAAACCATGATCAAAAAAGAGCCTAGACATCAAATTTCCAGATATTATCAAGGAAAACTGCCCCGATATTGTAGAACCAGAGGTAAAGTAGAAATTGACAGAATTCACCAATCAACTCCTGAAAGAGATCACAAAATGAAAACTCCCAGGGATATTACAGCCAAAGTCCAGAGTTCCCAGGTCAAGGAGAAAATATTGCAAGCAGGCATAAATAAACAATTCAAATATCATGAAGGCACAGTAAGGGTAAAATAAAACTAGAAAAAAAAAGATTTAGCAGAGAGTGGGATGTACTTGGAGAAAGGGAAAGGGAGAGGTAGAATGGGGTAAATTATCTCATCTAAAAAGGCAAGAAAAAGTTTTTACACTGCAGGGGAAGGGAAGAGAGGGGAGAGAGAGTGAGTGAACCTTACTCTCATCAGAACTGGCTCAAAGAAGGAGTAACATACACACTCATTTGGGCAGAGAAATGTGTCTTACTCTTCAGGAAGATGGGAAAATGCGTAAGATATGTGAGGGGGCCAGTGATAGAAGGGAGTGCAGATTAGGGGAGGGGGTAGTAAGAAGTAAAACACCTTTGAAGAGTAGTAGGGTGGAAAGAGAAAGAAAATAGAATAACCAGGAGTGGAAAACAGATTGGAGGGAAATGTAGTTAGCAGTAGTAACTGAAAAAAAAATGAAGCAAGTTTCTCTGATAAACATCTCATTTCTCGAACATATGGAGAACTGAGTCAAATTTACAAAAATAAGAGCCATTCCCCAGTTGACAAATTATTAAAAGATATTACCAGATAAAGTAATCAAAGCTATCTATATCTACGTGAAAAAAACTCTCTACCTCAATATTCATAGGAGAAATGCAATTAAAACAATTTTAAGGCATTACCTATTATCTATTAGATTGGCTAACTGGATAGAAAATTAGACAAATGTCGGAGCGGATGTTGGAAAAATAAGGCTTTAAAGCATTGTTGGTGGAGTTGTTAACTGATTTAACCATTCTGTAGAACAATTTGAAACTATGCCCAAAGGGCTATAAATCCAAGGATACCCTTTGACCTAGAAATACCAGTACTAAGTCTATATCCTAAAAGAGATAAGAACCAAAAAAGGAAGGTACCTATATCTACAAAATATTTATAGCAGCTCATTTCTGGAGGTAAAAATTAGAAGTTGAGGAGAATCCCATTAGTTGAGGAATAGCTGAACAAGTTGTGGTATTTGATTATGATGGAATACTATCAAACTATAAGAAATGATGAGCAGGATGCTCTCAGAAAAAACCTGGAAAGACTTGTGTGGGCTGATGCAAAGTTAAGTGAATTGTGTACGAAGTAACAGTGATATTGTAAGATGGTCAGCTGTGAATGCTTTAGTTATTCTCAGCAATACAACAATCCGAGACAACTCTGAAGGATTTATGATGAAAAATGCTATCCATCCCCAGAACAAAAACTGATAGTTTCTGAATACAGATTGAGACATAGGTTTTTTTTGAAACTTTCTTTACTTATGAGTTTTTTTTCTTGTCTATGTTTTCTTTGACAACATGACTCTTATGGTTATGTTATGAATGATTACACATATCTCACCTATATCAAATTGCTTGCCTTCTCAATGGTGATGGGGGGTGGGGAAGAAGGAAGGTAGAGAATTTGGAGCTCAAAGTTTTAAAACAAATGTTAAAAACAATTTTTACATAAAACTTGGGAAATATAAAATGCTGAATAACATCTAATAAAAAGAAATTGCTATAAGAAAGCAAATAAGGCCCCATATTTCATTGGGTGAACTGTTGGTGGTAAATGTATTGCAGAACATGGAGAAGATATGCACCATTTGAGTAACCATAGGGTAGTTGCAGATCTACGTAGAAATAAACAGAGGTACATTTGAGTATGGCATGTCTCTATCCATAGCACACTGTCACATGTAATAGAGAATTAATAAATATTTATTTCAAGGACTTGAATATTTGTCATAAAATGAGGGTTGAGACTATTCTGTATAGTTTCTTTTGCTTGAAATAGAAATAATGGACAGAATATACAGAGAAACAGATTATGTTTTGATATAGTGACCAATTTTTATAATGACTGTCATGGTTAAAAAAATTAATTACAATTTCAGATTTCCTGGAGCTATGATGATGGAGTAAACAGTAAATTGCTATAACTCACCCATTTTTGCTTCTAAAAAAATCATACAATATTGCCCTGAAACAAATCCTGGAACAGCAGAACCAGCATAAAGACTCTTTTAAACCAAGAAACTTGGTAGATTGGCAAGAACAGTCTTCATCACTGAGATAAAAGGGGAGCACATTCCAGGACAAGAAGTGACCCAGCAAGCAAGTGCCAAGTTATGCCACACCTCACAAAACCAATGGGAGAACCTGAGCCCCAGTGTTGTGGAGCAGACAAGTGCCAAACCCAAAGTCCCCCACATGCCTTGGCATAGCCAGAGGAACAAGGAGACTACAACTCTGAGAACCACCATATGCTTCAGTATAACCCCAGGCAAACAGGCACCCTCCAGTGGTCAGTCTTCCATGAGCTTTCTGTGTAGCCCTGGCAAATGCATAATCACCCCACAGGGCATCAGCACAAAGCAGACACCATTGTGAGGACCCCAGTTCAGCATGAGGTAAGTGGCCAGACCACTGTGGCCTCCCGTAGTGGCAGTCACACATCATCACATGCCTTCAGCTTAGCACCAGATATGAGGCTCCCCCAGGGACTTAAGGGCAACATAAGTTCAGCACCAGGTAAACAGCCAGAGCTTACAGCCTTTGGCACAAGAAACCTGAGAAAATACCACTTCCACCCTGCATGCAATGCTCAAATTTAAAAGAAAGGAAAAAGGCCAAATAGGGGGCAGGGGAATGAGCAGAAAAATCAACAAAAGAATCTGACCATAGAAAATTATACTGACAGGGAAGATGAAGATACTATCTCAGAGGCAGACAACAATGTCAAAACACCAATGGGCAAAATCCCAAAATAAAATGGGAACTTGTCTCAAGCCCAGAAAGAACTCATGGAAGAGCTCAGAAAATAGCTTAAAAGTCACAAAAGAGAGGTAGAAGAAAAATGGGGAAAAATGAGAGTGATGCAAGAAAATTATGAAAAAAAGGAGTCAAGAGTTTGGGATATTGCTTAAAAAGCAGAGCCAGCCAAATGGAAAAGCAGATACAAAAACAAAACTGAAGAAAATACTTACTTAAAGAGTATAACTGGCCAAATGGAAAAGAAAGTATAAAAGCTATTTGAGGAAAACAACACTTTAAAAGTTAAAATTGGGCAAGTGGAATTTAATGACCCTATAAGACATCATGAATCAATCAAATTCAAAAAGAATGAAAAAAGGGAAGAAAATGTAAAATACTTCATGGGAAAAAGTGACTTGAAAATAGATCCAAGAGAGACATTATAAGAATAATTGGACTACCTGAAAGCCACAATCAAAAGGAGGACCTAGACAGCATATTTCATGAAATCTTATTAAGGAAAACTGCCCTGATGTCCTTAAACCAGAGGGTATAAGGTGAATTTCAGGAAATTACATAAAAAAGAAGAGTGCAGTGGGTGTGAAAGAAATGTAGAGGTAGAATGGGTTAAATTATTTCATATAAAATGTTTGAAAGACTTATTACAGTGCAGAGCAAGACGGGAGGGTGGTTTACACGCATAACTTGAATCTTTCATCAATATTTGCTCAGAGGGAATCATATATACCATCAGTTGAATATAGAAATCTATCTAACCTAACAGGGAAGTAGGAGGGGAAGACATCTAGTAAAGGAGGTAGAGGGAACTGACAGAAGAGAGGGCAGATCACAGGAGGTTGTAGACAGAAGAAAATCACTGGTGAGGAAAAGGGTGAAAGGAGAGAGAGGACTAACAAGAGGAAGTATAACATGGAGGGAAATACACAGTTAGTAAGCATAACTGTGAATGTGAATGGGTTGAACTCTCCCATAAAATGGAAGCAGATAGCAGAGTTTATCAAAAGCCAGAACCCTGCAATACATTGTTTATGAGAAACACGCTTGAAGCACAGACACCCACAAAGAGGAAATGTAAGGGGCTAGAGCAGAACCTATTATGCTTAAGCTGAAGTAAAAAAAAAAAAAGAAACAAAAAAACAAAGCAGCAGTAGCAGTCTTGATATCATACAAAATAAAAGCACAAATGAAACTAATTGAAAGAAATAAGGTAATTACATCTTGCTAAATGGCACAGTAGACAATGAAGCAATATCAATACTACGTATATATTCATCAAGTGGTATAACATCCAAATTCATAAAGAAAAGTTAAGTAAGGAAAAGGAAGAAATAGACAATAATACTATACTAGTGGAGACCTCAAATGTCTCCTCTCAGAACTTAAATAAATCCATCCAAAAATGAATAAGAAAAAAACTAAAGAGATAAATATAATATTGGAAAAGTTAGGTTTGACAGATGTTTGGCATGATTTAGACATAAAAGGTGACACCATAAGCAAATTAAAAGAGTAAGGAATAGCCTACCTATCAGATCTTTGGGGATAGGAAGAATTTATGACCAAACAAGATAGAGAGCATTACAAAATGTAAAATAGATATTTTTGATTATATTAAATTAAAAAGTTTTTGTACAAACAATATCAGTGCAACCAAGATCAGAAGAAAAGCAGAAAGCTGGGAAAAACTCTTTGCAATTAACTCTCTCTTAGAAAAGCTTTGTTTCTCAAATATATAGAGAACTGAGTCAATTTTACAAGAATACAGGCCATTCCCCAATTGCTAAGTGGTAAAGGATATGAATAGGCAGTTTTCAGATAAATCAGTTATATATAAGCATGTGAATAAATGCTCTAAATCACTTTTGAGTAGAGAAATGCAAATTGAAACACTTTGAGGTACCACCTCACCCTATCAAATTGGCTAATATAACAAAAAAAGGAAAATGCTAAATGTTAGACAGGGTGTGAGAAAACCCATTCTCGAGGACAATTTGGAACTATGCCCAAAAAGCAACCAAAACATGCATATCATTTAATCCAGCAATACCACTACTGGGCCTATGTCCCAAAGAGATCATAAAAAAGAGAAAAGAACTGACATGTGCAAAAATAGTTTTGATGGCCCTTTTCATGGTTGTAAAATATTGGGACCTAATGATTTGCCCATTAATCAGGGAAGAGTACAACAAGCTGTTGTAACAACAGTGCTATTTGCCACTACTGTGGCTGTACAAGGCCAATAACACCAGCACACAGGAGGGCTTCTAGCACAGTTTTTTTGATCTGCTTTTCTAAACAAAGTAACTTTAAGGGATTAACAATTTTGCCTTGTTTAAACATGCATATATTATTCACTTAGTTCAGGGGGAAAAGTCAGCACCCTGAACTTTCAGAGATAATGCAAACAGAAATTATGAGCAGAGGGAATAACAGAAACTAACAGATAGGCTTCTATATGTCTGATCAAGTCACAATAAATAGTCACCAGACAGAGAAGCAACAACATTTAGGTTTTTCAAAGTCGGGGGGCTCCTTAACTACGGCTACCCAGAGTCTTGTCTGGTCAAATCAAATGACACTCTTCCTGTGAGTGAGAGCCCCAAGAAAAATGCTAACCTCAGAGTACATATACACTTTTTCAGGGTCAGAGGGTATCACTACTATGTGACTCAAAGTCACGTGACCTAGGGTTTCTTGTGACCTAAGCAGATTATCAAAGACTCCTGGTTCAATCCTTGATTGAAACAAAGGCAAGGCTCAATCAAAGGCACTTGATTGCCTTAGTGCTGAGAAGCACTCAAACAAAAAACAGCAAAAAGTCCCACCCTGCTTGGCATTACAGCTGTGGAATATGAATGAAATGGAATGCTATTGTACAATAAGAAATGATGAACAGGAAGATTTCAGAAAAAAACCTGGAAAGATGTGCGATGACTGAATGACTCAGCTCTTCTCAGCAACACAATGATCCAAGAAAATGACAAAGGACTCACAAAGGAAAATGCTAACCACATCCAGATAAACTAATGGACTCTGAATCCAGATCAAAGAATATTTTTTACTTACTTTTTTCATTCTTGTATTTTTCCTTTGATCTGTTTCTTATTTCACGGCTGTGACTGATGTGGAAATATTTTTATGTGATAGAACATGTATAAACTATATAAAACAGCCTATAGTTTGCAGCAGGGGGAGAAGAGAAGGAGAAGAATTTAGAACTCCAAATCTTGTAAAAATGAATGCTAAATTTTTTCTTCAATGTAACTGGGGAAAAATGAAATAGTATTAAAATCATTTTTAAAAATAGACCATATTATTAGATAGCTTTTGAATAGGAATAGAATTCTATAAAAACATTTTTCCTTGCATTAAGGATTAGCTTAATTTAAATAATAATAATAACTCATAATTATATAAAGCCTTAAGTTTTTCAAAGCACCTATAATCATTATTTTTTTGATCCTCACAAAGACACTAATGTGGAAGTAATATTACTGATAATACTATACAAATTAGGAAACTGAAATTTTGAGAGAATATGGGGTACAGACTTCCTTCATAATGCTATATAACTATTTTTTTTATTTTTGAGCATCTATTTTTTTAAAACCTTGAGTTCCAAATTCTCTCCCTTCTTCCTTTCCCATCCACCCTCCCTAAGAAGTCAAGCAATTCAAAATGGGCCACATGTGTATCATTTTGTATAACCCTTCCACAATACTCATGTTGTGAAAGACTAACTATATTTTGCTTCTTCCTAACCTATCCCCCTTTATTGAATTTTCTCCCTTGACCCTGTCCCTTTTCGAAAGTGTTTGTTTTTGATTATCTTCATCCCATTCTGCCCTCCCTTCCATCATCCTCCCTTTTTTTATCTTCTTCCTCCTTCTTTCCTGTGTGGTAAGATACACAACTGAGTATGTATGGTATTCCCTCTTCAGGTCAAATCTGATGAGGGCCAGATTCACTCATTCCCCCTCACCTGCCTTCTCTTCTCT
>CM053622.1:262342480-262363567 GCA_028646595.1 Phalanger gymnotis | reverse complement strand
GAAGAAGAGATTCTGAGAGGTTCATATCATCAAAACTATCCACAATCTCATTCCAGTTACTCTCGATGACACCATCAGGGTCCATTCCATCAGGGCCATTGTCTCTGGATCGGGAATCCTGACTGGCAGACATGATCCTGGGAACTCTGGGTAGTCTATTTTTTGAAGTTGTTATTTTCTTCAGTATTTTTTGAGTTTCCTTTCGCAAGTCATTGTCTTGTTTTTCATGATTTTCTTGCATCACTCTCATTCTTCCTAATTTTTCCTCTACTTCTCTTACTTGATTATCCAAATCCTTTTTGAGCTGTTCCATGGCCTGAGATCAATTCATATTTTTCTTGGAGGATTTTGATGTAAGGTCTTTCACTTTGTTGACTTCTTCTGGCTGTTTATTTTGATCTTATCACCAAAAAAAGATTCTATAGGCCGAATCCTTCTATGCTGCTTGTTCATCTTCCCAGCCAATCACTTGACTTTTGAGCTTTTTGTCAGGGTATGACTGGCTTCAGAGTGAAGAGTGCTTTGTCCAAGCTTCACAGGTTTTCCACTGCTGTGTTCAGAGATACTTCTACTCTGGAGTAGTATGATACTCCTCTTCTGTCCTGTGCTCTAATCTGTGAGTACAATCTCTCCTTTCTGCTGTGTAACTACCAGGAATATTGTCTCTCCACAGCCACCACAAAGCTCCACCACACCAGTGCTCCTCCTCCCCCAAGAGCTGCCAACCAGGACTGTGACCCAGATCCAAGCAAGGCAAAGCAAGAGAACCTTGCTTCAGTGCCAGCAAATCAATCTCTGCACTCCTTTTCTGATCAGCTCCTTGATTCTTCCCACTGTATGAGCCTCGGGCCAGAAGCAGCCACTAGACTGCTGTTGTTGCTGTTGCTGCTGCTGCCACCACTGTAGCAACTTCCTCTGCCCCAGGGTTGTGGCCAGACCATACACTTCCTTCCAGAAGTTTTCCCACTGACCTGCTCCATTGTCTTTAGCATTTGTGGTTTGAGAAGTCTAGTAACTGCCCCAGTTCAATGATTCAGTGCCCTGTGGCCTCTTCTGCCTGGTCTACTCTGTGACTGATCTGTCCTGGACTGGCTCACACTGGGCTGCACTTCTCTCCCAGCATGGTGCAACAGACCCTAGTCAGCAACAATCCAGGCTGTCTTGGGCTTGAGACTTGTTTCCCTCTGTTATTTCGTGGCTTCAGTAACTCTAAAAATTTATTTGAGTGTTTTTTTACAGATGTCTGTAGGGATTTTGGGGGATGGCTTAAGCAAGTCTCTGTTTTCAAGCCTCCATTGTGTCTCTGGCCCCCAGGATTATGGTTTTTAATTCATTCTTCTATCTGGTTCCATTTTATGGGAGAATTCATCCCATTCACATTCACAGTTATGACTACTATTTGTGTCTTTTGCTCCACTGTATTTCCCTGCCCCATTTATGCTTTTATTTCTCCCTTTTCCCTGCCACTCCTCTTAAGAGTTTTGCTTTTGACCAACATCTTCCTCAATATTTCCTCCCCATTGACACCCCTCCCCTATCTTTCCCTTTTCCCCTTCCTACTTCTTCCTTTCTAACCCTTTTCCCCTTCTATGCCTGTAGAACAAGTATGATTTCTATACTTATCAGAGAATATTATTCCCTCCTTGAACCAAATCTGATAAGAGTAAAGTTCAAAAACTCTTCTTCTCCCTCCCTTCTATCCCTCTACTACGATATCTTTTTGTGCCTCTTCATGTGATGTAATTCACCCTTTTCTACCTCTGCCTTACCTCTTATCCCAGAACAATCCCTTTGAACCTCTTAATTATCTTTTTTTGTCATCACATCAGTTACATTATTTTGACACCCTCGATCTATGTATATCCCTTTTAATTGCTGTAATAACTGTACCATTGACAAGATTGACATGTATGTAACATATGTAAAATGATACAATCCTACATAAGGATGTAAACAGTTTGCCCTTATTGAATAACAAGGTTTTTTCCTCCTTATTTGCCTTTTTTATGTCTCTCTTGAGTTTTGTATTTGAAGATCAAATTTTCCATTGAGCTCTGGTCTTTTCATCAGGAAGATCTGGAATTCTCTTATTTCATTGAATGTCCATCTCCTTGCCTGAAAAATTATGCTCAATTTTGCTGGGTAGTTGATCCTTGGTATTAGTCCAAACTCTTTTGCCTTTCAGAATATCATATTCCAAAGTCTCCTGTCTTTTAACGTAGAAGCTTCAAGATCCTGTGTGATCCTGACTGTAGTTCCTCGATATTTCAATTGTTTCTTTCTGGCTGCTTGAAGTATTTTTCACTTGAACTGATAATTCTTGAATTTGGCTACAACATTCCTTGGAGTTTTCAATTAAGGAAGCTTTTCAGGGGGTGATCGGTGTATTCTTTCAATGACTATTTTACCTTCTGATTCTAGCATATCAGTGTAGTTTTCCTTAGTGATTTCTTGGAAGACACTTTCCAGGCTCTTTTTTTTTTGATCATGGCTTCCTGGTAGACCAATAATTCTTAGATTATCTCTCCTGGATCTATTTTCCATGTCAGTTGTTTATCCAATCAGATATTTCACATTTTCTTCTATTTTTTTTTAATTCTTTAGATTTTGTTTGACTGATTCTTGATGTCTTGTATAGTCATTAGCTTCTACTTGCCCAATTCCAATTTTTAATTTGTTTTAATTGTTTAATTTTGTTTGCCTCTTTTAGCTTCTGTACCTCCTTTTCCATTTGGTTAATTTTACTTTTTAAGGAGTCATCTTCTTCCATTAGATTCTGATCCTCCTTAACCATTTTGCCAATTTTACTTTCTAAAAATTTGTTCTCATCAGTGAATTTTTTTCCATTTTTTATTTTACCTCTAAAATTTGTCTTTTTAAAAATCCTTCTTGATATCTTCCAGTAATGCTTTTTAGTCCTGAGACCAGTTTACATTCCTTTTTGAGGTTGCAGATGTGAGTATAGTGTCAATGCTGTCTTCTTCTGAATTGTTATTTTTATGTTCCCTGTCTCCATAGTAAAAATCAATAGGCCTTAGTTTTCTGGATTGTTGCTTCATGGTTATTGTCTTTTTTCCTGGCTTTTAAAGTGGATCTCTGCTTTTGGTGCCAAGGGGCCTCTGTCCCAAGCTTCTTGTACTGGGAACCAGGGGCCTGGTTGTTGGTTTTGTGTGTTGTTGCTTCTGGTTTTTGCAGCTAGAGGGTATATAATGCTGCTGCTCACCTGGTACTGAGCTGGAGCTGGCTGATTTGCTGAGGTTGATGCCAGATAATGTCTTTTCTGAGTTCCTCTGGCTTACACTAAAGCTCTTGGTGTGAGGCGTTGGGGAGGGTTGGTCTGGATGCTGGAAGTTTCCTCTTCCCCTAGGGCTCTTCTACAGCATGGGTGTTTTCAGCAGTTGTCTGTGCTGGTGTCTAACACTTCTGGCTGTATGAAGGCACATCTGTGGTCCTGGTATTGACATTTTCTGGTTCCACCCTTCTGGAGATCAGGAACTCCTGCTGTTCTTCTGAGGTGGTGCCTGCTGGGACATCTCTCTTCTTGCAATAGCCTCCTGCTGCCACCACAAGAGGGGTCTGTTTCCTGAGCTTCCTGAACTAAAAGGCTACTGAGGCCCCACTTTTGTTTCCTCTTTTCCAGAGTTTCTACCAGGGGAATATTATCTGGGTGAGGAAGGAAGGGATGAGAGGCATTTTACCTGTTCATCATGGCTCCCAGAAGTTCAAGAAGGTTAGTTCCAAACCTTTAGACCATGGGCTAAAATTCTCAGGAGTAGCTGCTGCTGCAGCCAGAAGCTCTGTGCTGGTGTCTCCCATAGCTCTGGCCTGGGAACTGGCACTGTAACCGGAACTTCAGCCCTGGGCCTCCTCCTGTTCAGGTATGGTTTAGTTTCACACACCCAGCCCTCTTCCAACTAGTTTGGCTGGTTGAGTTCCGCAGCTGCTCCTGCTTTGGTGTGGTCAGGTATGGTTCTATGCTCAGCATTCTACCAGCCCACATATCTTCCCTGCCATCCCTGTGGACTCCTTTGGCTTGGAAATCTGCCACACCCAGTGTACTAGTGGCTTTTAACTCTCTCAAATATGCTCAGATTAACTTTTTTTTAGAGCTATCTGACAGAATTTTTAAGAGAGCTCCAGTAAGTCCCTGCTTTCACTACTCTATCTTGGCTTTGCCTCCCAGGAAATATCTTTTAAAATAAAGACATAAAGAATGAAAATGGAAACAAATTTTGCAATGTATCAGTTGATTCTAAAAGATTAAGAATTATCACAACAAAAGTAGGTATTTAACATCTCAAGAGAGATAGAGAAATTGTATAATACTTAAAGGTAACAGACAACAAAGGAACACCCTCATGAAACATTTTATATGTGTGTATACATACATATATAGATATGTTGCATATATATATATATACATATATATATATATATATATATATAGAGAGAGAGAGAGAGAGAGAGAGAGTTGTTTAGAAGGTAAATAAGTAAAGAAAAAGCAACAGGATGCATGATAATAAGTAGAAAATCATTCAATGATTACAGGAGGCTATAATATTCTTCTCTCAGGGCAGGATAAATTTAACAGAAAAAGAAATAAAAAAGAAAAAAAAGTAGAATAAAACATAATGATGGAGAATTTATACCTAGTGTATCTTATACATATTGACATTAAATAATATTCACATTTCTTAATGCTTCATGCTATGTTTAAAAAATAACCAATTAAATAAAAGTAAAAAGATATAAATTATAAACACACCTTTAACATAAAATAACATTATTAAAGTATTTCATATGCTGGACACAATGAAAAAATTCATACTTAAATTAAAAGTTAATGATATTCAAAATAATAAATGGGGCAAAAGACAAATCATAAATAAAGAATTCTATTAAAAAAAACCTACAAGAATCAGAAAACATACCATTATCATGGGTATGCATCCAAAGCAATAATCAGAGGAAAACTAATGTGTCTGAAGTATACAATAAATCAGTAAATAATCAAACCTAGTGTAACAACAATGTTGGCAGCAGCTGTTGTGGGAGTGAAAGACCAACAAAAAAAGCACAGAGGAAACCTGCTAGCATAGGTTCTTTTGATCTGCTTTTCTAAGGAAAGCAACTTTAAGGGGTTCATAATCTCACTTTAATCAAACATACATATATATCACTCACTTAGTTCAAGGGGAAATGACAGCACCGTAAACTTCAGTGCAAATACAAAAATAAATTACAGAGAAAATATAAACATAGCAAGTAACACAGATCAACAGACAGGCTTCTAGCTGTATAACCAAAGCTATATATACAGTTACCAGCAAGAAAAGCCCCAATATCTGGATTTTCGAAGCTGGGGTGGTGGTGGTGGCAGTCCTTAATAGCTATGCAGAGTCTTGTCTAGTCAAATCACATGCCATTCTTCCAATGAGTGAGCCCCAAACACAATACTAACCTGAGAGTATACATATACACTTCTTCAGGGTCAGAGCATTTTATACCTCTCCAGGGTTTCACACCTCTCATGACCTAATTAGCAAAAGGGTATGGGCCTTTCTACAAATAAATGCAAGCCTCAATCAAGGGCATTCATTGTCTTAGTGTTGAGAAGCACTCCAAAACAAAGACAAGAAAAAGCCACACTTTGCTTGCCCTTACACCTATTGAAACAAGTATTGAACTAATATAAAATATGCATTAAAGAAGAACTCTTGAAAATTGGAGAAATTTGATAGAATGGAAAATAATGAATATAAAAATATTAATCAAAATTTAAGAAATGTTTAATTTGTTGAAAAATAAAGAAAAATTAAATAACTGCAAAAAATAGGTAGTTAGATGCTTTTATTTAGCACACATATAAAAAGTTTGAATACCAATAAATAAAAAGTAGTTAAATAAAAAGTGTTTTGAGATGGAAATAAGTTGTTGAAGGGGTCATAAATAGCCTCATATAGAATGTGTTGTTTCACTGTATCTTGAAGGAAGAAATGATTTCTATGAGGTGGAAGTAAGGAGGAAGTACATTCTATGCCTAGGAGCCAAGCAGTGCAAATGTATAGGAATGGTAGAAGGACGTTTGTAAAGAGCAGAGAGAGAAAGCCAATTTAACTGGATTTCAGAATGTGGAAGGGGAAGTGATGTCTAATGAGGTTTCAAAGATGAATAGTGTTAAGGTTGTGAAGGACTTTCAAATCAAAACTGAAGATTTTACATTTAATTCCAGAGGCAATATGAAGCCATATGAGCTTTTTGAATATGAAATGACATAGTTAAATTTGCACTGAAGAAAAAAAGTGACAGAAATGTACAAGTCAGATTATATTTGGGATAGACATGAAGTTGGGAAATTAGAATTGAGGCTGTTGCAATAATTTAGGCTACTGGTGATGATGGCCTGAACTATGATTGTAGTTACGTGAGTAGAGAGGAGTTGGATGTGAGAGATCTTAAGCATTTAGAAATGGAAAGATTTGAAAATGGATTTCATATGCAGGATCAGAAAGATGTGTTTGTCACTGAGGTTGTAAGGCTGGAGAGACTAGAAAAACAGTAGTGTTTTTATAGAAATAAGGAAGTATGAAAATGAGTGAGTTTAGCAAAAAATATAAATTCTGTTTTGGTCATGTCAAGTATAAGATATCTTTAGGACATCATAGTTTTCAGTGTTCAGTAGGTAATTGGAAATGTGATATTGGAACCCAAGAGTAAGTCTAAGATCATCATAGAGATCTATGAGTCACTGGCATAGAGGCGGTAATTATACCTATTATATGTGATATGGTCACAAAGACAGAGGAGAGGAGGGGGTCAAAGACAGAGCCTGGGGAAGATCGTTAGTTGAAGGAAAAGAGAATACGCATCTGTTAACTACCTTCCACGCACCAAGAATTCTGCTAAACTCTTTACAAATATTATCTCATTTGATTTTTCACAACAATCCTGGGTACAGGTCCTATTATTGGCCACATTTTATAATTACAGAAGCTGAAACAGAGGTTAAGTGGCTTGTCTTGAGTCATGCAGCTAGAAAGTTTCTGATATCACAACTGAACTCAGGGTTTCATGACTCTAGGTGGTGCTGTTATTGTTTGTCATTCATCCTCAAAGAGGACCATGACATCAAGGAAGCAATGTAATGATATGCAAGTGAATTAGATTTCAGTGAGGAAGCGCTGCGCAAAGTCACCAGCCTCACTTTGTCCTGCAGAGCCATCTGGGTTCAGTGGCAAGAAATTGATCAGGATGACTAGAGATGGCCCTAGATACAATGGGATCCACTGAACCACCTGGATGCCTAGATGATGAACCAACAAAAAAACACTGAGAAGGAATAGCAAAAAAAAAAAATAGGTGGAAAACCATGGAAGATCATTGTCACAAAATCCCAGAGTAGAAAAAATAGACAATGTCAAGAAGGATGAGGACTGAAGAAAGATCAGTAGGTTTGCCAATTAAAAGAACACTGATAACTTTGGTGCAAACAACTTCAGGGAACTTCCTTAAGGAACTCTTTGAACTTCCAAGAAAGGAAAGTTGGTCATTTTCTTTTAGTAAAGGGTGACTCTGTAAGTAACAGTAGAAAGCAATATTCCAACTCTCCTTCTAGGATCAATGTGTCAAAAGATTTAGATAAAACTAGAACCAGTGGTGCAGAGGAGAGCCAAGTATGTAATGTTTCCATAAGGGAGCCAGGCTTCAATGAAGGCAAGTAGAAGGAGTGTGAGAGAAAGAAGTCCAGGTTAAAGGTAAGCTCATTCAATATGGCATGGGTATCAGGGAGGCCACAGCTCTGATCTTATCAGGACAGATGATAAAAGAACTTTCACTTTCCTTGTCTTGGGAAGCCATTTTCTTAAGGAAGAATAAGATTCTTTTGTCATAATTGTCTTTCAGATAGTATATATGGTACAATGGAAAGAACTCTTAGTCTGGAGTTAGAGAACTGGATTCTACCTCCCCATCCCTGCTTTCTGTGTAGAATTATCACTTAATATCATGGAGTTTAGTTTATTTATTTGTAAAATGAGAGGATAAGACATAATGTCCTCTGAGCCTTCCTATTCTAAATATATGGTCCTACAAATTGTTTTAAGGTCCATTAGAGCTTTGTAATTGCCTCAGGTAATTTTTGGCTTACTAAATTTATCCCATCATTTTAGACTGCTGAGACATGTTTTTTGAAGCTTAGTCTGCCATCAGATATATTACCTATTCCTCTCAGTTTTACATCTGCAAGTTTAATAATCATACTATGTGTGCCATTAAGTTGCTGATTTTAAAAATGTCTAAATAGCCCACAGCCAAGAAAAGATCCCTGGGGACTTGGACATCAGACTATTAACGAGCATTGTTGGTGGTGGTGTGGGGTGGGGGGTGGGATATCCCTAGGGAGCACAGTACATGGTTTTTGAATTAAAGTGAATTCTACAAGTTCAATTATACTGTTCTGATTATACTATCATCCCACCTAAATCTGTTTTGCCTTATTTTGATTCAAGTACTAGAGGCTGCCATTTTTTCCTGAATTTAGATATTTTATGTGTAGATTATGCCATTATACCTTTCTCCTAACCCTATTCAAAATGAAGTTATGCTATGAGTAGTCCTTGATAAACTCATGTTGATTCTTAGTGATTACTCCTTAGTGATTTCTTGGTCCAAGAGCTATGTCAGGGGGCCAGCTAAAGTTTATAGTTTACAGCAGAGGTATCACACATGGGCTATGGGCCTCATGTAGCCTTAAGCATTTCAGAGTTATAGCCCAAATGAAATTAAAATGCAATTGAGAAATATTTTACAAACTAAAAATACAATTAAATAAATAATATTATGTGGTTTTCCAAGTCACTATGTAGTTAGCAGTGATACTTATGACTCTAGTTTTGTTTTTCTTGTTGTTTTGGTGGACCCTGATTCTATCTGCTTTTGACACCATTGGTTTACAAGATCTGCCCCACCTATATTTTTTCTTCAAAAATCAGAGCATTTGTTCTTAACATTTTCTATAAAAGTCAAATCCTTCTGTGACTATGGGCAAGGAAGTCTCAAGACCCTGTACAATAGTCAATTTAAAAAAAATTAGGATTGTGTGATATAATTAAAATCAATGTATACATTGTAACACAATAGGCTTCTAACATTATCATTCAACTGAAACCACTCTCTTCAAATTTAACTGTTAACTTTTAATTGTCAAATTTTATCAGTAAGGCAAGATTCATGACCTGGAGGATGAACATGCCTGAATGATTCAGAATTGCGAAGTACAAAAACTCTCTATGTAGAAGGTAGAGGAAGCATAACTTTTACTTAGACTACAGAGGATCAAATCCAAGAACCAATACCCCCAATTCAATATAGTAACAGTTACATTCCAAAACCAGTAAGCCCATCTAAACATAGTAACAAGGAAATTATAACACAGTATTATAGCAAGGAACCAAATCATCTTGTAACCTCCCTCCCCCCCCCCCACCACCCTGCTAGGGCCTTCCTGTAAACAATTACTCGCAAATCCTAACTCTCTGCTCAGTGCTCTCTCTGCAGCTCTGTTGACTCCAAGTTCCTGCTCCTTCTCTTTGGGCTGAATTCTGATTCCTGTAGCTCTCTGCAGATTTTGCTCTTTGACCTCCACAACCCTCTTGTTCTGCACTCTCAGCTCTGCAGTCTCTCCTGACACTGGTTCTCCCTCAGTGTCAGCTGCCTCAATGTCTTCTTGATGTCTGCTTCTAAATTCCACTGTTGTCAATTCTGGGCTCTCTTTTTATACAGTCCTAGCCAGCATCTGATTGGCTAGAACTCAGGTCTCTGATTTGCAGAATTCACGATTGACTAGAACTCAATGCACATACCATTGGCTTTGGTCTTAGCAACTCCCCTTAGCTGAAGGTTTCACACCCACAACAGCTTAGCACCTAGTAAATAGGAGCTTTAGGCCTACTTACAAACCAAGATATAATCAAGCTTTCCTACCTAGGCCCACCTGAGGCCTATTGAATGGGTGGGAAAGAGCTACCATCACATTAATACCACATGAATCTAATGTCCCTTTTCTCAATCTTTATCCTTCTTGACACTGTTACTTACCTTTTCCTCAATATTACCTTCTCTCTAGGTATTTTTGACACTGTTCTCTCTTGGTTTTCCTCTTACCTGTCTCAATATTCCTTTATAGTCTCCTTTACTGGATCTTCTTTTAATTCCATTCATTATAAACGGGTGTCCCTCAAGGCTCTGTTCTCAACTGTCTCCTCTTCTTCCTGGCTGTATTTATGATCATGTTCTCAAGATTTTTATCATCCTGCAAGATCACTTCCATTCAGAAATGAATACCTCCTCAATTCATCCTTCCTTCCAACCCTCTCCCTCTGATTAAAGAGCAAAGACAGTGAAGAGTGGGGGACCTTCTCAAATTCTCCATTTAAGGTGAGGGACCAGGGCAGTTATCTCATACTTTCAGCTTGGCTGTAGTCCTAGATTTCATCCTGATCTCATGTCATACCTCGTGCTCTTCCCTATCTTCTATTAATTTTTTTGGGAGGAGGGGCAATCAGGGTTAAATTACTTGCCCAGGATTACACAGCTAGTAAGTGTCTGAAGTTGTATTTTAACTCAGGTTTGCCTCACTCCAATGCCAGTATTCTATTCATTGTACCACCTATCTGCCCCCTCTACTCAATTTTGAATTTCTTTTTTATGCATTGTTTACCACCATTATATTATAAGCTCCTTGAGGGTGGTGACTGTCTCTTACCCTTCTTTGTATCCTCAGGGCTTAGCACAGAGCCTGTGATATTGCTTATTGACTGAGTCCCTCTTTATGATTTCACTTGGAAATCTCATATATGATTTTTGGATCTATTTATTGAACCCAAAACTCTATTTTTACCTCTTGTCTGACATCTCTAATTACCACATCTCCAATGAATATCTCCAACTGAATGTCTCATAGACATCTTCAGCTCAATATGTCCATGACTGAACTTATTTTTCCCTCAAATTTTTTCTGTCTTCCTAATTTTCCAATTACTGTAGGTTTTTTAAATAATTATAATCTATTTTAATGTTTTTGTTTTAGAAATTTGACTTCCAAATTCTGTCCCTTCCTCAAGTCACTACACTGACCATTTAGAAGGCATGCAATATATCAGTTATACATGTGAAGTCATACAAAACATTTCCATATTAGCTATGTTTTTTACAAAAGCAAGAAAAATGAAGTAAATGAAAAAAGTGCTTTAATCTGCATTCAGAGTTCATCCATTCTCTCTCTAGACATGGAAAGCATTTTTCAGCATGTGTCCTATAGACTTGTCTCGGAAGATTGTATTAATTAGAGTAGCTAAGTTTATCATAGTTATTCATCATTATAATATTGCCAGTACTGTGTACAATGTTTCCTTTGCTTTGCATCAGTCCATATAATGCTTTCCGGCGTTACTTTTTTTCTGAAACCATTTTTCTCATCATTTCTTTTAGCATAATATTGTTAAATCACAAACATACCCCACAACTTATTTAACCATATTCTCATACCCTCAATTTCCAATTCTTTGTCACCACAAAAAGAACTGCTATAAATATTTTTCAACATATAGGTTCTTTTTAATTTAGATACAGACCTAATGGTGGTATTCCTGGTTCAAAGAGTATGCACAGTTTTATAGCCATTTGGGCATAATTCCAAACTGTTCTCCAGAAAAAGACAGTTCACAACGTACTGTGAAGATTTATACAACCCTCAAGTGACCCAGGCTAGAAACTTAGGTGTCACCCTCAACTCCTTACCCTCATGTACCATTTTCTAATTACTCACCAAGTTCTATTATTTTGATGTCCTTAATGTTTCTTGTTCTTTCCTCTAACAGGACCCCACACTGATGAAGGCTCTTGTCATTTCATGTCCAGACTATTGATATAACCTTTTAGTTGGTCTCCCTGCCTCAAGTCTCTCCCTAATCTTCTCCATACTCTACTCAGCTGTCAGATTGATTTTCCTAAAGCACATGTCTAACCATGTCACATTCTTTTCATTTAGTTTCAGTGTCTACCTATTGGCTCCAGGATCAAACACACCATACTCTTGATCTTTTACAGTCCCTTCCTACCTCTCCAGTTTAATTACTCCATACTCTCTTCCAAGAAGTTGAGTGATATTGGTCTATTTATTGTTTTTCTCACATGGTAACCCATCTCTCAGTTCTGAGTATTTTACTTGATTGTCCTCTATGCCTAGAACTGTCTCCCTTCTCATCTATCTTTCCAGTCTTTCCTGGTATCCTTCAAATCTCAGTTGAATTCCAACTTCTTTAAGAAGCCTTTCCTCAGTTCTCTTAATGTTAGTCAAAACCTTGTTGACTAATTGTTTTGTATGTACACAGCTGTTAGCATTTCATCTCCTTCATTAGCATGTGAGTTTCTTGAGAGCAGGGACCATGATTTTTCTTTTTTCTTTTTTTTTTTTACTTTATTTCTTCTACTGATTCTTAGCAGAGTGCCTGACACATAGTAGGTGCTTCATAAATTCTTGTTTATTTGACTTCATGGAACTGTTCTCCCCTCATTCTTCTCCCTGTCTGACCTTTCTTTCTCAATTTTTTTTCTGATTTTTCATCCATATCATGCCCACCTCTGGGTGTCCCTCTAAAGCATTATCTTTGGCTCTCTTCTCTTCTATTCTATCCTACTTGGTGATTTCATGTATTCAATTATCATCTCTATGCACATGATTCTCAGTTCTATATATCCAACCCTAACCTTTCTCTTGAAGTTAAACTCTCATTTGGACATTTGGAAATGGATGCCCAATAGGCATGTCAAACTCAACATGTCCAAAATAGGACTCATCATTTATTACCCTCTTGACCCCCCCAAAATTCCCTTTCCAGAACTTAGCTGTTTTTGCATTAACACCACCATCCTCTCAGACAATCAGGCTTGTAAAGTTGATGTCATCCTCAACTCTTCTCTTGCACCCACTTCATATATCCAAACTGTTGCTAAGTCTTGTAGTTTATACCTTTACAATATCTCTAATATATGCCTCTTTCCCTCCATTGACATAATTCCCACACCTCATGCCTTAGTATCAAAATATCCCACTGGTTTGTCTCCCTTTCTCAAGTATCTCTCCACTCCAATCCATCTTCCACTTGGTTTTCATTGTTCTTTCCGAAGTTCAGATCTGACCATGTCACCACTTCCCATTCTATTCCATAAGTTCTAGGGGCTCTCTATTATCTCTACTCACACAGTTGACAACCTGATAGAGCGTCTCATCTGGACTCACAAGTGAACAACACTTTACTCGCACAAGGACTGTGGTAATTGTTTTTTGGTGTTTCTTTCTGCTTCATGTCTTTCCCCATTAGAATCTATCATCCAAAAAGCTGTCAAAGTAATTATCTCTAAGTAGTGGTCTTCAAGAAGCTAAAAGGCAGGATTTATACAGTGATAGTGGATTATTAGGAAAACCTGAGTTCAAATTGAACTTCAATTACTGAAACCTCTTTCAACCTCAAAATCTTCATATATAAAATGAGAATATTAATAGCAAATTCCTCCCAGTGTAATTTTGCCCAAGAGTTATAAAGCACTTTGCAAACCTTAAATAATGCTAGCTTTTATTAAGCTCAGACTGCTTCAGGCCCTACTCAACAAACTCCAGGGGTTCTTTATCATACCCGTGATCAAAAATAAAGTTGTCTGTTTGTCATGGAAAGCTCTTCACAACCTGTTCCATTTCACATTTCCAATGCATCCATACTTTCCTGGCTACAATCAAAAATCAGTTCAAATAACATTTTTTGCAAGAGATCTTTCCTGTAACTTCCCTCTCAAACCCCTTAACCACTTCATTGTGAGATATTTTTCCGTTTACACTGTATATTTCTTGTATATACATAACTGTTTGCATTATCTCCCCCATTAGAATATGAGTTTCTTAATTAAGGACCGGAAACTTTTTTTAACTATATATATATATATATATATATATATATATATATATATATATATATACACACACACATATATACATATATACACACACACACATATATGTACATATATATGTGTGTGTGTGTATATATATATATATACATTCATAGTGCTTAGCAGAGTTCCTGGCTCATGGACTGGCTCCTTGAATGAATGTGAAAACAAACAGATACCATTTCATGTAAATACCAGAGAACGATAACTATATGTTATAATTTGAAGAGCACCAAAGAGACCTTTCTTACTAACATATATACATACATATATATACATACATACATATATATACATATATATATATATATATATATATATTTCTCCTACCCCATTGTCATAGTGCTAGAGATCCTACAAGAAGATAAGAATTTTTTGGTTTCTGAAGATTTTTTAAAGGTTCACTACACCAGATATTTCAGAAGTAGGTAATTACTTTTTTAATCTTGTTTATGCTTCCTAATTGCACTGAATGGCACTGAGAGACTGAGGTGCAGATCTAAGTGAACTGTAAGATGAATGATCATCATCATCATCATCGTCATCGCTAAATTTAACATTTACTGGAATTTTGCTCATAATCAAACTTGTGAATAAAGATTATTTCATTATTTATATCTGTACCCCAGCAACAAGCACAGTGCCAGGCACTTAGTTGGTGGTTAATGAATGCTTACTAATTGATTGATCACTGAAGTCTCTTTTATTCCTTCTCTTTAGGAGTGATATTTTTCCAAAGGAGACTAGTGGATATAAAGTATTTACTCCTTTCTCTATAGGCACTAATAAGCCATTAATCTATTTCTGTGCTTAAACTGACACAGTATTTCCCTTGACAACAGAATATTGGTCAAACCCCCAAGGATGAATACTCGTTTATTGTGCTATGTGACATTCCCCCATGACAATGGCTCTGTAGGCCTTGGGAATTCTCCTCATTATGTTCTGATTATTTTTTTGAATGAAGTTTTGACCTTTCCTCTAAAGAGTTCATCATAATCAAATAACACTTTTCAAATGTTCACATGCTAGTTCCTCTATGCATAGGAGGTGGAATTTCTTTTCAGGTACTGTTCTATTCCCCAATTACTAAGAAATTTTTTTCAAGCTGTGAAAATGCCCTGGTTCTGCCAATAAAGTTTAAAAGGACATTTTCTCTGCAAAGTGGAAGCCATAACCAAATTTAAGTAAAACAGAGCTTTTTCCTTCATGCCCAGGGAGTCCACCTCTGCTTGCTTGAGGCGTTATCACTGGGGTAACACATCCCCTTAATTACTTATACAAGTCTGCTCTGTTAAGCCAGTGTCATTTTACTTTATCATAAGGTCTTCTTGATAGCATTAAAAAGGACACATAAATCACCTCCAAATCAATCAGTAATTTAAATAAGCATTGAAAGTTGGCCTTGACTAAAAGTACTGAATATATGAAGGTGTACTTTTGGTCAGCTGAAGCTTTCCAATATAGCTGTTTCTTCTTCTTCCTCCTGTTCCCCCACCTTCTTACTTCTTTTTCTTCCTCTTCTTCTTCTTTCTTGTCCTTCCTTCTCCTCCTCCTCCTCCTTCCTCTTCTTCTTTCTTTTACTTCCTTTTATATTTCTTCCTCACTTCCCAAATCTTCAAACAGAAATATGTCATATGTCCATCACAAAACATTGGAAAAAAGATAGACCACGTGCTATAAGCAATGAGCAATCCCAGAGAATCCTGGAATTGAGAATGAGACCAGTAGAACAGTTCAAGAGTCAGGATTGTTGATGTTTTGGTTTTATTTTTTTCTTTATTTTACTGGCATTATCAGAAGGCAAAAGAAAGTAACCAAGAACATAAGCTGGGTCACTATTGCATTTTCCTAAGAACAAGCAGGGAAGAAATTGGAATTAAATTGCAGAGAAGTAGGAACCAGGATAATATTTCCAAAGATCAAGAGGTCCACTGAGAGGAGAATAGGGCTCCAAATCATCAGAAACAAGAGTACATGGTCTAGAAGAATAATCTGGAATAAAGATTATGGCCTAGAAAAGAGCATATTGAATACCCAAAATCATGTTAAACTATTATCAGAAAGAATTAGAAAAAGGTTGATTCCTTCAGGCAGGATATTGAAGTTGTGTTTGTTAACTTCAGCAATTCTTTAAGGTATTGCCTCCGTTATTCCTAAACAAGGCATTTTTTAAAAGAACCTTATCGACTGATAGCTCATAGACTTCTTCACTGCTATGTAACTTGTATGTCATTCATTTGGATATTCCTTGCCCTGATGCATATCCCTACTCTTCTATCTAAGGATTCTCATTTTTTTTGTGATTTTTTCCCCCTTCAACTCTCTTTAAATATGAAATCTGAGTAACCTAATCATTAACTAAAATCCTCAGGATCATCATAAACATAGATTGCATATGTTGGCATCTTTTTCCTCTTTCTCTTAGTTTCAAAAGTAATGGCGAATGGTTCTACAGAACCCTTCTGGGACATACGTGAAATGTTAACTCAGCTGAGACCTGGGTGTCAAAGAACAAGGTACTGAAATTATTCATCATTTTCATTTCTTATTGCTCGCAAGGTATAGTTTTCATAATCTGTTCTATAATGTTTCCATAAATCCAAGTCAAGATTACTATTTTTTAGTGTGTAAAAACTATAATAAAGACAGTTGTCCTTTCCAGTCCTGCAAACAGTCAAACCCCAGGTACCTATGAATTCCTAGCTTTTGATAGTTACAGTTCACTTCATTTCTGACTAGCACTTTCCTTTCTATCAATGCAAGTATTAGAAGAATTGATAGGCATGATGGCTGAACAACTTGCCTTCTAGGTTCATTCGCCTTTCCAAGTCAGAATGACACTGACACTAATCCTCTAAAGAACACTGGCTTGAATTCAACAACAAGGAAACACTTTCTAACTCCAATTCTGATGCAGCTAGGTGACATAGTAGATGGAATGTTAGACCACACCAGGAAGACTGACTTCAAATCTAGCCTCAGATACTTTTAAGCTCTGTGACCCTGGACAAGTCACCTTAACCCCTGTCTATCTCAGTTACCTCAACGGTGAAATGGAGATAATAGCACTTATCTCCCAGGGTTACCTTGAGGATCTAATAAAATAATGTTTGTAAAGCACTTGGCACAATACCTGGCACATAGGAGGTGCTTAATAAATGCATTTTTTTCTTCCTTACAAAATGCTGAAATTAGAACTATATGTACAATAAAAATAGTTTTTAAAGAGGTGGGTGATTCTCAGCCTTTGGAAAGCTTCTAATTCTTGCCATCAGTTGCTTAAGTTCACATCATCCCCCCTCATTCCCAAATTCTTAAAATGCCAAGGCATATAATTGGGTGTTGGGGAAGAGAAGAAGATTATGAGAGAGAGAGAGAGAGAGAGAGAGAGAGAGAGAGAGAGAGAGAGAGAGAGAGAGAGAGAGAGAGGAGTGCTTTATGTTTCATAGATAGATACATACATAGATACATAGATAGAGACAGATAGATAGATATAAATACATATATACCCACATATAGGACAACTTGAATTACTGAAATTTGATATTCTGGAAAACACACATTTTTCAAGTTTTTAATACTTTAGAAAATCAGCCAAAGTTTGTAGTATCAATATACAGAATGAGTCATCCTTATCATGTAATGCGGCTATGGAAAATTAGCATTGGAAGGGATCATCTGTATTTTCCCCACCTCCATATTACAGAGAAAATAACTGAGGCTGGAAGAAGTGAAGAGACTTGTCACAATACTACTCCAGAATAGAGTAGAAACTAGAAGATTACGTCTCCAAACGTCTGCTCGTATTACTAGCCCTTACAGTTTCTGGCACACAGCAAAAAGCTAATAAATGCTTGTTAACTAACTCCTGAAGTAGGGTTTTTTTCCACCATACTAGTACATCTATCTACTATACAAACAGCCTAGTGTTATTCATTGAAGAGATTTGTATCTTTCATTCTTCATGGACCATTTTAGCTTATTACTAATCATGTGACTGACTGGGAAGGTGCTGTGTGTGCAATAATTAAATTTATTTTTGTAAATAATAGCCATATTTTTTTCAACTTTCTTTGATTTAAGCTAACAGAAATTTAAAAGAACAAAAAAAGAATTTAGAGAACACAATTAATAACATGGCTTTCCAGAGGGAAAATAAAATGCAGAGGAAAGAAGAGTGATATTAAGCAATTATATCTCAGATTTTAAAATAAAAACATTTTAGCAAATATGCTCTGAAAAATAAAAAGGCATGCATTTCTGAATTTAAAACTATCCCTGAGCATGACTAGGAGTTATTGTACTAACAATGCTATGTGACATCTTTATTTCATTCCCTTATGCTACTTTCTAGGATCTAACCTAGCCCCTCTGAGCTGATTAATACCTCTACGCAGAGAGTGAATTTATTTTCATGGACTTAACAGCTCCAGCTGTCTGCCATTGGCAATAGATATGGATGACCCTCATTCAACTAATTAACCAAATGCAAACTTGTTCCTATGTCATTAGTGAATCTTATACTTTGAGATGAAAGCAAAATTAATCTTCTTGGATTAACTGATAGGATGTTTAAGTAGTGTTACTAGTAACTGAGAGGACATGGTAGCTTATACTATGATTGAATAGAATTTCGTTTGCAAAAACATATAAGCCATCAATGTCTCCTATTATTTTTAAAGCCAAGTAAAATGTGAGGTAGTTACAAGAATGGTTTTAAAAGGTTCCCCAAAAGGGGCAGGAACATGAATAACTTGATTATATTACAGAGAATTACATGGGAGCAAATTGCTTTGCTTGATTAGGAAAGATTTTCATAAATGAGATTCTACTCCATCCCATATTGGTATTTTCATAACTGTTGTTGTCTTCTATGTACCAAGACGATGCTCCTTTTGTTGATTGGGGTGTTCGTATTTAAAAAGCAAGATCAACACAATGTTGCCACAGACAGAAAATATATGGAATCTCCTTTGATTTAGAGCTACAGTCACTGTTTGTAGAGTCTGAGACTATTATTCACAATACTGACTGAACATCTCAGCTGGTCTGACATCATTGGCCAAAGTCATCTCATGGGTCTTCTTGTCATTAGACAAAAGCATCTTTTGCATCATGCATGGCTCACTCCATTTGGATTGATGGCTAACTTCAATATAACACTTTTTTTAAAAGTCTGCTTGGTTTAGCCAGCTAATAACTTGGCCATAGAAGGATACAAAGATACAATTGCTTAAGAGTATTTATTATCTTGAATATTCTGCATATAATTCACCTAAGAGAATCATGATGCAGAATAAATTATTTCTGTGCTTGGTAGGCTGGCTGTCAAATACAAAATTGACATTTTTTTCAAAAAAAATTTCTGTTTCTCTGTCATTAAACTAGAGTCAAAAGAGGAAAAAGGATGTCATTTATTGGGCAATGTACTGAATTGGGCTAAGTCATTTAAAATCTCTGTGACTCATTTGTATAATGAGTTGGTCTAGATCAGTGGCAACAAATTCAAATAGAAAGAGGGCAACTAAAGCACAAATAAAGATCCATGCATGCTGCATATGTGATTTAGAAAACCATAAACTAATATAGCATATGTTTTATTGAATGTTTATTTTGTTAAATATTTCCCAATTACATTTCAATCTGATTTGGGCCCCAGTTGAGGGGATTATGGACCACATGCAGCTAACTGGCTACTTATTTGACATCTCTGGTCTAGATGATCTCTACCTTGCAGCTTAAAATACATAAACACATGATTCTCACACAGAGAGAACCATAAATGTATGGAGAATATATAGGTAATGATATATGTATGTGTGTATACATACATAGATAGATATCTATTGCCTTAAAACAATAAAACATTTATGAAATATAAGTATATTTTTTAAAAAAAATCCTAATGTTTCATTCTGTAATAGGAAAGGTTGCATCCCATAGACCTGGACAAGTGAAACCAGAAGAAATGTTTTGAGAATCAAGATAATATTTTGAGCTGTGAAAACTACAAGTGGCTCAAATTATTTGGAGGACTAGATCCTTAAAAATTATCTTGTGAAGATTGCAATTACCTGGTGTTATATTTACAGGACACAGGTGGAAAACCTGATGACTTGTGTCAGGCAGATTCCAGCAGTTTTTTGGCAAGATTAGAGTTGGGGAAATCTGTACAAAGAAAAATGAAGGGAATCAGAGAGGAAATAGATGCATATGGAAAACACTAAGGAAAGAGATTAAATTAGCCACAAACTTCTCCTTTGAACAGGAAGTGCAAGCAGTCTGGCCTTATAGACAGACAAAATTAAATGCACAAAAGAGGCATTTGTAAGGACAGAGAATTAAAATACAAGATTATCTTGCTCTGTAGGAGTTTAATTCTGCTTATTGATTTTTTTTATTTTAAAAAGATTTTAAATATAGCTTAGAATACTTTCATGTGCATTCCAAATGCTTTGAATATTTTAACATCTCATTAAAATTATGTTATTAGAAATATTTATTCTCATTAAAAACACTTACATTCACATCATTCTTTTTTTCTTGTAATGAACCTTTTGGTTTCTAATTCATTCTAATTCAAAAGAAAAGCAGTGTGGTGTACTGGATATAGAAAAAGCCCTGGAATAGGGAATAAAGTTTTAATTTTTTCCTCTAATACATATGAGCTATATTATCCCAACTACTTGACCACTCAGGTCCCTAGGCAACTCTTTGTAGTTACAGCATGGTTGCAGATTTGTTTTGCTAGAGGTAATTTCCTCAGACAGAATTCCATATGCCAATAAAATCACAGTTTCAATGCCTATTCCTATTTAAGGAAATCAGGCGTCCATCTCACCCTCTAGGGAAAAAATGCCAAAAAGAATTTCTAAAAGAATGTGTTTTGGGGCAGAGCCAAGATGGCGGCTGGGAAGCAGTGACTGGCGTGAGCTCCCCACCAAGTTCCTCCAAAAACCTATAAAACAATGGCTCTGAACCAATTCTAGAGCTGCAGAACCCACAAAGTGGCAAAGGGAAGCAGGGCCCCAACCCAGGATAGCCTGGATGGTCTCTGGGTAAGGTCTGTCCCACACGGACCTC
>CM053622.1:262246036-262341980 GCA_028646595.1 Phalanger gymnotis | reverse complement strand
GATGGGGGTGGAGGTAATCAAAAACAAACACTTTTGAAAAGAGACAAGGTCAAGGGAGAAAATTCAATAAAGGGGGATAGGTTAGGAAGAAGCAAAATATAGTTAGTTTTTCACAACATAAGTATTGTGGAAGGGTTATACATAATGATGCGCATGTGGCCCATGTTGAATTGCTGGACTTCTTAGGGAGGGTGGGTGGGAAGGGAATAGGGAAGAGAATTTGGAACTCAAAGTTTTAAAAAATAGATATTCAAAAACAAAGCAAAAAGTTTTGCAGGCAACAAGAAAATAAGATACACAGGCAATGTGGCATAGAAATTTATCTTGCTCTACAAAAAAGGAAGGGAAAAGGGGATGGGAGGGTAGTGGGTGACAGATGGGAGGGCAGATTGGGGAACAGGGCAACCAGAATATATGCCATCTTGGAGTGGGGGGGGAGGGTAAAAATGGGGAGAAATTTGTAATTCAAAATCCTGTGAAAATTAATGCTGAAAACTAAATATATTAAATAAAATTTAAAGAAAAAGAGAAAATAGTGTTAGATTTTTTTCAGCACTATATGGCATATAAAAACAGAATGTTGGACCTTAATTCAAATCCTGCCTCAGACACTTAAAAGCTGTGTTAATTTAGGCAAGTCACTTAACTCCTGTGTACTTCGGTTTTCTAATCTACAAAATAGGGATAATAATAATGCCTACCTCCTGAGATGGTTATAAAAATTAAGTGAGATATTTGTGAAGTACTTTGTAAGTCCTAAATTAGTATTTAAATATTATTACCATCATCAACATCATCATCAGTTCTGTTGCCTAGTTTTATTATTTCTACTGTCATCACTTCCCTGTTATATGTCTCCTTCTTTCAAGGCACAGAGTGGCCACCATAATGTGGGCCCTCATCTTATCACACATGGGCAATTTCAGTAGTCTACTACATGATATCCTCACTTCAAATCTCTCCACATTCCAATGTATTCGACCCTCAGCTTCCAAACTTGTTTTGCTGAAGTATAAGTCTGACAACATCATTTTCCTATTCAGTAAATCCCATTACCTCCTTATTACCTCAAGAATTGAATAAAAAGTCCTCTGTTTAGCATCTCCATATATGTGCCCATTCCTACATTTCTATTTTTTTATCTTTCAATTCACTCTACATAATGCTGTAGATACACTGGCCCATTTTTGCTGTTCTGCTCATAAGATAATTGCGTCATAAGATAATTGTGTTTTTGACTTTATATTCCAGTGCCTAGAACAATGCCTGGCATAGAGGAAGCAGTTAAATAATCACTTGGTTGATTATTGAAGAACAGGTCTTCTGTAGGTCTTTATTTCATATCACTTCCTCTTGGAGATCGCACTAGTGCCTATCACTGGACCTGAAGTAAAACCAGCACCTAATTTATGTAGCCCAGTCAGAGAGCCCAGGAATACAGCTGTTAAGGCCAAGAAAGCAGTTGGAATCAGGTTAATCCATACAGTCTACTAAGATTTCCTTATGGTCAGTAAAGGAGACAAGGTTTTCCATGTGCCCTCAAAGAATCTTAAACATATAGTAGTGATATCAGTCCTGATGCATGGATTTAGTTTACATTAACCAATCCATAATACTTCAAAGAGGAAACAAATTTCATGATTAGCTTCACTTGATTGCATCATCTGCTCTAGATGGAATGAACTGCCAATTGACAGCTTTCCCATTCATAATATAGGGACCTTGGAATGAGATGAGGCATAATAGACCCTTCCCACCTGTCTCTTTTTAAATAGTGAGTAATGGCAAATCATTCTTGAGGATTTATTCCCATTTATTTTATTAACAACAAAAATGACTTACTAGAAATCACTTACCTACAAAGCACAAATCAAGTGCATTCCTTGTCATGGTAAGCATAGATAGAGAGATGTGTCTCGTCAAGGCAAGAATCAGAAACAAAGTCAGGGAAGGAGTTGAAAAACTACTTTATTTTTCTTAGGGAGAGCCTATTGCTCAGTAAACCCTCAGCTACATTCTGGTGTGTAGTTCATCTCTCAAAGTTTACATTTGGCTTTGGTAACCATTTAAATGAAACAAATACATACTGACATGAAGATATAACCATATTTTCTCTGGGCCCTAAAAGTAAAGTTTGGCAAGAAGCATGGAAAATGAGTGCTGGAAATTTAAGCTGAGAGATAGTGTGCTGTAGCGGATATAGAGATTCCCTTGGAAACACAAAAATGGGATTAATATCTGCTTATGACACATATTGACTGTGTAACTCTAGGCGAATTGTTCAAACTCTCAATGCCCTTATGTAATTCTCCAAGGTGATGAGGCATAGCGAAATTCTTTATATGTACTGTTTGAGGGAGTTTCCTCCCTAAGAGTTCCCTATCCCATTATTTTTGTTGTTTGGTCATCTTCAGTCACGTCTGACTCTTCATGACCCCATTTGGGGTTTTCTTGCCAAAGACATTGGAGTGGTTTACCATATCCTCTCCAGTTTATTTTATAGATAAGGAAACTGAGGCAAATAGCATTAAGTAACAACCCAGTTTCACACTGGTAGCAAGTGTCTGAGCCCCAATTTGAACTCAGGAATATGAGTCTTCCTGACTCTAGGCCCAGCTGGACCCCACTGCACCACAACCATTCTCTCCACTATCCCAAAACCATATTTTTTGAAAAAGGTAAAATTTTTGTTATCTGGATTATTGGAAAGGCTTAAAGTGGAATATTGTGAGAAAATAGGTTTTCTTCAGGAATAAAGAATAGATAGTCCTGCTGCAAACTATATTTGAAGAGTTCAGTTATGGATACCAATTTACAAAGGACAGTGCCAAGCTGAATACCATTCAGAGGAGGGAAACACAGATTAAGCAGGATTCTGAGTCTGCCTTATTTGAAGAAGTTGAAGAATCTGAAGGTGATTATCCTGGAGAAGAGAAGAATGAGAGAGTCATGATAATCATCTTGAAGGATATCATGTCTGAGGGGAATTAGATTTACTCTTTTTGGCCCCAAAGGACAGCATGGGAACTGAAAAATGAGAAAATTACTAGGCAAAATTATGCCTAGTATAAGGAAAAATTGACTAAGAATAAAATCTATATGAAAGGGGAATGGATGTCACTGTGAATCAATAGGAATAGCACTGGGTCTGAAGTCAGAGGATCTTAGTTGAATTCTTACCTATAATACTTACTATCTTGGACAAGTGACTTAACCACCTTCAGTCTTTGGTTCATGAAGTATCAAATGAGGGTATTAAGTTAGGTAACTTTTCAGGTTTCTTTCAATTCTAATTCTATATTCTATCTGAGAAAGGTCCAGGTTCTTTATTGGAAGTCTTTAAGAAAAACTTGGGTAAACACACTTGTCAGGTATTGTTAATGGGCATTCTCTTCTCTGTGGGTTAAAATTTATAGTTACTGAGATCCCTTCTGATTCTAAAGTTTCGTGAATATACATTTCCATTTAAATTATTTACAAGTAACAAGAAACACATTAATATTATTAGATAAAGTATTACATTTGTTCTTTCAACCAAAAAGTCATCTATATGAGTGCAAAATAGAAAGGTTTGCTATATGATTAATACAAAATATTGGAAAATAGAAATATATCGCTTCATAGTAACTATGGAAATCCTTGAAATAGCTTAAGTTATTATCTGGAAAATGGAAAACTCAGCTTATTAGAACATTACAGAATAGTCATATTATTTGCCTCATAATTGTTCTCTTCATTTCTTAAGTACATTTATATGTATACGTATATAGATGGTTAATATGAATCCCAATGCATTCATATTAATTAATCAAGATTATATCCTGCATTAATAAAAATCTTTTTTAGAATGATGATACATATTGGTAATTAGTCTCATTTCTAGATATAAGAAAATATTTGGCTATGATTTCACAAAAGGTATTGTGAGGCATTTGGAGTTTATAATTAGTAGATGTGGTATGACTTGGATTCTGTGACATTTCTTTTCAGTTTCCTTTTCTCGTTCATTATCCTTCTCCTTTCCATTAAATGTATCTCCCAAACCTCCTTTCCTAGGTCCTTTTTTTCTTTCCTCCCTACAGTCTCTCTCTTGATCTTCCTCAGATCTTCAGGTCTCTGATCAAAGAGAGATTCAGAAAAGGAGCCAGGGAAGGAACTGAAATACTACTTTATTTCTCCTAAGGAGAGCCTATAGATCAAAAGAACCTCAACCTCCTTCTGGTGTGTAAATAGATTGTTGAAGTTTAAACTTTGCTTAGGCGACCACTTAAATGAAACAAGTACATTTTGGCATGAAGGTATACTTTTAGTATTATTTTTATGCAAGTGCCTCCCAAATCTTTCCACATTTGTTAGTGTTTTCCCCTGCATAACATTTATTTCTGCTAACTTTGTGCATTTTTGTATTTACTTATTTATCTACATGTGTTTTTTTTTTTCCAGCAGTAAATTATAAGCTGTTTGAGGACAGATACTTGAGGACAGGTAGTTTCTCATTTTTTGTCTTCATATCTCTAGTACCTTGCATGGAGCGTTTTACTTTTTCTTTTCTTTTTTTTTTTTTTAATGGATGAATTTGTGACATCATTTTCATGTGGCATTCTCCATAATGGAACTATTTCTACTGATACAGATTGGGACCTGCATGTCCACTTACAATCTTAGAGCATTGTCTTGGATGCCAATCCCAACGCCATGGATGTTTCCAAGGCAGTATTTGAAGACAGGTCTTCCTGACTCTTAGGCCAGCTCTCTATTACTCAATACTGCCTTTAACTTTGCATATAGAAGTTACTTAATATATTTTGATGAATTAAATCAAAACATGGAGGCTCTTTCTTAAGGCAGTGTTTCTGAGTGGATCATGCCCTATGATAAATGTACAAGTGAATGGCTTCATTTGATCCTTTCCAAAAACTTTTCTTAGTAACAGTATATGAGTAGATTCCACTGCTGGCCTAACTTCAACTTTGAAGAAACATCTTCAACAGCCTCTTTAAAAAATACTTTTGGTAATCGAAAATGATTCAAATGCTAAAATGCTGCTAGGGAAATAAATGTAATTGTGATTTGATATCAAATAATATAAGAATGTTGTGACCGAATATTATTAAGTAGACTGCAACATTACTTGTCATATAATGATTTTATGGTGTTTAATTTTATATGATTCATCTTTGTGTTGATTAGTTACTATAGAGAATGTACTTTCAGTTATGATTTGAATTATACTTCTACATGATTTATGTATATATCTTTTCAATCTAATGTAAAATCCATTTGAAAATAGGTGTTCCTAAATGAATTCTGAAAGTAATTTGATTACTTCATTTTCTCCCCATTTAATAAACATGCTTATTGGTAAAAGTATATTTGATATTATTGCAGAAGAATTAAATGAGTTGGGAATAATTGGTCTCTCATGAAGTACCACAGGACTCTGCTTGAGATTTATAACCAATAACTGAGATGAGGAAACAAATCACATATTGAAATTATATATGACATGAATCTTGGAGTTACAGAAATTATTTAGGTGTAAAAAGATGTCATGTATCAAAACTGCCAGTTAAACATGGGTAAATAGTGTGAGTGGGCATACAAAAGAATAAATTAGACATCAAATTTCATTAATAGATATATAGAGTAGCAACCAGATAAGAGCAGAAAGTACTACTTTTACTCTTCCCTGGTAAAAGTCCATGTCAAATATTTTGTTCATTGCTGGGCAACACATTTTGGAAAGGTCATTAACAAGCTGGTGAAAATCCATATTATGGCAATGAAGATTCTGAGAATGAAAGAAGGCGCAAAGAAGCGAACAGATTAATGCTTATTTACCAAGCCATGTGCTAACCCCTTTAGAAATATTTTCTCATTTGATCCTCACAACAACCCTTTGAGGTGGATGTTATTATCATCCTCATTTTACAGTTAAGAAAACTGAGACATTCAAAAGATAAATGAACTTTCCAGAACCAGACACTAAGTGTGTGCGACTGAATTTGAACTTGAGTCTTCCTCATTCTATGGCCAAGGCTCTATTTACTGTACCATTTAGCTGACTTGAAACATTAACACTTCATGATTGAATGAAAGAACAAGATTTAGTCCAGAAAAAAAGAAGATCCAGACACAGTAGCTCTCTTCAAGTATTTGGAGGGCTCTAATGTGGCTAAGAGATTAACATCTTTCCTCGTTGGCAGAGACAGAAGTAAGAGTAAAGGGCAGACGAATACAAAAGAAGAAAATTCTAGTCAAACTAAAGGCGAAAATTCATAATATTTAGCACAATCTGAAATGGAATAGGTTGCCTCAGGGTAATGATTTCCCCATCCCTGGAGATGTTTTCGGTAGAGGATGCATGATAACTTGTCAAGCATTTTGCTGATGGTACTCATCATTCAGGTAGAAGTTGAGCTAGATGACTTCCAAGGTTACGTCCAACTTTGTGATCTATGATTATTTGAAAATAATTAGAGTTTACCTAAAAATCATAGGTTTTTACAATGTAAAATATTTAAAGAAGGAAAGTTAAGTATCTTTATTTTTCTAATTTTCAACTTCCAAATACCCGTTCACTAAGGAGTCAGGAATTGTCGGTATAGTACACTAAAGAACATCAGCTTTACTCTATTCTCTGTGGCATGTTTTTTTTTTCAGCTGTGCATTGAATTTATTGTGCCAAAATATGGCAATAGCTCAAAGACAAGAGATTCTGATACCTGTCATATTAGACCAAGCCAATTAGGATAAACTGACATGTAGGAAGCTAATTGTGTTGGATGAATTATCACACCCTCATTATGTTTTTAAGAGATCTGCTCCCATTTTCAACCTAGCTTTTTTATTATTACAAAATTTCTAGTCATGTCTTTGTACAGAATATGTTCCCAATAGCTTTGTGAGAGCTATAAACACTTAGATCAAAATGAGATTGTGAAGACATTGTACTGTAGGTGTATGCTACATTCACTGGATAAAGGGAGAGAACAACAAAAATGGACTTTTCTACTTCATGAAGGAGTCCATTTGCCTAGGGAATACCCATACAATAGGGAATTGATGTGGCATTAATTAAGGTATCTGTAAAAAAATGGGAAAGGCATAAAATATGAAGATTCAAATATGAAACCTCATTTCACCCAGTAGTTTCAGCTCCTCCATTACTATCTCAAGTGTTTTAAAACTAGTATTCTTGATATTTTTAATTTTACAAAATTTAGAAAAAAACCTCCTCCAAAGATAGATATAAAACATGTTTCTACAAAAAGTCCCATTTGTACTTTAAGTTTTGGAACAGATTTATCCCATAAATTCAGTGATAGATAGATGGATAGCTAGCTAGATATAGATAGATAAAAGATAGATAGACAGATAGATGACAGATAGAAATCAAGATCATGCCATTTGTAGCTCCTTAGAAGGATCTAATGATGTCTAACCTAGAGCAAAAATGTAATTTTAAGTGTAGCAGTAATTACTCTGGCTACACTTTGTCTGAAGGCTACATCTCAACCCCAGATTGAATGATACCCTTAAGGCAATGTGGGTCTCTAGGCTTTCTGCCATTGTTTTCAGCCTCAATTTATGATGTTCTCTTAATTTTAAGGGCGCATTGCACCTTCATTTGATTTAACCACTTAACGGCCATATTAGCTTCTACAAAAGAATATTTATTTTAAAGGTATAGCAAAAATAAATACACAAACATTCCCCAACACCTAGGGGGTATAATCCCCTAGAACCACTTCAGTCACTGGGGAAAGGAAGATGATTAGGTTCACAGCTATGTACATTTCCTATATAGCACAGTTGCACCAAGTACCAAGCCCAAAGTAACTCCTGGACTCAAGTCCCAGTGTCACAGAACTTTCCTGCTAGGGTCGGCTGCAACATTTGACCTGTAATCTTTGCTGCATGGTTGATTACCATGTCTCCAATCCAGATCCGTGAGAATTTCAACACCTGTTCCCAATTTGTCCTGAAAAGGACAAATTAAACAGACCAGATCTATAACCCAAGCTTGTATCTAGGAGCCATCGTGCCTAAAAGGGTTAAAGAGGGGACATTATCCCTATCTTCCTCACCATTTCAGTTTGAAATGCCAATGCTGTAGGTGAAATGGACCTTTAATCATTCTGGATAGCAATAGAAAAGAGACCTACAATTAGTTTCCCAGTGTGGTAGTTTTAAAAATGTAGCTTGTTCCAGTTGTATTTCCAAAAGAAAGAGGATGCTTCCATCCATGTGGTAGGAGGGCATGGAATTTTTTCTTCCAGAAGCAAGTCATTTGTATAACTACATGTTTGCCTCTGTGTTAAGTGCCCATTTGAGCAGCCTCCAAAACTCTATACCAGCATTTGCAGGACAGTCATTTGGAAAAGTAATTAAGTCTGTTTTGATTGCTTCCAGAGGTTTAGAACTAGGAACCATGGGTTGAAGTCGTGAAACAGCATATTTAGTTTTGGACTATGAAAACAATCTTCACAATTTGAACTATTCAAAAATGGAATGTTAACTTTTGGAAATAATGAATGAGGACCCATCCTTAGAGCCCCTCAAGTAAAAGCTGGCTCAAAGTTTTCCAGTTTGTTGCAGGTGTTTCACATAAGGAATTATTTTCTTCAGTGAGCTTTTGCACATCTTTTTTTCCCATTTGGCCAATTCTGCTTTTTAAGGAGTTATTTCTTTTAGTATTTTTGTGCCTTTTTTGAAAAACTAAGTTGTTACTTGTCATATCAAGATTTTCTTCTTTTGTTTTTGTTTCTTAAAATGAAATTGTCTTTTAATTTTCTTGTTCTTTCATAGTAGCTATTTATGATTCTGTTCTTTTGTTCTTTTGGCTTATTTTTTCCACCCTATTTCTCAATTTTGAAATTTATGCTGAAGTCAAGGTCTATTCCTGGCATGAAGAGGGAGAGGGGAACTGTCTCAAGCTTCAGGTTTTTTCACATTGCTATTTTCAGAGCTAGTTTTTGGTGCTTCCAATGTAGTATGATCTAGGGAGAGTTATGGTAACTACTCTCCTGTTCTGTACTCTGGTCGTTCTCTATCAATAGGCCCCTCATCCCTTGATTGTAATAGATATTGCTTCTTCAGGCCATTCATCCCTTGAGACTAGAAAGTATACTGTTCTTCAGGGTATCTGATCCCTTGTGACCAAAAGTGATATGGCTCCTCAGTGTTTCCACTCCCTTTTGACTGAAAGTGCTCTTTTCTGTCCTTAGACTATGACCCAGAATTGGGTATAGGTGATGGAGTTGCCAAAACAGTTTCTGGTCCTGTGTCCACTGATAGCACAGGCTTCCCCCGTAATCTCTTTCTGACGAGTTACCAGGTCCCCTTACCATCTGTAACTTGAGAGCTCCTCAAGATGCTGCCACTTCTGTCACCAATGGCATTTCAACCATCTGGGCCCTCTTCAACCATCTTCACCCCTGTGTCACAGATCTCTCTCTCTCTCTCTCTCTCTCTCTCTCTCTCTCTCTCTCTCTCTCTCTCTCTCTCTTTCTCTCTCTCTCTGTCTGTCTCTCCTGCCAAATTTTCTTGACCTGGATGAAAATCTCACTCTGACTTTTTGTTGGCTCTGCCACACTAGAATTCGATTTGATGCATTATTTTAAAGTTGTTTGGAGCAGAATATTGGGAGAGATAAACAGAGTGCTTTCTCCACTCTGCCATTTTTCCCTTTTACTTTAATGATGAGTTGCCTGAAAACCAGAAAGGCGAATAGGTTTGCCCCAAATTGCAGAAAATGACATAGAAACCTTATATTCTGATTTCTAGTTAAGACCATGTTTAATTACATCATGCTACATCCTCCCTGGCAGTGTTTTTGCAGTACTTTGAATATGCTATCTAAGCCAATTATCACAAAAACAAAGGCATGCTTTTGAGAATAAATACATTGTAATTTGGCATACCTGTCATCAAGTGTTACACCTAGTCCATTAGGTGACACAGTGGTTGGAGTTGCAAATGAAGTTAGTGAGTTCAAATCCCATCTCGGATACATATGAATGACCCTGGACATGCCACTTAAACTTTCTAAGCCTCAGTTTTCTTATCTGAAAAATTAAGGATAGTAATAGTATCTAAAATACACATTTGTTATGAAGATCAAATCAATTCATAGGTAAAGTATTTTGCAAACCTGGAAACCTATAGAAATACTAGTTCTTATTTTCGTGGTTGTATGGCTGTTTCTTCAGTCATATAAACAAATGGAACTTCAAACTTTGCTTTTGTTTAAATATTGCCAGCATTTGTTTAAAAATTATAAGATAGGTAATAAGCTACTTGAGGGCAGGCACCATATCTGATACATTATCATATCTTTCCTAATTCTTAGCAATATACATTTGCCTTATACAATTGTACCTGCTCAACCTGTAGCTCTGCTGTACTATAGTGCCTTTTACTTGCCCTGTATGTTAGGGGGAGAGAAAATGGGAGGAACAATGTCATCCCCTGCTAGGCATGGATTCTGTCCTGCTGGTCAAGCCAATGCTGAGTATGGTGCCTTTCACATAGCAGCTTCAAGCAATCTTTAATTATTGTATGATGCTGGATATCTAATCAATGATAACTCACTAAATTAAAAAAAAACTTGACACTGATATATTTATATACTTTTAACTCTGAAACTACGTGTGTCAGAACCAAATCAGCCACAGTTGGATGGATACAGACAAGTCCATCAGAGTGTGATGAATTGGTAGTATAAGTTCCAGAAATGAAGGGAATCCCCTTGCTTTGGCCAGTCAAGTCTCTCCTAATCATTTTAAATGAGGCTTCCTTCTTGAAATCTTTCATATCATTCTGTTTGATTTATTAAACACGCTGATCCTCAAGTTTCCTCGGTGCCTCACACATAGTAGGAATTTAGTGTTTATTGATTCTGTACTGACTAAATGAAAGAATGAAAATATGGTGCTAAATGAGCCTTATATTCAGAAACACTTTGCAGTGATTCATTAATACTGTATATTTCATTTACACCCACAAATCTTGGTGAGAGATGGAAAAAATAGAGCTCTCGAATATGTTTATAAGTTTATAGAATTTAGATCCCAAAGGAGGCTTTTAACTTATCTAATCCAGCCCTCTTATTTTACTGATTTACTTCCTTATTTTACTGCTAAGGAAACTGAGGTCCAGAGAGGCTGGTAATTGTACAAGTTCACACAACTTGTAAGCAACATAACAGGAATTCAAACTTAACTCATCTGAATCCATCTCAAGTTATCTTTCAGCTGCATTCTCCTTCCTGCTTCTTATGGTGTGAATGACAATTGGAAACACATAAATTCATAGGGAAGTCAATAGAGATTGGAAAACTCAGGAGTTATTTCTGTGGAAGAGGCACAGACTAGAGTTAGTTACTGAATTTCATTGATCTCAATAATGACTTTAAAAAAGTTAGTGACTAATTTCACATGGAGTAAAACAAATTATGAAAAAAATAAAGACCTAAGAAAAGATAATGTCATTAATTAAAGATATTTTTAGCCAGAATTACTAATAGGCAACAGAAGTATAGACTAATAGGAATTAAAAACATTTCTACTTAAAGCAAAATAGAATGAAATTTGTTTAATTTTTTTCAGTTACAAGTTAACAAAATATTATAATTCAAAATTAAATTATGTAGGATCCCTTTCTTCTAACAATACATCAAGGCAGTAGAGAAAGGCATTGAATTTGGAGACAGGGGACCATGGTTCAAATCCTTGGCAAGTCACTTCAGCCCTCATAGTCTCAATTTCTTTATGTGTAAAAACTGGGAGTTTTACTAGGTGACCTCTGAGTTATGTTCCAGCTCTAGTGTCATGGAGCCTGTGAAAAAGTCAATAAATAACATTAAATTCTTTACTGGAAGTAAATAGGAAGCAACTGGAAAATATGAGAAAGTTAGCAAGAGTTAATTTAATATTGGACTAATGGATCTGCATCATCATTTTAAACACTGAATTGATCAAGACAGGAAAAAAGGAACATTTAAAAGTGTTTCACTATATAATATTTACACATCCTCGAATTCTTAGACTTGTATGATTTATCTGAAAATAATCTTGTGTAGAACTCAAATACAAATTGCTAAATTGCTCAATTATTAACTAGAAATTCAAATCAACATTCATTTAAGAGCTTACTATGTAGCAGGTACTGTGCAAAGTGCTGGGGCTACAAAAAAATGAAAACAAACAAATGATGACAAAGAAAAAAAAAAGCTAAGACAGGTAGATGGCAAAGTGAATTGAGTACCAGGCCTATAGTCAGGAAGACCTGAGTTCAAATGTGGCCTCAGACACTTACTTACTGTGTCACCCTAGGCAAGTCACTTAACTCTGTTTAGCTCAGTTTCCTCATCTATAAAATGAGTTGGAGAACGAAATGGCAAACCATTCCGGTATCTGTGCCAGGAAAACCCCAAATCAGGTCACAAAGAGTCAGACATGACTGAAATAACTGAATAACAACAAAAGCATACAAATAAAATATGTGCTAGAGGAATTAGAGATAATCTCAGAAATAAGATTGTAAGATTTAAGAGGTTAGAGAAAGACTTGTTGCATAAGGTGGGACATGATCTGAGACTCAAAGGAAGCCAGAGGAGCCAGCAAACAAAAATGAGGAGGGAGAGATTTCCAAGCATGTAAAACAGCCAATGAAAATGCCGAATCAGAATATGCAGTATTGTATGTGAGGAAAAGTAAGGAGGCCAGTGTCACTGGAACATAGATTAAGTGGAAGGGAGTATAGTTTATAAAAAAAAAAAAAAACAAGGCTGAAATAGTTAAAAAAAAAAGCCAGGCTATGAAGGATTTTAAAAGCCAAACGGCTTTTTTTTGATCTTGGAGGTGATAGCCGCTAGACTTCACTGAATATGGTGTAGGGGGAGTATTACAACTAGCTTTACTAATTGTAAATAGTATTCTGACCCGTTCATATGTCACAGATAAAGTAGAAAGAACACTGGATTGGTAGGCAAAAATAATAATGGTTAAAGTCCCACCTCTGCCTTTTAAAATTGGGCCACCTATTTAACCCCTCTGGATCTATTCTGATATTTTCATAGGGATACATCAATGGCTTCATTACCTATCTCACAAAGACTTGGTAAATGGAAAATGACACAATATATGTGAAAATAGTTTGTAAAAACACACACACACACAATTATTATTGCTTTCATGTAGGTTCTGTTAACATATCAATAAATTCCAGTGGTTCCCTTTTACATATAGGATCAAATATGAACTCCCTTGTTTAGTATTTTAAAACCATCACAGGGTGGCTGCTTTGGACCATCGTTGTACTCATACATTATTCCTTTCCACAATTTCTACCAGTTAGCCATACTGCTTAAATTGTTGGTCTTCACACATGGTATTTCAAACACACTATCTCCATGCCTTTAAACATCTCCGCCTAATAGAATCCCTCATTTCACTTAAAATTTAGATCAAGAAAAATTATGAAGACTGTTCCAGTCCCCCCAGGGGTTAATGACTTCTTTTCCAAGGTTTCCTTGTACTTGATTTGTATTTGTATTATATGTGCCTCTATATATGTACATGCAATATCCCAGAATATAAGCTCTCTGTAGGCAGGGCCTGTTCTTTCCTGTGTTTGTATCTCCAGTACTTGGCATAGCATCTGGAACATATTAACTATTTAATAAATTCTTAATAGTTTATTGAGTAATTTTCTAGTGGAATTAGACGGTATAGGGAGCTAAGGTCCAAGCACATTTTTCCTGACGTGCTATCCACCAGAAAAATGAACTAACTGAACAACCACGTCTCCACTCCACTTTGATCTTGACATATTTGTTCCTCCAGATACCCTCTGGATCTCATTAATGTCTCAGGTGGGTGTATAGCATCCAACAGTCTGACTCCACTGTGACGAGGACAGAACTGGGTGGACTTAATTGTCCACTGCCGATGAGGCTCATAAGCCTTTTACTTACTCAGCCTGAGACACAGCAAACATGGTAACAGAGTCATAACTTCTCATAACAAAATTGCTGCTGCAAAGCTACAATTAACAATGGGAGCGTTGTATAAGCCTGGTTGCCAGCCTAGTTAGCATAAATCACAGCAGATTACTTAGGGAATTTTAAGTGCATGTGTTTATAACTCCCATCAACGATGATGAAAATTGCTTACACTCACAGATAAAGGCAAATGTACCTATATAGTCTTTATTAATTTGATGCCTATTGATTTTTGGTGTAATGCATGTGGACCATGGATGCATAATTTGCCCCTTCATTACCAAACCCTGTACTCTGGTTTCAAAAGCAATTATTATGCACTATCCCAGGAGGTTCAAGCAATGGTTTAATATATGAGTCTTTTTTTCATGCAAGTGCTCCCACTTTACTTAGTTGCCCAAATAAGTTTGGTGAATTAAAACTGATTTGCAACAGAGTCTCCTATCTTGTGAAATTATCATTGACTTGCCACCATGACAAACTCTCTTATGTATTTCTCTATTCATCCAACAAATGGTGAAATCTTAGAATTCTAAGAAGATCTTTGTATATATATACATATTATACATATATAGTTATATATATGTGTATGTACACATAACACGCATATGTATTTATACACATAGATACATATGCATGTATGTATATATAAATATATATTTGTATACCCAGCTAATAGCACTTGGAAAACTATTCAAGGAAATATTCATTCATTATTCATTTATTGAATACCTACTATGTACAAAGCATCATGAAATATACAAATAAGAATAGAATAATCTCCTCCCATCTAGGTCATCCCTGTTATCAACTGTCTTATTTGTATGACTAAAATTTTATAGGCAAAATGTGATGAATCTGTACTAAGGTAAAGATTACTGGGAGAAAAGAGAGAAAGAAATGGAAATTTCTATGTAAGATTTCTCTAGCGGTGCAGGAAGGTTGAATTGGAACACTTCTCATAGACATATTCACATATCCTTTGACTCTATGGGAAGAGAATAATCGTCTTCAGTAAAATATGCCCTTTAGCAAGGTTTATAAACACATGGTCATATGCTACTATTGCACACATGTTTGATTTCCTCTCTATCTTATACATATACACAAACACACACAGCTTCTCTGTAGTTACATATAGTCGTGCACAATATAATATAATATAACATATGTATTATAGCAATACATAAATATATAATAACAGTAACAAATGTATTACCTCCACTTCTTCTCTGTCTCCATTGCCAGCAGCATATTGAAAGCATTCATTAGCACATGTCCTAATTGCATCTGAGCCCAACTTACTGTCCATGTGCAATGCCTACTCCCAACATTTATATGTGATGATAAATGAACTTCCACTGAAGCACTTTCCCTGTGATTCTTTATAGTGCTGAGGTGAACTTCTCTTAGCGAGGGCAACACAAAAGGAGCTCAAGTTCTGACAGCTCCTTCCAAAACGGAAATATTTCAAAGACGTCCAAGCAAACAATACATATCTGTTGTCTCAGGACCAGCCTAAGTATACTCATTTAGAGGCTCTACATCCAGTCGACTCCAAGTTTCTGAGTATTTTGGCCTCAGAATTTGACAAAGGTCATTGAACAAGGAATTTCAAAGCATTAAAGCAATCTAAGATCTTTGCAGTATGATAATAATAATAATAATATCAACTGCAATAAAAAATGTTTATATAGCTTATAAAGATTAGCCAGACACTGTGCTAAGTGCTTTGCAACTATTACCTCATTTGATCTTTATTTTTTATATAAATTTATTTATTTTCAGTTTTCAACGTTCACTTCCACAAGATACTGAATTTCAAGTTTTCTCCCTGTCTTTCTCCTTCCCCCACCCCAGGACAGTATGAATTTTGATTACCCCTTCCTCCAATATGCCTCCCTTCTATTACCCACCACCCTATTCTCTTTTCCTCCTCCCTTCTTCTTTCCTGTAAGATAAGACAGATTTCTATACCCTATTGCCTGTATATCTTATATCCCAGTTGCATGTATAAACAATTTTTAACATTCATTTTTAAAGCCTTGAATTCCACATTCTCTCCCTTCCTCCCTCCCCACTGACCCTCATTGAGAAAACAAGCAATTTGATATAGGTTATACATGTACAGTCATGGAAAACACTTCCATAACAGTCATGTTATGAAAGACTAATTATATTACCCTCTCTCTTGTCCTGCCCTCCATTTATTCTATTCTCTCCTTTGACTTGTCCCTTCACAAAAGTGTTTGCTTCTGATTGCCCCTTCCTCCAATCTTCCATACCTTCTGTTATCTCTCCTCTCTTATCCCCTTCCCGCCCCTGCTTTCATGTAGGGTAAGATAGATTTCCATATCCAATCGTATGTGTATGTTATTTACTTCTTAGGCCAAATCTGATGAGAATAAGGCTCACTTATTCCCTCTCACCTCTTCCCCTCTGTTGTAAAAACTTTCTTGCCTCTTTTATTAATGAGATGACTTACTGCATTCTATTTCTCCCTTTCACTTTCTCCGAATACATTCCTTTCAGCACTTAATTTTATTTTTTAGGTATCATCCCTTCATATTCAACTCACCCTGTGCCTTCTGTCTACACATACACACACATATACACATGCATAAATATGCACATACACACACATGCATACATACATACATACATGTTCACCTTTAATAAGTCCCTTATGATTTTTCTTTCCTGTTTACCTTTTCATGTTTCTCCTGATTTTTTGTATTTGAAAGTCAAATTTTCTTTTCAGCTCTGATCTTTTCAACAAGAATGCTTGGAAGTCTTCTATTTCATTTGGATTCTATTTTTTCCCCCTGAAATATCATACTCAGTTTTTCTGGGTAAGTGATTCTTGGTTTTAATCCTAGCTCCTTTGGCCTCTGGAATATCATATTCCAAGTCCTCTGATCCTTAATGTAGAAACTGTTAAATCTTGTATAAGCCTGATTATGTTTCCACATTACTTGAATTGTTTCTTTCTGGCTGCTTGCAATATTTTCTCTTTGACTTGGGAACTCTGGAATTTGGCTACGATATTCCTAGGAGTTTTCCTTTTGGGATCTCTTTCAAGAGGTGATCAGTGGATTCTTTCCATTTCCATTTTACCCACTGGTTCTAGAATATCAGGTCGGTTCTTAGTAATTTTTTGAAAGATGATGTGTAAGCTCTTTTTTTAATCATGGTTTTCAGGTAGTCCAATAATTTTTAAATTATCTCTCCTGGATCTATTTTCCAGGTCAGTTAATTTTCCAGTGAGATATTTTACATTGCCTTCTATTTTTTCATTCTTTTGATCATGTTTCATAATTTCTTGATTTCTCATAATGTCATTACTTTCCATTTGCTCCATTCTAATTTTTAAGGAATTATTTTCTTCACTGAGCCTTTTGACCTCCTTTTGCATCTGGCCAATTCTGCTTTTCAAGGCATTCTTCTCACCATTGGGTTTCTGGAGCTCTTTTTGCCATTTGGGTTGGTCTATTTTTAAATATGTTAATTTCTTTAGCATTTTTTGGGGTCTCCTTTAGCAAGCTATTGACTTGTTTTGCATGATTTTCTTGCATGCCTCTTATTTCTCTTCTCAAGTTATCCTCTACTTCTCTTACTTGATTTTCAAAATCCTTTTTGAGCTTTTCCTGAGACCATTTCATATTTTTCTTGGAGGCTTTGGATATAGGAGCCTTGACCTTGTTTTCTTCCTCTGGAGGCAGTCCTTGATCTTCCTTTAAGTGTGTAAGAAAAACCTTTTCACCAAGAAAGTAACCTTCTATAGTTCTATTCTTTTTACCTGTTTACTCATTTTCCCAGACAATTATTTGACTTCTGAGCTCTTCGTTGAGAGTATACTGCTCCAATGTTCAGGGGTTTTATGCAGCTGTTTTCAGAGATATTTCCAGGGACCTAAAATTCTTAGTTCCTCCAAAGTGGTATGATTAAAAGAGAGCTGTTTATTTCTCTCCTGGCCTGCACTCTGGTCTCTGAGCAAACACAAGCACTCTTATCTGCCCTGGTACTGTGAGGAGGGTTCCCTCTTCACAGCTGCTGCCAACTCTACCACACCAGTGCTTCATGTTACCCCAACACCACCACCCAGAACTGTGACCCAGATCAGCTGCTTGGTTCTCTCACCATCTGTAGGCTGAGAGCTCTAGAAGCAGCCACTGCTGTGGCAGTGGCTGCTGCCACCCTGGGACTGGGTCTGGGGCTGTGATGGTACCATGCTCCTCTCTCGCCCAAGTGAAAGAGCTTTCCCACTGACCTTTGAAGCTGTCTTTGGCATTTGTGGGTTAAGAAGTCTGGAAACCACTGCAGCTGCCAGTGATTCAGTGCCCTGAGGCCTGCTCCAGTCCCATCTGTGCCAGTGCGGCCCAGGCTGGACTGTGTTCTGCTCCAAGCATGGTGTGACAGACTCTTCCTTTCAGTCGTCCAGATTGTCTCGGGCTGGAAATCTGCTTCACTCTGTCATCTTGTGGCTTCTGCTGCTCTAGAAGTTGTTTATAGCTGTATTTTACAGTTATTTTGAGGGGTTTGGGGGGAGAGCTCAATCAGGTCCCTGCTTCTATTCCACCATCTTCCCTCATTTGATCTTTACAATGTCTCTGGGAGGTAACTGCTATTTTCCCCTCATTTTGCAGATTAGGAAATTGAGGTAAAAAGGGGTTAAGTGACTTGACCAGGATAACTCGGCTACTAAGTATCTAAGGCCAGATATGAACTCAGTTTTTCCTGACTTCAGGCCCAGTAGTCTACATACTACATAACTGCTCCAGTGTCATATATAGGGAACAACAGAGATGAATTTACGACATAAAGGGAGTTGATCTAATCCAAAGCCCTCTTTTTGTAGTTGTAGAAGTTGAGGCTTCAAGCAGCTCAGTGACATTATCAAGGTCACAGAGATAATTAGAGAGACATCTGCAATTTAAACTACGATCTTCTAACTAAGACAAAATCTCATTTCACTGTAACACAAAAATGGGAAGCAGGAAAAAAATGCATTCTGATCAACAATAAACTTCAGTTATGACTAGTTCTAATTTTTTGGAATCTTTTGGATAGCTAGCTTTAATTTTTTGCCACTGTGCATTATCACTCTCTTTACAGGTAAACATTTTAAAAATTATGCAACACAATTAAGGTGTGTGGTTCTACTGGGAGTATTCTTGTGTTTTAGTATTTCCTGTTTTTGTCCTCTATGTTTACGTTTACTATGCTGTCTGAGCCTTATATTAGAATCACCTGTTCTTGCTCTTATTTTATGCATTTTATTATCTTCATGCCCTTCTACTTGCAGATTTCCTTCTCTGACATTTGTGCATTGATTACACTATCAATCATTTATTTTTCCTCAAATTGACTTTGCATTTTGTGGCCTTCCTTGATTGTTACACTAGTAATTTCACCTCTTCTATATGCTACAGCTTCTATCCCCCGGAAAAGAAGCCCCTGGTAGGAGAAACAGCACAAGATCAGAGTTCATTTAGCATTCTGTTTGCACACCTGAAGGAAATTGAATCTCAACTATTATCTAGTCAATCATTTTTAGGGCCTAACCTAAGAAAAAATTGTGAAAAAAAATAACCTCACAAGGGGGCCATACTCCTCTTAAATGAGCAAGCAAGGCAGAAGTAAAATACTACCTCCCAAAAATTAACCTAGCAACAATACAATCACTCACCTGCAAGACAGAATAAGGGCATATGCATATGGCTACTACATTAAGGGTTAAGAAAACCCAAACTGGACTCAATCCCCTAAAAGTAAGTAATTCTCTAACCTACTCATGCCAACCCTACCCCAAAGAGTGGTGCTTTAATGGTTTGCACTTTTAATTACAGCCTGTTCATAAGCAAATTAATTAGCTAGATCATCTAGCCAATAGCCTGGAAGAATAGGTTAAACAGTCAAAGTGACAAAGTACTGCAATGAACTGAGTTTGAAGGACAAAGAGGTATTGTGGGAAGGAGGGTCCAGCAAGGCTTCCTTTTGTCTAATGGTGATTTGCTTAGTTATAGGAAAACAAAGATTAGCATTGTTTCTTCTTGTTGCTTTGTCATCTAGGGAGTCCAGAGCTGCAGAGTTTGAAACTGTTCCTAGAGATTGATTGCCTCACCTTAAGGCTCCCAACCTGGATGTGTAACTACACCCTGCCTTTAGAAGCCGCCAGGGAGCCATGTAATCATTCCAGAGCCCAGAGATGGGTCTACCTCCCTTTGGTAACATTTGGTGAGATTAAAAACACATGATGTGTTCAATCATTTGAGAATCTAACAACCAACCTGTCTCAACAAGAGGGACAAAGTTATATAAAAGCATGTTAGTTTTAATGAAAGTGTGAAAATGTAAACGTGTACAGGAATATGTTTTACAAATCCCTGCATGGGCTGAATGCTTGCTACTAGAGATTATTTAAGCAGCAAATTTTGTGAAGTTCTACAAGAGTGTGAGATACCTTATAAATTAACATTGTTGGGGGAAAATAATCAGTACCTTTTATGTTTCAGAGTATAAGCTGACTATATATTACCCCACAATGCCTCACAGGAAGTTTTCAGTGTTGCAAAAACAGTATACAATAACACAGGCATAGTATAAAAGATTATATCCATGTCAAGGCTTTAACAGAAGAAAAACAATATTGTAGAGGCATGTTTTTGTGGCCCACTTTCTTAACTTAGTAGGTGACACTACCCTCGTAAGAGTCACATCCATATCTTCTCGCTCCAATCATAGAATTATTTCTACTTCTCTACATATGACCCCCGAATAAATTTAGCAATTCAAACCCTAGAGCTTGCAAATCATGGAAGTTCAGATCCATATGTGTTCCCCTGTAATGGTTCCCACTACAACTATATATATTTGCCCCCAGAAAGTAAATTACTAATGAACATAGGCAGTTTTTTTTCTTTCTTTTTGTCTACATCCCCAGCACTTAAAATAATGCTAAACACAAAGAGCTTAATAAATGATTGTCAACTGAATGACTGATTGACTGAATGGTTCCAAAAATTCTCCCTTGTGTTTCCCCCTTTTGTCTTCTTTCAAAACTTGAAGTGAAGTTCTGGTGCTATGAATAACTAGGGTCCAGTCAGCAGTGTTGCAGAATACATGATGTTTATTGTACATGTCTAGGACCAGGAATAATGTTGTGCAAGACTGATGGTAGCTATCTGCCAAGAGCTGTCCATGCTCACAGGGGTACAAGATCAACCCATTAAGGCTACTGGAACATGGCTTTCTTTGGGTAGAGTCAGGAGGGTTCCCGTATCCCACTGGTGAGTGAGTCAGCCTTAGTGACTAAGATGGCTCCTCTGTTCTAGCTGAGGTGGCTGACCAGTGGATGAAACCATGCATTCATTTATTTATTTAGTATACAATGTTTAATTTATTATACAATTTTTTATATGTAAGGAGGGCAGGCTAGAGCTTTATCTAGGGTATGCAGAGTATGAGCTCAGACATTGTTCAGGGCCCTTTAAGCTTATTTATATGAAACTCATGCCTAGGCAGTATAACCAGTGGGTATGACTATGAAATTTATATGCTTCTTAATATTAAGAAAGTAGTCATTTTGCTAAAGGGGGGGGTCACATGGGTCCTGCCTTTCATTTACATTTGTACATAATATGGGGGCATTAAGAATTAACAAAGCTTTTCTTGATGGTATTTTTTCAATTACATGTCAAGACAATTTTTAGCATTCATTTTTATAAGATTTTTAAGTCCAAATTTTTCTCTCTCCTTCCCCTCCTCTATTCCGAAAATGATAGGCAATCTGACATAGGTTATACAGTGCTATCATGTAAAACATTTCTCCATATTAGTCACAGTTGTAAAGGAAGTAACAGATCAAAAGAAAAAAAAAACATGAATAAAAATGCATTCAGAGTCCATTAGTTCTTTATCTTGAAGTGGATAGCATTTTCCTTTGTCCTTGTCTTGATCATTGTGCTGCTGAGAAGAGCTGAGTCATTCATAGGTGATCATCACACAATATTGCTGATACTGCATACAAAGTTTTTCTGGTTGTGCTCATTTCACTTTGCATCAGTTTGTACAAGTCTTTCTGTTTTTTTCTGAAATCTGCCTGTTCGTCACTTCTTATTGTACAGTAGTATCTGTTATATTCTTACACCACAGCTTGTTCAATCATTCCCCAATTGGTGGGCATCCCTTCAATTTCTAATATTTTGCCACCAAGAAGAGGGTTGCTATGAATACTTTTGCACACATAGGTCCTTTTCCCTTTTCTACAATCTCCTTGGGATTCAGATCTAGTAGTGGTATTGCTGGGCCAAAGTTTGGTTGTCCTTTGGTCATAGTTCCAAATTGCTCTCCAGAATCATTGAATCAGTTTACAACTCTACCAGCTGTGCATTAATGTCCCAATTTCACATATTCTCTCCAACATTTATCATTTTCCATTTTTTTGTCATATTAGCTAATCTAATAGGTATGAGGTGGTACCTCAGAGTTATTTTAATTTGCATTTCCACACTCTAAAATGATTTAGGGCACTCCTTCATATGTCTATAGGTAGCTTTGACTTCTTCAACTGAAAACTACCTGTTCCTACACTTTGACCATTTATTAACAGGGGAAGGGCTTGTATTCTTATCAGTTTGACTCAGTGCTGTATACATTTGAGAATGAAGCCTTTATCAGAGACACTTACTGTGAAGATTGTTTCCCAGCTGTATCAACAATGTTGCTAGCAGCTGTTGTAGGGGTGAAAGACCAACAACAAGAGCACGCAGAAGGGCTGCTAGCACAGAGCCTTTGATCTGCTTTTCTAAGGAAAGCAACTTTAAGGGGTTAACAATCTCACTTTAATTAAACATACGTATATCATTCACTTAGTTCAGGAAGAAAAAGCAGCACCCTGAACTTCAGAGCAAATGCAAACATAAACTACAAACAGATCAATAGACAGACTTTGTCTGATCAAGACATTACATACATTGTTACCAAAAAGAGAAGCACCAACATCTGGGTTTTCAAAGCCAGGGGGTTCTTAATTCCTACCCAGAGTCTAGCTGGTCAAATCACATGACACTCCTCCAGTGAGTCAGAAGCCCAAAACAAAACACCAGCCTTAGATCTTATATACCCTTCTAAGGGTCAGAGGGCATCACAACCATGTGATTCAAACCTATGTGAACTAGGATTTCTTGTTTCTTAAGCAAGTCAAAGAATCTTGATTCGATCAAAGAAAAAAGACAACAAAAAGTCCACTTTGCTTGCCATTACATTTGAAACACAACACTCATCAAAGGTACTTGATTACCTTAGCATTCTAAAAGAGAAAACAAAAAGTCCCACCTTAATTACCATAATACAAGCTTTCTGCTTTCCTTCTTATCTTGGTTGCATTGGTTTTGTTTGCACAAAAGTTTTTTAAATTTAATAAAATCAAAATTATCCATTTTACGTTCCCTAACCTATCTCTTGTTTGGTCATGAACCAGCAGTTCACTTAATTTCTCCTTTAAGAATTTGGATGTTGAACCACTTCAAACACATATTTTTAGTAGGGTTTTGTATAGTTTAGACTCCAGTATCTATTGTACCTTGTAGCATGATGTAGTTTCCTTCCTTATCTCTTTTAATTATGTCTATTTTTGCTTTTGCTTTTTCTGAGATTAGGATCACTACCTCAGATTTTTTTTTACTTCAGCTGAAATATAATAGATTCTGCTCCAGCCCCTTACCTTTACTCTCTGTGCATCTCTCTGCTTCAAGTATGTTTCTTGTAAAGAACATATTGTAGGATTCTGTTTTTTGAGTCTTTTGTTATCTACTTACATGTTATGGGAAAAGTTCATCCTATTTTTCCTCCTGTTTGTCCTCCCCTTTCGCCCATTCTTTCTTTGATGGTGTTTTGCTTCTATCTACTGTCTCCCCCAATCTGCCCTCTCTTCTGTCAGTCCACTCCCCCCTTTACTTAATCTCTCCTCCTGTAATGTTAGTTAGATATCTATATTCAACTGATTGTGTATAGTATTCCCTCTTTGAGCCAAAACTGAGGAAACTAAGGTTCAAGTGATACCCCTTGCTCAATCTCTCATCTTTCGCTCCACTGTAATAGGTTTTTGATCCTCTTCATGTGAAATAATTTACCCCATTTTACCTCTCCTTTTCTTCTGTACCCAGTGTATTCCTCTTTCTCATTCCTTAATTGTTTTCTGTTTCATTCCCTCACATTCACCTTATACCTGTCAATGTATATTCCTTGTAGCTGTGTCATTGGTGGTACACTGGTTAAGAATTGCAAATATTATTTCCCCATTTAGGGATGTAAACAGTTCAGCTCCATTGAATCCTTTATGCATATTTTGCTTTTACTCATTTTAGATTCCTCTTGGGTCTTGATATTGTAGATCAATTTTTTTTGCTTAATTTTGGTCTTTATGAAAACTTGAAATTCTTCTATTTCATTGAATGACATTTTTCTACTCAAAGTATTATGATAAATTTCACCAGGCAGATAATTCTTGGTTCTAGTCTTAGCTCCTTTGTCTTCCAGAATACCATGTTACATGACCTTTGATCCTTTAATATCCTGTGTAATCCCAATTGTGGCTCCCCAATATTTGACTTATTTCTTTCTAGCCATTTCTAGTATTTTTTCCCTTGACATCATAGTTCTGACATTTGGATATAATGTTCCTTGGAGTTTTTATTTTGGGATATCTTTCCTAAGGTAGATTCTTTTAATTCCTGTTTTGTCCTCTGGTTCCAGGATATCAGGGCAGTTTTCTTTGATAACTACTTGAAAGATGCTGTCCAGGTCCACATTTTGATCATGGCTTTCAGATAGTCCAATAATTCTGATATCATCTCCCCTGGATCTATTTTCCAGGTCAATTGTTTTTCCAATAAAGTATTTTACATTTTCTTCTATTTTTTTTCATTTTTTAAATTTGTTTGATTTTTGATATCTCATTTGTTTTCACTTACCCAATTTTAACTTTTAATAAGTTGTTTCCCACATTTAGCTTTTGTACTTCCATTGGGTCAATTGTAATTTTTAAAGATTTCTTTTCTTCAATGGATTTTTATATATCCTTTTCCATTTTGCAAATTCTACCTTTTAAGCAGTTGTTTTCTTTTTCTAAGCTGTAGACTCTTTTTTTGTAATTCTCTTGTGTTACTCTCATTTCTTTTCCCAATTTTTCTTCTACCCCTCTTAGATCATTTTTAAGCTGCATTTTGAGCTCTTCCATGAGTTCTTTCTGGGCTTGAGAACATTTCCTGTTTTTCTTTGAAGTTTTCTCCATAGATGTGTTGACATTGTTGTCCTTCTCTGAGTTTGTGTGTTGATCTTCCCTGTCACCATAACAACTTTCTGTGGTTAGATTCTTTTTTATGTTGTTGTTGTTGTTGTTTGCTCCTTCTTCTCCTCCTCCTCCGCTTTCTCATCCCCCTCCTCCTCCTTCTTCTTTTGCCTTTTCTCTTTTTTTTTTCAATTTAATCTCTGCTACCACAGCAGAAGTGGCACTGTCTCAGGCTTCTTGTCTCAGGAGCTGGAAGTTCTGGCTGTTTACCTGGTGCTGCCTTGATGGTGCCATAAGATCTTCAGGGCACTCTTGTATCTGGTGTTATACTGAAGGGAGGAGGGTGGTTGGCACTGCTGCAGACTGTAATGGTCTGGCAGCTTACCTGGTGACGACCTGCTTTCCTAGTGGTGGTATGTGGCATGTACTGAGGCCAGTGGAGTGTTTTTACATGTCCCCAGGGCTACACTGAAGCATTTGATGGTTCTCACAGCTGGAGTCTGCCCATTCCCCTGGCTGTGTTGAGGAAGATGGAGGGTCTTCATGTTGGAGTTTGTCTGCTCCACAGCACTAGTACTTGAAATCTCCTGCTGGTTTGCTGAGGTGAGACTTGTGTCATCTTGCTGGGAGGCTTCCTGTCCTGTACTGTGTTCCCCTTTTACCCAAGTGAGACAGATCTTTCTTGCTGATCTTCCAAATTTCCTTTGCTAAAAGATCATTTCCCCACAGCTTTATTGCTGGTTTTGCTATTCCAGGATTTGTTTTTGGGTGCTATTATATGGTTATTTGGAGGTGAATATAGGTGTTATGATTATTTAACTTTTATTCCACCATCTTGGCTCCTAGAAGTTGATCTCCTAATTAACATCTCTTTTTGTGAGAGCAGGTCATATGTTTAACACTTCTTTTACCCTCTTCTTTGTTGAAACCTGATAGCCTTTAGAATTATTTTGACAAACAATCAATGCACCTTTATTAATTATCTGCTCTTTGCTCTTGGGACAGTACAAAGAAGTATGACACAGTTCTTAATTCAAGTTTACAGTTGAGGAGAGAGGACACATACATATGAAATACAAATAGGGAATGGGATATAATTTCTTCTGTAAAGAGAATTCCCAAATGAGGAAAATCTCTTTGCCAACAAAAGTTGTCACTTTCTTTACAAGTATGCCTTAGAGAGTTGCCTGGAGCACTGAGAGGTTAAGCAACTTGCCCAGAGGTACTTAGGCATTCTATGTAAGAGGCAAGTCTTGAATCTATGTCTTCTTTGCTTCAAAGTCAGCTCTCTATCCACATACTACATTGCCTATTACTTATAAAAATACTGGAATATATAAACATATACTATAATAATTCACAAGAAGGAAAGACTTTTGTGTGAAATCATAAATGAATGGATTCACAGGTTAAGATAGAACTTGAACTGGACCTCAAAGGATAGAGAGGAGTTTGTTCTTTCTTCATTATTGCTGTAAAAACAATGTAGGTTAGTTAGTGCCAAAGGATCAAAGCCAATCTAGTTGGCACTACAGCATATTTTTGGGTGAGTAGGGGGAGTGAGGGGAAGGCTTTAAGTTTCTACTATATTCATAAGGACAAAAAATAGGGGTGTTCTTTTGATTTGCTGATTACACTATAATTGCACATATGTTTGACTGAGAGTCTGTTTGAATTATTTTATCTCACCCTGAGGCACAAATTGATACCAGTTATTTCCACTGACATTCTGAGTTAATACGGAGCAGGCAAGCATGCAAATAGAGAAATTGCTTGTCTTGTCTGCTATTTCTTGAAGTTCGGTTGACTGCTGGGAAGAGGGAGGTACAATACTTGGTGTTTCTCCATTGTAAAGTGTACCCAGGCATGTAGCTACAGAGTCACCTTGATAGCACAGACTGTCTTCTAAATAGCTCAAGTCATGAGTATAGGCAGAAAAGAGGAATCAGTCACAACTCACTAATCCTAATAGACAACTTCTCCTTGCAATCTGGATAGAAAGCTTGCAATATGAAGATCTAAAAGGAAGTACCTGTCTCTGTATTCTAATGCACTCAAGCATCAGAGTATAATAAATTTAAAAATCAAAGCAAAATCCTTGGCATTGTAGCCCTTTCTTCAAATCTTACGTTCAGCTCATAGGAGGTTTTGTTTTGTCTTTCATGGCAAGGCCCCAGTGACAATGTCACTAGCAGTTAGAATACTTTGACACATTTGACATCCAATCTACTTAATGCTAGGTCGGTGTCTGTGCTGTATAGAACTAGCATGTATGAAAAAGAGAATCTTGTCTATAACTACTGGGGAAGTTACCCTAATTCCCAGGACACTTGTTATACAATTCTAATGGCAGAACGCCAGCAATAGAACTCTTAAAAATTTGTGCCACACTGATATATATAGGTATATTTTCTAGATGCAATGTGTTCTTTATTATTGTCTTTTACCTTACATTGTTTTCCAAACCTTCATGTATGATTTGAAATTCAAAGAGATGAAATCTACTGGCCCTACACGGTGTTATTACAATGATTATGATCATCATTATTTTTTAAAGTGGGGCAGTATTTATTTAATCTCTGTCTACAGGGTAGCTCACTTTAGCTGATGTCAGCTAGTGTTCAGCAAGTCTGACTACAAGATGGAGTTACTTGTTGAATTAACAAACTGCTGAATGCCTACAGATATGCACACTGCAAAACAAGTTAATGTCAGGGATGCATCCTTCAGAGAAGTCCATGAAATATTTACTCTTCACAAATATTCACAAGGCCTAGTACCTGTTTAAAAAAATAAATTGCTTTGTCATAAACTTCATTCTCAAGTTAAAAGCATTTGTCAACCATGTGATTATCTTCTAAATTACTTTTGAACAAATTGATTAATATGAGCTAGCTCAATATTTTCTGCTACATCTTGACTACAGAATATCTGCTTAATTTCTTTTCTGTATGTTACATAAATGATTTCTACAATGGTATCTACATACACAAAGGGACATTTATGATGATTCCTTGATGTACAGGAAGATTATCTTAGAAATGAAGAATGCAGCACAAATGTTCACCATGTTTGCAACTAACACATCTTTGTTATTCCTCTTTCATCTACTTGGGACTCCATGGCCAGTTGTCTGTGCAGGACAGTATTAGAGGGGAAAGGCCTTTCCTAACCCAGCCCCTATATACCCTTGTCTTCCTTCCTGTCTGCCTTCTACTCCATTCATCAGAAAATCATCAGAAAATAAGCTCAATCTACTTGCCACTAGCCTGATAGAAAAATGAATGGAGTTGTGGGTAGTCACATCAAGGAAAACTAGAAAAGAATAGGAAAACCAGCAGTTGTAGTAGTATAAGGAATGAGAATAAGAATAAGAAGCAGTGGCAGCTCCAGGTTAAGAGATAAAAGATCAAGTCATCAAACCTTTATTTATTGCTTTCTGTGTGCCAGGAATTGTGCTAAGCTCATGGAATACAGTTATAAGCAGTAAGAAAGACTAAGCCTGCTCCCAAGGAGCTTACATTCTAATGGGGGAAAATAACCCATAAAAGGAAGCTCAAAAGGCAAGTGTAAAGAGAGTAGGAAAATGGATGTGGCTGTGGAGGGACATGATAGATAAAGTTCAGAGTATCAGAAGAGCAGCCTGGAGAGAAAAAAGACATAGCTAACTTGGACAGAATCCTTAAAATGGAGGTTCTAGAAGGATGGTTGGATTAAGAAATGATATTATGATTTTGCTAAATACCAACTATTATATATTCCTTGCCTATGTATCTACAAAGCTTTGTGGACTATCTTTTCAATCTATGACAACTGCCAAAAACCAAGAAACAATTAATCAAATGTTTGACCAGACTTTTGAACCACTGCATAGCTTGAGAAAGGGTTAAACTATTTTTTAAAAGAAGTTCTAAATGAAGCTTTCTAAAAAATAATCAATTACATTCAATCATATTTTTCAAACTAATGTATTATTGAGCATATGTCAGGGAAATTTATATTTTAATGAATACAGTAGTCATTTAAAATATTATTTCATCTATATCTCAATTTTTGCTTTCTATTTTTGTGTGTTTTAATATGTAACAAATAAATATACACATATGGGGAAGCATACTTAATATTTTTATTGATGTGGTTCATGACGAGTCATTGCATCATCCTAGACTTCTATCCCTCACCCCACCCCACATCCAATCTATTGGCAAGGCCTGTGGATTTCACGCATGTAACCTCTCTGTTATATTCCCTTTTCTCCTTCGATACTGCCACTACTCTAGTGCAAGTTCTTATTATTTTATACCTGGATTATTGCAATAACCTATTGATGAATCTGTCTGCCAAATGTCTCCCCACTCTAATCCATCTTCCACTCAGCCACTAGTATGATGTTTCTTAAGTGCAAGTCTGATCATGTCATGCCTTGCCTCCCCCTCCCACTCAGTAAACTCCAATGGCTCCCTATCACCTTGAGGACCAAATACAAAATGTTCCCTTTGGCATTCAAAACCCTTACATTTTTTGTGTTCTTATACTTTAGTCCCTACTTTGTGTTCTTCAGTCTCTGTCTCTTGGTTCTGTATATTTTCTCTGACTTTCCCCAATGGCTGGAAGTCTTTCTCTTTTCAGCTTTGCCTACTGATTTCCTTAGCTTCCTTTTAAGTAACCAACTAAAATTCCATATTTTACAGTACCTTTCCAAACCCTCCTTAATTATAGTGCCTTACCTCATTATTTGCTTGTATGGTGTCTATTCCATTATATTATGAGTTTCTTGAGGGCAGGGATTGTCTTTTGCCTTTTTTGAATGCCCTAGTGCTTAGGACGATGCCTGAAATGTAGTAGTGCTTAATAAATGTTTAAGTTTCTCTCTTCTGATTTAGATCACATATGCCATCTAGCAATGTGGCATTCATCCAGTGGTAGAAACTCCAACTAGTTGTTGGAGAGTCAGTTTGAGAGAGTTTACGGCATGTTAGAGAGAGTAGAGAAAAAAAATTCAGAGAGGCAGTCTCTCAGGTACAGATATAACTTCAAGGAATAGAATCTCTGGCCACAGAAATGATATTCAGTTCTAGGCTCGACAGACCCAACCCTAGGAAGAAAAAGCTGCTCTAATTAAGATGAGTGGAACCAAGGAATCTAATTGAATGTTTTTCCCAGAAAAGTTGTTGCTACCATTAATGATAGCTGTATGAGGACTCAATTAGTAAGAGAAAGGACATCGACAATCCTGCAATTTTCAGGCATGTTTTGTCTTAGCCACATACATTCCTTGTTTATGTGCTCACTACTATTGCACTCTAAGTCTGTGCTTAATCTTCCCATTGGTAATGTGTGTATTTGTAGAATAAAGTGCACAGCACTCATGGAGAGTGGGGAATATATCTATTGATCTTATTATGATATTTTAGTAAATGCCTTTACTTTGGGCTAATTATTTCTACTGACTGACCATAGGAGGTAAGAAAAATAGTGGGGGCCTTATGAGCTATTGTTTTGAGAGGTCCAGAACTACACACTATCCTAGTGAGCAGCCACCCTCTGGAGATCCAGTCCCATGAGTGTGAATCCAAGTTGGAGAGCTGCTGAGAGGATATACAACTGTCTTGAAATAATAGGATTATTAATGTAGGGCTCTATGGGAATTATCAGCCCATCCAGACCAACCTCATTTTTTTAAATAGATAGATAGATAGATAGATAGATAGATAGATAGATAGATAGATAGATAAATGAACCCCAAGAACAGAGGCCCATAGAGGCTCATTAATTTTCCCAAAATCACACATAAAAATAACAGATAAAGGATTTTAACTCAGAACCTCTAAAACCAATGCTACTGATTTCTCCACTGTACTGTAAGACCTCTGAATGTTGTAACCTGCCTTTTAAAGAGGTCACTCTAACAAGGAACACAGAAACATGTATATAAATCCTGTTGTAGCATTGCTTTTATTAGCACTAATTTAATTTGTTCATGGATATAAGAATGACCATTATTATTACTACATATTTATCTACAATGGATTTTGTATTTGACATGCTTATGTTTGGGTTGAAGTTCACAAGTTTCAGTTTGAGAATTTTTATGATGAACAATCTTTCTGTGTTTCTTCTGAAATTGTTTAGTATGGAAAATATCTGAATTTTTGGAGGTTCCTCAGGTCATTGTTGTTACCATTCCCCAGCTGAATATAACATGGATGACATTTATGAAGTTTCCTTCTTGTGTTTAGCATCAATGTCTTGATCTTAACTAATGTCAGAGCTAAGTCACATCATCCTCTCATTTCCCCTCACCAATCAGTAACCACTATTCTCAAAGAATTCTCATTCCACATTAAAATTTTAACAGCCAAATCCTCAATGGAGTCTAATCTTTTCAGAGTTAGTAATCATGAACACTAATTGCAATATAATTGCAGCTGTTGGGCTGCAGGAAGCATTGAATATTTTTAAACTGTGGTGTGAAAGTGCATTTATATATAGGACAATGTCCCGGATGCTAGAAAATAAATGTGCTTGCAATTGTATTAGCTGTTCTAATGGTGAAGCACTGTCCAAATCGATCTTAAAAATGTTCAATTTAGCTGAAATCTTATTTGTCAAGTAATCAATGTGTTTACTGAATGATAAAGTGGTGTCAAGAAGCTAGCAGGACTCAGAGGTATTTGTAAGATGCAATGCAGGCCATGGAAAACTCACTAACTTGAACTTTACTATCATTAGTCAGATTAGGTAATGTGCTACAGAGAAGAGGAACATCTGTTCGCCTTTTTTCCAAAGGACAAGAGTGAGGTAAGCTAGTTGACCCCACAAGTCAATTCAGAGAAAAAATAGTGTCAGTTACAAGAGGTTCTGAACAACAGATGGTGTCATCGTCAGGTCTACAGATTGTGATTTGAGAAGGTTTATGAATTTCTAGTGGGGGGGAGTGAATAAAAAGAAGACGTAGGAATAACATAAGCTATTTGGTATGATGCATTTGTCTGGTTCTCCTTTTGCCTCGCTTCTTAGGTAATCCAAATTTCAATTTACATACAAGGTGAAATAATGAGTACATGGTTTATATTATGTTTCCTTAATCTTCAGCTATCATGTAGCCCAGGAAAATAATGCAACCTCCTCCCCCCATTATATTCTGATGCATAGTCCACATTAATCCTTATTTAAAATGTGAAATACAGATATTTTATCTTGATAAGATCTAAGCCCTGAACAACTGTCCTTGATACTGAACAAGGCTTATAAAAATGGCAACCTATTGAGTTTAGAATAAATGAGGTAATTACTATGCAATTTTTCAGATGGAAAAGCTGAGTCACCAGGAGGTTAAGTGTCTTGCCCAAGGTCACACAGGAAGCTATTAGGAACAGAATAAAATCTCTTGATTTTCTCTCTTGCATTTTCTCTATTGAAGCATTAGAGGTTATGAAATTTATCAGTGAGGAGGGCATGGAAGTTTCATTTTTCCAGTTGGATATTTATATTATTTGAGGATAGTGAGTTCAAGGCTCCCCCCCAACACACACATATGCAAGCCAATACACACATGCAGACAAAACTTCCCTATTTATTTTTCTTAACCTTATTTCTTTGGAGGTTTCTTTGCTCTGTACAAACTGTAGAAAGAGCTGAGATAACCTGGCATGCCCCTTCCTCCTATTCTGACAAGAATCCATGGGGAAGGAAGAAAAGACTTATCCCTAGAAAATAATATTTCTCTAAAAGTTTCTTTTCATCCTGATCCTGGGATTTTTAAATGTGAAGGCCACATAGTATTAGATTAAAACCCATAAAGACTCATTTAAGAAGTTTTATGCATTAAATGGAAAAAATTTTCCAAGTGATTAAATGTTATAAATAAATATAAATAAGGACTTTTCATTTTCAGTGTGCATAATGAATCTATATGTGTGTATATATACACATATCTGTATGTGTGTGTACTGTATCTCAAATTTCTCAGTGAGAATAAGTAATATTTTTTATACTACAACAAATGTATACTTGTGATTCCTAAGATATTCAAATAGAAATTCATTGCATTGACCAAATATATACATATATATATATACATATATGTGTGTATACATATATATACATATCTGTATCTATATACCTCCATGCAAGCTAGTTATAATAGTTGTACATTAGTAACCTTTGATTGAGAAAGTACATAATGAAAGAAGCTACTATGAACTCTGTTACTTTTAATTTTTTTTGTATTTTACTACTCACTTCAAATTCTTTTGTTTGGTCTCCATATCTCTCCGAATGTCTAAGCATGGATCTCCTCCAAGACTTTGTCTAGAGACCTCTTCTCATCTGTAACTATATTCTTATTATTGAAATATCAGCACTCAGAATTTCAAACATTAGCTCTTTCAAGATGACTTAAAAATGCTGTATCCAGCCATTATCTCTCTTCATAGTTCTTGTACTGCATCACCAACTGCTTGACTTACTCTTTCTAGAAGATTCAAAGACAGCACATTAAAAGAAGAATTTAATTATCTACTGCCACCCCCCTCCCAAAAGTTATCTTCCTTTTTTTGTCTTTTTGAGACATTTGTTGTTAAGTGACTTATTTGGGGTCACATAACTAGTAAATGTCTAAGGCCGGATTTGAATTCAGCTCCTCCTAAGTCCAGGGCCAGTAGTCTATCCACTGTACCACCTAGCTGCCCCCCAAAAGGTCTCTTCTAACTACACATTCCTATTTATATTGAGGGTAACATATTTTATTCCAGTCACATAAGTTCATAATCTCAAGGTAATCTTTCCCCCTCCCTCTCTCCATCTCTGCATATCTTCCCTCAGACATGGATGGGTATTGTCTATTCCATCTCTATCATAGTTCTTAAGTCTTTTTCCTACCTTTTCTTTCTTCAAACAGAATCAGTGGCAATGAGAACCAAACTTTAGGAAGATGTAAGGAAAGAAAATTATAGATAGGAATTGGAAGAGAAATAGGCACCAATGGGATAAATATTATTAAATTATATTAGACTTACATTGGTGTGTTGTTAAGCAAAATTGTCTCCTTAGCATGGCTTTTGTTTCTTTTGAGTGGAAGTACTTTCAGCTGTTAAGTGGTAAGCCCCAGGCCCAAAGCCCTATCAGGTGTGAAACCTGCGTGGGTGTAGATTAATGGCTTAAGAGGGGCCAACTAGGGAACCAATGGTCTCTGGTCGTTGAGGTGGGGCTTGAGAACACCAGAGGCTCGGCTGTGAGGAAAGGCCAGCCAAGGGACAACTACAGCGGAGGCAGGAAGCTGGGGAGGCAGGGAGAGCTGACCCGTGTGTAGACCCAGGAGTGCGAGCAAGGACTTGAGGCCTGTAAAAATGATTTGGCTAAATACTATCTTGTTTTTCTGTGGCCTCCTGGTTACTCTTGTGAGGTGGGCTTTCTGGGCCTGGAGTCTTTTTGTCAAGATGTCGGAATGGGGAGGCTGGTTCACAGATAAGCTGCAGTGGCGCCTAAATAAATTTTTTGTTGTTTTCTACTTACAGAATCTCTCAATCCTTGTGATTTCGAACCGTTCAAACATATACATGATTATATTTGGGATTATAAATTTGGCCTTCCTACTACAATTGGGTATCTAGTTGTTACAATATTTAAATCTTGCATAAATTCAATGTTTCCACCTTCTTCCTTCTTTCCTGCCTATTTAATGTATAGGCATCCTTTATGACTTTGTGATAAAATAGCTACTTTTTTTACTGTTGTCCCATTCACTATTCATTCTTCATATCATTTTAAGGGGTCAATTCTCACATTACATTGCTGTTGTTTTCTTCTTACCCAAATTTTCCACTCTTTTTCTCTCACTATCTCTAAGACATATTGAGAAATTACTTTCTTCCAATTCTTTCCAAACCTGGACATACATGTGTGTAAACACTTCAATTGTATGAGTTTTGTACATGTGACTATGAAAATAGTTATGTCACACTGAATTTAGTTAAGTGGTTACTGGAAAACATAGACTCAGAGAGAGCAATGATATTGATAGCTATTAGATTCATAGAAACATATTAAAATGGAAAGAACAAAACCTAGCATAATGAAGGATCATTGAGCTAGTGGGATCAGGGATGTAGAAGCAGGGGAGACTTAATTGTAGAATGCAAGAGATGACAAACTAAATTAACTGGGGACAATCCATCTCACAATTTTAGATTTTTGTCTTAATATTTTTGTAAAATCATTTTGATTGTAGTAACAGTAAATGTGTTTATTTAAATGCCTCCAAAAGGCTCCATGGTATAGAGGATAAGCCTCATCTAGAAGTCAAAAATAGCCACAATCAAGTCCCACATCAGACATATACTGGCTGTTTAACCCCGGACAAATTGCCTACCTTCTCAATTCTCTGGGCAACTCTCTAAGACCACAAGATGTTGAAAAGCTAACAACTTGAATTAATAGAGTTTTGTCCCTTGAGAGTTGTTTATATCAATAAAATCACAGGTCCAAGTACCCCTACTGAAACACCAGGAAGACTGCTAAAAAAATGCTTGCAAGTATTTGATATTCAAGGACAAATAGTCACATACTCTTCTTCAGCTATTACTCACTCTTTCTAGAACTGCAGGGCACACTAAAGTAACTTCAGAGAAGCTCTCTTTACTCCTGAGAGATTTTTCCTGTCTCCCCCTGCTTTGTGAGCATCAATGACCTCAGAATAATGATTTAATCCAATCAGAATCTTTTCCCACTATCCCCAAGTGACTGGAGAACTTTGCCTCTCTTATTTTTCCTGTAGTTCCTAAGCCTTTGTCAGAGATTTTCACATTTAAACAAATGATACTAAATGACACCTTTAACTCTTATTTATGAAACCTTAAACTGGACTTCACAGGAAGATTCAGACCTGCATCCTGGTGTCTGATAGGTTTCCCTCACTCTCTAAAGCCATTGGTGGCAGTAAAGAGAAAGGCAGACAAATCTCTGTGGAGTTTCCTTCTTTTAAGCTCTAGGTGGCAGAAAAGGGCAAAGCAGGTTCTCTTTGGTGTCCAATCCAATCAGCTCCCCTTAGTAGTTGTAAAATTTATTTTCCTCTAGTCATCTCGTTTGGGCTAAGCTCAGCTCTAAGTCTTCTCTGTATCTGTCTGTCTCTGTCTCTGTCTATCTGACTCTCTCTCTCTCTCTCTCTCTCTCTCTCTCTCTCTCTCTCTTTCTCTCTCTCTCTCCCACTCTCTCCTATTCTCTACTGTACTTTCTTTGCTCTAAACTCTGCTCCTTCTTCATATATCTGGTCAGTAACTCATTCCTATCTTAAATCAGGGTCTCTTTGTGTGATGTGACTCCCTAAGACCATAGAGTGAAAAAAATAATTAATGTTGACATTCACTGTCAGGCCCACCAGAGATAATGTCCAATTGTCTTACAACTATCAACAAATTCTAGTTACATGAGTCTCCTAGATATCTAGTTCTAAGTCTACTTGAGGTTGTAGAGAGCTGCTGGAAATGTAATAGACCAGCTTTGCCCTCAATAATTTCTTTGCCTCTGGTTAGGTGCTTTTTCTGAGGACCTCTCAGAACAGTCTGCTGCTCCCAAGTATTTTAATATGAGATGATATTTTTTCTCATTATTTCTCACATAAATGTCCTTGTTTTCCCCTTCCTTTCAGTAAAAAATGTCCAAACAAGGACCCCACTTAAAATAATGATAAACCACTACTAAATTATGTAGCTAATTTTCTATTTTGAAATTGATTAGCTTGTCTCCGAGACCTTGTTACCATGTCTAGAACTTTCCACAACCGTTCGGTCTTACTACTTCAACAATCAAAACAGTATCTGAAGCCACTAGGCTCATTTATCTTCCTCTTTGATAACGAGAAACGAAAACCAAGGTTATTGAAATCAATTAATGAATATATTGTGTTTTAATTGTGTCCTTTATGCAAACTTTAGGTGTCATAGAGAATAAGGAAGATGAGGGTAAGACAGGGATTGCATACTCCATTTTTGGGAGAAGAGACATGCATTTTTGGAAAATTAGAAAACAGTGCAAACAATAAAAATGTGGCAAATATTATTTAAATGTTTATTTTGTGTGAAGGAGTATTCTAAGTTCTTAGGATTCAGATAAAAAACTTTAATGGCCCCTTGCCCTTAAGGAGCAAGCTTTCTAATGGAATCTTTAAGATATATAAATGAGAAAGGTTAAAAATTTCCCATTACAAGTGCAAAGGAGGTCAGCAACAGTGACTACAATTCAAAAGACTATCTATAGGGCCTTCAAATTTTAATAAATTTTTTAATTGAGTTGGATATTTATGGCATAATATTTTTAAAATTTATTCTTTTTATTCATTTTTTCAATATTTCAGCATGTCTCCAGTATATCTGAAGTTAAGAAAGGAGAAAGATAGAAAGGAAATAGGCATGGATGGATGGACAAATACACTCTATAAGGCAAACTTGAATTGCTATTTATCTTATTCAGTAAAGTCAGCAATTGTTAAACTGGACTACTTTTCTGAACTTATCACCTGTGTAAACCATTTACATTCTATATGTTTATCGATTTCCAATGAAATTGTCATTTTCACTAATGATTTTGTTTTGAGCCATAAAATAATAATGATCTTGTTTGTTTGGTTTATGTGAAAGTGGCTGCCCTCATCTTCAAGATTTCAAGGAGGATAATTATACTTTTTTTTAAGAGTGGAGATAAAGTGTTAGAAATGGGGATGATAGAAAGGAATGGTCAAAATTGAGAAAATATAAACAAATGGAATTGGGGAGTTATTGGTTTATCTTCTTGGTTTCACAATGAAATAGGCATAAATAGTTAGATTGAAAGCATTTTATTCAGTCATTAATATGCAAATGTATTTATATTATAGGACTGTATGCAAGATTTTTATGATAAGGTCCCAGAAACCATTGTAGAACAAGTCAAAATTTAAGTGAAGGAGGCCATTATAATAACTATTATCAATAATGTTACTACTAGGTTAAGCTGTCAAACTTCATCTGCCCAGCCAGCAACAATTTTAATTGGTTGCTATATGGTGCTGGCTCATAAAATACTGATTGTCAGCTCAGGCAGCCAGTGACAGGGACTAAGGAATGCTGAGGGGCAGTGGATATATTTTCTCCAACCTTCCCCTCCTCACAAAGTCAATGCAACAAGATCTTAGGCAACATCCCAAATATGCAAAGTGTCTTGTGCTGCTCCACAAACGCTAGGTTAACAAGAGATAGTACTAAATCTCTCTACTACAACTTAGGTTCTCCTTGTAAGAAACAAGAACGTGGGGGAAAAGTTGGGAAGTGAAGAAAGGAGGGATAGGAATGACCTTCACGGACCCAAGTTTTCCCCCAAAATGATCAATGTTCACAAAAGTGTTTCTGGTCATATGCATACCTACCTACCCATATCTAGTTTTCCAAAAAAGAAATAGGGGATGTTACATTAGCTGCCAAAAAAAGAAACAACAAAACACTTCGAAAGAATATCTCATTTTTAGAGTGATGGTTATTGTCTCTCAAGGATAGCTCAGACTGTGGCTGAGAATAAAATTGTCCCCATAGTGATCTGAAGAAAGCCAAAAGGTTCTGATTGCTCAGTCTCTCTCTCTCATACATACACACACACACACACACACACACACACACACACACACACACACACACGCATGCACGCAGACACACAGTTGCACAACTGCTGAGTCCTTAAAGTTCCCACAATAAAAGGACCCTTTATATATATACATATATATGTGTGTGTGTGTGTGTATGTATACATACACATATTTATGTGTGTATGTATGTGTGTGTATATATACATATATGTATACATACACACATACATACATATATGTATATATATATACATACATATATATAAATGAACATGATGGGACTAAAGGATTGGATACAGGAATGTTTTGGTGACCATGTGGAGGAGAGGGAAAACAATTGAGAGCAAGTGATCCTGTACAGGATTCCAATGGGGCTCTGAAATTAGAAGTTCTGAGAAAATAAAATAAAAGGAACTTAAGATTTCAATTGATAGGTATTCTAACATTGATTGAGTGCTTACTGTATGTGGTTCACATTGTGTTACAGCACTGAAAGGAGAGAGAGACAGACAGACAGACAGAGAGAGAGAGAGAGAGAGAGAGAGAGAGTTCCCAAATCACTATGACACACATAAAAGACAACAATATAAGATAATTTACAATTCACTGTTATATTAGACATTAGAGACAACTGCTATAGGAATTCAGAAAAAGGAAAGAATTGTGGATTGAACAATTCAAGGAAAGCTTCATGGATGAAGTAGTGTTTTAGTTGGACCTTAGAAGATGAATAGGGATCTGGCAAACCCAAAGTTGGTTTACATAGTGTATATAGAAGATGTTTAGCCTAAACTCCTAATGTTTCAAATGAAGAAATTCAAGTCCAAAGGGGGCTAAATGTTTTCCTTAAGAACACTCAGGAAAGGACACTGGTCATTTAAAACTCAGAGAGTCTGTAAAGATGTAGTATCTAGAAGGTAGTGAGGTTCTAAAGAAAACTTAGTCTCCTTTGCACTATGGCCTGTGGAAGGTCCTACTTTAATCTGCCTAGAGGCTAGAATGATGAAGATGGTATCTAACATCTTTATAGTATGATATACAGGAAATATAATATTTTACTAAAGAAGAATCAATTGCAAAATGACTTGTGGTTATGTGGTTATATATATATATATATATATATATGGTCATATGGTTAATAAAGAATACACATACAGATTTATTGTATTAAGGTATATTTGTTTACTATATTTAGTATATCTTTTTTAAATTTTTTTAATTCAATTTATTTAATATATTTAGTTTTCAGCACTGATTTTCACAAGAATTTGAATTACAAATTTTTTCCCCATTTCTACCCTTCCCCCCACTCCAAGATGGCATATATGCTAGTTGCCCTGTTCCCCAGTCAACCCTCCCTTCTGTCACCCCACTCCCCTCCCATCCCCCTTTCCCTTACTTTCTTGTAGGGCAAGATAAATTTCTACACCCAATTGCCTGTGTATCTTGTTTTCTAGTTGCATGCAAAAACTTGTTTTTTGTTTTTGAACATCTGTTTTTAAAACTTTGAGTTCCAAAATCTCTCCCGTCTTCCCTTCCCACCCTAAGAAGTCAAGCAATTCAACATATGCCACATGCTTATCATTATGTATAAACCTTCCACAATACTTATGTTGTGAAAGACTAATTACATTTTGCTCCTTCCTAACCTATCCCCCTTTATCCAATTTTCTCCCATGACCCTGTCCTTTTTGAAAGTGTTTGTTTCTGATTACCTCCACCCCCATCTGCCCTCCCTTCTATCATCCCCCCTTTTTATCTTCTTCCTCCTTCTTTCCTGTGGGGTAAGATACCCACTTCAGTGTGTATGGTATTCCCTTCTCAGGTCAAATCTGATGAGAGCAAGATTCACTCATTCTCCCTCTCCTGCCTTCTCTTCTCTTCCTACAGAACTGCTTTTTCTTGCCACTTTTATGCGAGATAATTTACCCCATTCTATCTCTCCCTTTCTTCCTCTCTCAATATATTCCTCTCTCATCCCTTAATTTAATTTTATTTCTTTTAGATATCTTCCCTTTGTCTTCAACTCACCCTCTGCCCTCTCTCTCTTAAATGTATTTATACCTAAACGTATATGTATATTTATTTAAGTGTGTATGGTATGTGTGTGCCTTGTTTGAAGGGAAGGTAGGCTGTGTAAAAGTTCTGAAAATTGTATATCAGGTTTTGCTTCTCTATCTTCACCTGAAGAATGTTGACATTAGGTAAGATTTCTAGGATATTTTCAAAGTTGAAGATCTATGAAAGAAGCTGTCACTTCGAAAAGTACAGGGCAGAATTTGAGGACTCAGGGGGGCAATGTGGGGAGAGGTATATTAAGAGTGTACAGAAAAATTGAAACAGGGAATAGGAGCAGTGACTGGATCTGTGCTTTCCTTAGTATAGAAACTGCCTAGTGAGGAAATTTCCCTCTACTAGTGCAGATCACCAACTTTTATGCAATTTATAGCTTGAGAAAGTTTCTTAAAGAACTAAACAAAGGAAAGACATAAACATTTACTAAGTGTATACTATGTACAACATAGTGTGGTAAGTGCTTCACAGATATTATCTCATTTTGATCCTTGTAACAACCTGTGGGTTTAAGTGTTGTTGTTGTGTAGTTGAGAAAACTGAAGCAGAGAGATTAACTGATTTGCCCAGTATCACAGAGCCAATATGTTTCAGAGGAGTACTTGAATATAGGAATCCACCTGTGAAGTTGGTACTTTATCCTCTATGCTGTGCTCCTCTTTATATCCAAAATGCAAACATCCAAATGTATATATACACACAGACACAGACTTATATGTTTATACGTATGTATATGAATTCATAAATGTATGTATATGTGTATACATGCATCTATTATACACATATACACATGCTTGATACATGCATAGATATACATATATAATTTGAGTATTAGCATTGTGTCTGATTTTAAAAGTTTGACCATTTTTTTAGGAAGAAAGATGTGAGAAGCTAATTGATAAATAATAATAATAAACAAATTAGGAGCTTTCTTCTAAATTTTAATAGTGAATCTTTATTCTGCAAACATAATGATAGAGCAGGAAGAGTCTAAAGAAAATAGAGTCTTTCTTCTTTGTTTTAAACATGAAAAAGTCAAATACTAGAGTCACAATGGTTTCTCCAAACTCACATAAATAACAAGTGTCAAGCTTAGGAAGTGAGGGAATGTGACATTTCATATCTCTGCATTGGGACCAATTTTGATCCTTACATTTTCTCAGCGTAACATAGCCAATATATGTTTAAGGGAAGACTTGAACCTGGTTCATCTTGGCTTTGAGGTTGGTTTTCTTTCCACTATACCATATTATCTCATTTTATGTTTTGTTTTGAATATCTATGTTTTCTTTAACTTTACATTTGCATTTTTGAGTCTTTTGAGACATTTTTGTTGTCTTTGTGGTTCCACTTACATGACTTTGTTTGCGTTCCTATAAATCCCTCTGTATTTCTCTAGTTCGTATATCGATCTTTTCTTACTACAAAGTAATTTCTTATTGAACTAATATATAACAACTTGTTAAGCCATCTTTAATTAATAGATCTCTGTTGGTTTCCAGTACTTTGCTACTTTAAAAAAAGTTCTGCTGTGTTTTTTGCTCTTCTTTATTTTTGTCATTGAAATTTGGGGGGCAGTAGCTTAGTGTTAGAATTTCTGGGTCAAAATCAAATATATATGCTTTCTTAGAATAAATCTAAATTGCTTTGAATAATTAATAGATGAGTTCACAATTCCACCAACAATACATTCGTGCAGTGATCTTTTATTTATATAACATTTATTATTCTCATCTTGTGTCATCTTTGCCAATTTGTGTGGATTTAAGCCTAAAATGGACTTTTTCTTCTTATGATGTGAGTATTAATGGTTTGGAGGATTTTTCATATATTTGCTTTGAAATTATATGTTCTTTCACTATAATTTTCAATTCTTCTTTTAAGAATTATGTGTTCATATACTTTTGACATAAGGAAATGACTTTGTTTTAGGTAGTTCTGTTAGTTATTTAAGTATTTTGGATATCAACTCTTTATGAGAGTTATTTGATAGGGAATTCTTTTGGTTCATGTCAGTTGAACTAGAGAGCCACTAACATCTTAAATATTCAAAATATTGGGGTTCTTTGAATTTGTTCTGAGTGATCCCAAGGGAACTATCTCAGGAAAATTCATGAAAAATTTAGGGAATTATTTTTCAACTCATTATAAGAAAAAAAAACATTTAGAACTCTCCAAAAATTCAATGGATTGTAAGAGATGATAGTGAATCCTTAGCACTGAAGGTACTCAGGGATATCCAGGATGATCAGTTGTTCAGTATCCTAAATAATGTTACATTTCATAGCTGTTTTGTAATTTCTCAATATGATAATAACTTAACTTTCATTATTTAATTTGATTGCACACGAATCTTGTGGACTAGTCATCATTAAAACAGAGAATCAATGATAATAAGCAATTTTCCCTTGAGTAAGCAAGTGACTGTGCCCAGGTTATCTGAGTTAAAATTCATGCCATTATTATTTTCTTTCATCCACACAACGAATACTTGTGTATATATCTAGAAAACATCTCAAGATGAAATGAGATAATATTTGTAAAGTGCCTGGCATGTAATAGGTGCTATATAAATGTTAATTCCTTCCCCTCACTCTGGTACAATTTAATATTAAATATTGATATGTCCATACTCAAGTTGCTCCCCAAATTCATGAATGTGGGTACTCCCTCATCGAGTGGACATTTTATTATCTATATCTTCCCTTCGGTTACTATTATTCATGACTTTCTATAAATTCTCCATATGCTTCGGCAATTACAAAGGATTGTCTCTAGTTCTTGTAATACTATTGTTTTTGTTTTTTAATCATTTTTGTCATGTCCAATACTTCATGACCCCATTTGGGGTTTTCTTGGCAGAGTCACTGATGAAGTTAGCCATTCCTTCTCCAGCTCATTTTACAGATGAACAAACTGAAGTAAACAAGATTAAGTAACTTGCCCAGGGTCAAATAGCTAGTAAATGTCTAAATACAGATTTGAACTCTGCTCTTCCCGACTGTAGGCCTGGCATTCTATCCACTGCACCACCTAGCTGCCCCTGTTCTTTTAATACTTACTCTATACCAAGGCTGTCCAAAATGCGGCCCCCAGGCCTCATGCAGCCTGCAATGAGATCTAAGCCGCCTGCCTAAAGCACAGAAATTTACATAAATGCTTTAGTAAACAAAGCGGAGCTACCACAAAGTGCTCACAAAAATGGTAAACCAAAATATATTGTCCATTGTTTCAATAAAAACCTAAGGTTGGACAGTCTTGCTCTATACCAAATACTGTGTCCACCTGTAAAATGTTGCTCTTTAAAAAAAAAAAAATTCATGGACCTTTGCTGCTCAAACATATCCTTGATAGCATCTTTACTAATATCTACTTCTAAGATGGAAGTGTAACAAAGTTCTCACTTAACTGTCTCAGTATTCACTGTACCAGGTTCTGTTTGTGGGTGTTTTAAATAATTGAAATGATGACTGTATACTTCAAGCATCCACCTAGTATTTTATCTTCCAAAAAATAAAGGAGACAAAAATGAAAAAGCAAAACATATAATTAGGATAGAATATCAAAGTAAATAGCAAGGTAAAATCATATAATAAAATCTTTGCTCTTTAGATCTCCAACAGTACAATCTACCATAGACATCTAGGCCACTGAGAAAGTGAATATTCTTGAGACAGTCTGAGTTCCTAAGGATGTATCACTCCTGAAACACCTCTTAAGATCCCATCTTCCATTGAGTAACTTTGTCTATTATCTGCTTTACTCTTCTTCCATAACTGTCATTCCTCTCTGCTTATAAAGCTCCCCTTTGCTGTTTCTCTGCTGAACTGTTGTTATCAGCTAAATATGTCAAAGGCTAGTGCTCCTCCTTTCTTCAAGGAAATATTATCATGCTTTTATAAGAATATCTTGGGCCAGTACTTCTGTAGGAGGTGCAGAAGGCATAACTGAGGGTGAGAGGGAATGATCAACATATTTCCATATTTTGGAAGTCAAACTTAAAGCAATGCCTACTCAGCACAAAGAAGGGTCCACAAGGTGCCTTTGAAGACATTTTTATCTGACTTCTTTTGATTCTACTCACCTACCACCAAATCAGAAGACCCAAAATAGAACTCTGATCAGGGTTAATATGAGTCAGTTCCTATCACACCCTAGACAGCTTGTAAATTTACCACGTAAATTTCCTTGAAGCTTCAGTAAGGTTGGGGGCACAGAGAATGACGGCTAGCATGGATGACAAGCACCGAAACATTCCTATTGTTAAAAAGGAAGGTTCCTGTCCCCTTTAGGTACTTTTTGGTATAATGCTGTAGATATCTTACTTATTTTAGGTATCTGAACTCATAGGATGCCTGCAAAAAGCGAGTTTAATATTTCCATTTAGTTAGAAAATTCAGTATAGCAATTTACCAGCAATAATTGATTTATTGGTTAGATGCTAGTTAGCCTGTAAAATACAAAATATTGCATTTTATCTAAACTATGGATTTGTTTTACTCTTTTTAATTTATTTTAAGTGGGAGAAAGATACTTGAATTCCACTCAAAATAAATCAATAAGTAGATACAAAGAAAAACAGTGGAATAATCAAAGAAATTATATTGCCCTCAGTCAACATTTACATATATAAGTATGTATCAAACATATGCAAAAAGTGTATTATGTATATGCATGTGTGTGCACGTGAAAATACATGTGATACATAAGCATGTATTATATTTCTTTATGAATGTAACATAGATATTAATACATGCAGGGTAAACTGTTATAAGGGATATTTAGATATTTTAGAGACATTTATATTCTTTGAAAGTCCTGGTTGAGCTTTATATAGGTGATAATGTCTTCTGATCAACTTTACTCAGAAAAAAAATGTACATATGTGTGTGTGTGTGTGTATCCATGCATTTCCTTTTACAAAGAGACATCTTCTGATAACATTAATACCTGAGATTACAGATAAGTGCCTTTTATGGGTCATGAGCCACGTGGAAGGACATTTCTAAAGGAAGTTGTTAAAACTGAAGTTTAGAATAATTTCTTAATTTCTATAACAAAATTCCTGTTCTGGTAGTGTGATCCCTAAAGAACAATATTATCTCAATAGGTCCTCACTGTGTGTGATAGGTATTCTAGAATGTTGATGACGATAATGTTTTATTCCCCAAATCTAAGTTTACAAGTGACATTACAGGTAAATATTTCACAGTGATATTTTAGATATGTAATACTCAGATGATTTGGAATATAAATCTGAGAATCCTACACTAAAATTTTTGGCAATGTTACTACAATCCCTTGGCCTACATGCTAAAAATTATCCTGTGATAAATCAATCCATGTGCTTTTTATTTAGACAGTATAATATATTCACACTTTTGTTTTTCAGGCTAGTAGGCCAAGTGCTTTTTTTCCATTTTTTTTTAAAGAAAAGGCTCTGTAGGTTAATATACTGAACCATATTTCAACAGAAAAGTACACGATCTTTCTGATCAAACAAGTATGTTGCCAAGTCCACCTGCAATAGTCAATGTTTTACAGGTAAATTTTCATGCCAATAATTACCAAAGAGCACTTGGTTTGCTCTTAACTTAGATTGTAACAATTATGCTTTGTCTATTCTTGAGATTTTTTAACTCCTTCTCTTGCTAATCTATCAGGTTGCTCATTGCTCACATACCCTGAATCACCAGGAATGTTCATGCATTTAACTTCTACGCCTTGAATAATTGTATCAAGCTTAACAAAGTCTTCTTTGTTTATGACGTCTTTTGCTGTGCTTGTTTTCTAGCCATTTTTCTTCTAGTCTTTAACCCATCTCATTATACCATTAATAGTAAACATACTATCTTTATATCTCTACCGGCTTACTGATGTTTTGATTCTTGGCTTGTTCGTTTGCTTTACAAGCAGCATGTATTTCTGGTCTTTAGTTTGTCTGTCACCCAGTAAGTCTATCACCCACATTTAGAAGATGGCTTGGACCCCAATAAACACCAGTTCCTCCTAGCGCTTTCCTCCTCCCATTCCTGTAGCAACAGCCATCTGTGTAAACCACAGTTGGATTTCCCATACAAGAAAATGTATCTTTGCTAAGTGAAAGTACCTAATCTATATTTTGTTTTGCAAACTTTAAGGAAGATCCTTCCTCTTCATCTAATGACTTGCAGGGTCTCTTGCTTGGCTTCGCTTTTGGGTTTTGTGTGTCACATTTCTTTTTCTGCTCTGTTGAATGATCAGGGCTTATAACATTTTGTACAAAGGCCCAGGCCTCATCCTCAGTAGCAAGCTTCTTGAACCAGGCAGCAGGAAATTGTTTCACTTGTGCTTGACATTCACTCCAGATTGGGAACAAGTCAGTCTCATGGCCCTGCCTCACAGCATACAACATGCTGGTACTCAGGAAGCATGTGAGCAAAGGCACCTGTGACAACTCTGGGAACAGTGGTCCAGAGCCTCAGAATGGCCCACTCTGTGGCATGGGAGCCATGAGGAAGACTGTCCCACACCAGGGAAGGAGAGGTTGAGGGGCTGGAGTTTCTGCCATGACATTTCTCTTCCCCAAAGCTCAGGCCATACACTCTCACTTTATTAAAGAATTTTGTTTACTACTAGCTAAGGAGGTTCCAAAAGACTCATGATGGAAAGTACTGTCCACGTCCAGAGAAGGAACTATAGAGCCTCAATGCAGATGGAAGCATAGTTTTTTCTCTTTTTTTCTTATGGTTTTTCTCTTTTGTTCTGATTCTTTTTTTTCTATGTTTAATATGAGTATACATGTATAATCTATAGCTTTATATATATATGTGTGTGTGTGTGTGTGTGTGTGTGTGTGTGTGTGTGTGTGTGTGTATAGCTTGCTGTCTTGGGGAGAGAGGAGTGAGAAAAAAATGGGAACTCAAAATCTTATAAAAGTGAATCTTGAAAACGATCTTTACATGTAATTGAAAAAAATAAAATGCTATTAAGTGGAAAGAAAAGTTGCATTTAGCAAGTGCATGAGAGAAAACTAAAAATGGAATACTGTTGTGGCAGGGAAGAGCAATTAGAAAATCAATTTATTGGAACACTACATTCTGTTGATGTTTAAAACCATGTATGTTTATTCACCATTAATTAGAATTGTTACTACTCATTAAAATATTTTAAAAGGCTTTATTAATTTTTCATGTAATATTGGAATTTGACACATCTTTCATTTCACTCAAAAAATACTCAAGCACTTGTAGTGCATTCTAACAAAATACGATCTATCTTTTCTGTTTATGGAAAACTTCCTTTATTAATAGCTATGCCTATTCTTCCTTTTTTGTTCTGAGTCTTCAGACAATTTCCCAGAAAGAATATATACATATTTCTAATTTTTCACTTACCCAGTTGTTTGAAACATATATTTAATCTTTACTTAGATTTTTCTAAAGGCACTATTCCTACTAAATGTAAGAAAGCATATAGAGGTTTAAAACGGTCAATAAGATAAAGTTTAAAAGTTTCAGCAAGATTACTTATTAGAAGAGATGATCTAGAATGCTAGTGAAAATGTAAACGGAGAAAAAAAGTCTACATATTTCTGAGCTTCTTTCTGTGTTGGCAGAAGTACAGAATATTAGTACAGTCACTAATAGGCTGAGATGGTACGTATCTATAAAAAAGCTACAGTCAATTAAACATTGTCTATGCAAATTGAACCACTGAAGATAGGATGCTCAAGCTTCAATACTTATTAACACTGGGACTGACTCATGTCTTTAAGTTCAGCTAAGTTTGTGTTTTATTTTTATTTCCGCAAAATGGAGATATTGTTGCAGGGGGGTTAGGGGAAAGAAATAATGTCATTGTTCAGTGATGTGCTCTCTTCATAATGTTACTGAGTTAGTGGTATTCAGTATAACCTGAAGCCAGTAGAAACATCTGTATGAGGAAATCTAGTAGCCTCTCTGATTTTGATTCTTTCTGAGGGACAGAATGGAGAGTTAGAATGATCAGTATTTATGTTAAATGGTAGAAGTATCATGAAGAAGATAAAGCATTGGATTTAGAAATAAGACACATGAGCCTACGATCCCATACTTAGCTGTTAATTGACTATGTAGAAGTTATCTATCCTCTGAATCTCAGAATTCCCATTTTTAAAAGGGGAATATCATTGCTCAACAGAGTTATTGTGTTTTGCAAATCTTGAAAAAAACCCACTGTAAATGTAAGTTCTTGAATAATTGTTGACATTAATAACTGTCAGCAATAGTTTAATCTAATATCACATGTAGGGTATCTAGGTGGTATAGAATATAGAAGACCAGCCTTAGAATCAGGAACATTCATCTTTGTGAGTTTAAATCTGGTCTCAGACCCTTAATAGCTGTGTCAGCCTGGACAAGTCACTTAATTCTATTTCCCTCAATTTTCTCATCTATAAAATGAGCTGGAGAAGGAAATGGCAAACTACTCTAGTATCTTTGCCAAGCAAACCCAAAAATATGGTCACGAAGAGTTGAACATGAACATGAAATGACTGAACAACAACAATATAAAAGATAATACGTACCCACTGTGTGCAATGCATTGAGTTCTTGACTCAAATTCTCTTCTCACTTCCTAGATCCTTCTTATCAGACTTTCTCACTTGTTTCTGATTGCCTCCAGACAGAAATAGATAGGGGATGATCCAGTTCATGAAGGACATAACACCTGACATTGTGTAAGTTGCCCTGGAATGATATTCCTATTCTTCTCACCTGAGATTAAACAGCCTTCCTATAGTCACTGATTCATTTTTAATTCTTCCCTAACATTATCCCCAAACTAAGCTTCTCTGATTATGATGCCAGTTCAACTTTGCTGGATTATAGCCAAGGTACCTTTAAAGTTGGAAAGTCTGAGAAGGTTCTTAAAGCTTTTAAAAGTTCACAGTTTTATGTACATATGGATTATGGCTTTAAAATTGCACCTGTATTTCAAGTTGCACAAAATTTAGGCATCCAGGACTGATGTTGAATATCTGCTTGAATGATGCTGGACCTATTCATCTATATAATAGCTTGTTTTCTTGGAGCAGGAACACAAATTTTGTGATTCTTTTGATTCTTAATTTATTTACAATGGTGAGATGACTGTTGGGCCATTTCAACCTTAGGTCTTACCCTATGTAATCTAGATAATGGTTATTTAGATGTAACTAAATAACCAAGAATATGGATAACCACTTCAGATACTTTCCTTGGATATTTTTGATGATGATTTTCTTCAATTCTCTGCACCACTCAAAATATATCTATACACTATTAAGTTTAGGATGCAAATATTACATGTGAGAGAAATGGTAACCGACAAGAAATATGAGAATTGGTTGAGCCCACAAATATTCTTTGCATGTGTGCCAACAGAATTTTATCTAACCGGTTGAGATCCAAATTCCGAGAAGTCATAAAGCATATAGTAATAGCATTGTTGGAAAGTGACACTCCATTAATAAAAGGAAGTTTGCTCACCTCCGTGGTTGTTGCTTCCGACTGAGAATAGTCAGTCCTTTTTTAATTTTATTTTTATTTAATATTTTAGTTTTCAACATTGATTTCTACAAGATTTTGAGTTACAAATTTTCTCCTCATTTCTCCCCTGCCCCACATTCCAAGATGGCATATATTCTGATTGCTTCGTTCCCCAGTCAGCCCTCCCCTTTTTCACCCTAATCCTCCCATCCCCTTTCTCCACTCCCCACCCCGTCCCCTTTCCCCTTACTTTTTTATAGGGCAGGATAGATATCTATGCCCCATTCCCTGTATATCTTGTTTCCCAGCTGCATGCAAAAAAACAACTTTTTTTAATCATCTGCCTTTAAAACTTTGAGTTCCAAATTCTTTCCCCTCTTCCCTTCCCACCCACCCTCCCTAGAAAGGCAAGCAATTTCAACATGGATCACACATGTATCATTATGTAAAACACTTCTACAATGCTCATGTTGTGAAAGGCTAATTATATTTCCTTCCATCCTATCCTGTCCACCTTTATTCAATTTTCTCCCTTGACCCTGTCCCTTTTCAAAGGTGTTTTCTTTTGATTACCTCCTCCCCTTATCTGCCCTCCCTTCTATAATCCCCACTTTTTTTTATCCCCTTCCCCTTACTTTCCTGTGGAGTAAGATACACAATTGATTGTGCATATTATTCCCTCCTCAGGTTGAATCAGATGAGAGTATGATTCACTCATTCCCTCTCCTCTGCCCCCTCTTCCCTTCTAATGAACTGCTTTTTCATGCCGCTTTTGTGTGAGATAATTTACTCCATTCTATCTCTCCTTTTCTCCCTCTCTCAATATAATCCTCTCCCACCCCTTAAAATTATTTCATTTTTTTAGATATCATCCCTTCATATTCAACTCATCCTGTGCCCTCTGTCTATATTCCCTTCAACTCCCCTAAAACTGAGAAAAGTCTCATGAATTACACACATCATCTTTCCATGTAGGAGTATAAACATAGTAAGTCCATTATGAATTCACTTTCTTGTTTACCTTTTCATGCTTCTCTTGATTCTTGTATTTGAAAGTCAAATTTTCTATTCATTTCAGGTCTTTTCATTGAGAAAGCTTGAAAGTCTTCTATTTTATTGAAAATCCAAATTTTGCCTTGGAACATTATACTCAGTTTTGCTGGGTAGGTGATTCTTGGTTTTAATCACAGCTCCTTGGACCTCTGGAATATCATATTCCAAGCCCTTCAAACCCTTAAAGTAAAAGCTGCTAGATCTTCTGTTACCCTGATTATGTTTCCTCAATATTCAAATTGTTTCTTTCTGGCTGCTTGCAGTATTTTCTCCTTAATCCGGAAGCTCTGGAATTTGGCAACAATATTCCTAGGAGTTTTCTTTTTGGGATCTTTTTCAAGAGGCAATCTGTGGATTCTTTCAATTTCTATTTTACCCTATGGTTCTAGAATATCAGGGCAATTTCCCTTGGTAATTTCTTGAAAGATCATGTCTAGGATCTTTTTTTTTATCATGGTTTTCAGGTAGTCCAATAATTTTTAAATTATCTCTCCTGGATCTATTCTCCATGACAGTGGTTTTTCCAATGAGATATTTCACATTGTCTTCCATTTTTTCATTCCTTTGGTTCTGTTTTATAATATCTGGGTTTCTCACGAAGTCACTAGCTTCCACTTGCACCAATCTAATTTTTAAGGTGGTATTTTCTTCACTGGTCTTTTGGACCTCTTTTTCCATTTGGCTACTTCTGCCTTTCAAGGCATTCTTCTTCTCATTTGCTTTTTGGAACTCTTTTGACATTTGGGTTAGTCTATTCTTTAAGTTGCTGTTTTCTTCAGTATTTTTGGGGGTCTCTTTAAGAAAGTCATTGACTTGTTTTCATGGTTTTCTTGCATCACTCTCATTTTTTCATCCCAATTTTTCCTCTACTTCTCTTACTTGCTTTTCCAAATCGTTTTTGAGCTCTTCCATGGCCTGAGCCCAATTCATATTTTTCTTGGAGGCTTTTGATGTAAGCTCTTTGACTTTGTTGACTTCTGGCTGTATGTTTAGATCTTCTTTGTCACCAAAAAAGGAATCTAGAGTTTGAGTCTGAGTTTGTTTAAACTGTTTGTTCATGTTGCCAGCCAACTACTTGACCCTTGAGCTTTTTATCAGAATTTGACTGCTTATAGAGTAGAGAGTACTTTGTCCTAAGCTTTAGGGTCCAAGTGCTTATGTTTTCAGAACTACTTCTACTCCACCGTCACCCCACGCTCTGTCCCAGCAGTGCTCCTCCTCTCCCAAGAACCAATACAGATCCTTGCAGGGCACAGCAAGAAAATCTACCTCTGCGCCCATAGAGTGCTCTTTGCACTCCCACTCTAATCCACTTCTAGATTCCTCCCGCTGTGTGAGCCAGGGACTTGGGAAGCAGCTGACACTGGATTTCTGGAAGTAGCTTCAGGAGCTTCCTGCTGCTGCTATTGGCAATGCTGCACCACCTACCCCACCACCAGAGTTTGTGGCCAGACATCTGAACTCAATCTTGCAGTTTCCCCCTTACCTGCTCTTTGGCATTTGTGGGTTGAGAAGTCTGGTAACTGTCACAACTCACTGTTTCATGGCCCCAAGGCCTGTTCCAGCTGGCTGAGTCTGGGTCTGGTCTGTCCCGACCCATACTGGGCTGCCTTCCACTCTCAGCACCGTACAATAGACTCTTCCCAGAGACCATCCAGGTTCTCCTGGGTTGGAGACCTGTTTCTCTCTGCTATTTCATGGGTTCCACAGTTCTAGAATTTGTTCAGAGCCATTTTTATAGGTGTTTGGAGGGATTTGGGATAAAGCTTAAGCAAGTCCCTGCTTTCCAGCTGCTACCTTGGCTCTGTCCACAGAGAATAGCCAGTCTTAAACTCACAGGTATTAATTACATCCAGAAGGAAACTGATGGACTTCAGATAAATTTTACCCTGACTGAGTCAGGAAGAGAGCTTCTGGGATTACCCTACAGAAATAATGAATCTGAAAAGAGAGTAGGACTTCCAGGTGGAAAAATGTCCAGGCATCAGATGAAAATCTGGAACTGAAACTCAGGAAAGTGTCCAAAGCCGGTGAGTTTTAGGTAATAGATTGTGGGTAGTACAATTAAGAAAATTTATATTAAACAGGAATAAAAGAGTGGCTTTTTTGCCTTAATAAATGAAAATAAGAGTCCAATTTTGAAGAATAGCATTGTCCTATCAACATTCATAAGTGTGAGCCAAATCTATATACCATCAAAAACTCAATTTGATCCTAAAAGTGTTTATTAGTTGCCTCCTATAAGAAAGGCATTACACTAAGGACTGGGAATACAAAGAAAAATGGAAACCAGTTTCCTTTAAAAGTGTTTACATATTCTATCTCTTACAATGATGGCTGACCATATGCTGTAAGGGAATAGGACAATTGCATGGAGTTAATCAAGGAAGCCAACATTAGGTGTACTTTTCTTTCTCCCTACTGCTAGTTAGCACATAACAGTCCTTTAACAGAAATCAAAATCTTTGCTTTTGAGAGAGAAAAGGTTTAAAATATAAATTTCTTTGAGAGAAATAACAAAATGAATTTTATTCAAACTAAAGTATAAATAACTAATACAAGAAGTTTTCCTAAAATCAAGTTTTCCAATGCAACTGAATTGGAAAATGACAGAGGAAAATGATATTAAAAACATTAAATGGCAAAAAATTAAAACAAACAAAATAAAACAGAAATCTTTGATTTATTTGTTTGTTTTTGTCAGGGGTAGAGGTTGAATTGTCTTTCCTTGCAATGTATTAGGACAGAGTTGCAATTGTTTCACCCAAAACTTTAAGACATTTATATGTGTGTATGTATATATGTGTGTATATATGTATGTATAAACACATATAAAAATACATACTATATATATGTGTGTGTGTATATATGAAATTTATTCCATATATTTAATGATATCAAAGAACCTCAGAGTTGAAAGAAATCTCAAAGGCCATCTTATCTTCAATGAACAATATTTCCAACATGTGATCATCCAGCCTTCGTTTAAAGAAATCTGTTGAGGAGAAACATACCAACTTCTGAAGCACCTCATCCCATTTTGGGATAGTTCTCATTTTTAGCAAGCTTTGCCTTATGTTGAACTAAAGTCTGCTGCTCTGCAACATAATCACATCATTTTGAATTCTTCTAAGACTCCTGAAGCTCAATAGACCAAGATGAATACTTCTTCCACATAACAGCTCTTTAAATACTTAAATTATGTTTCTCCTTCTCTTCTCTAGGCTGGACACACCCAGTTACTTAAAATGCTCTTTGCAAAAGGCAGGTAGGTGGTGCATTGCATAGCACATCAGCCCTGGAGTTGGGGGGACCTGAGTTCAAATTCTGCCTCAGTCACTTGACACTTACTAGCTGTATGATCCTGGTTAAGTCAGTTAACCCTGGTTACTGCACCCCCCAAAAAGTAGCATTTAAAAATATATGAAATTTTAAACATTAGGACACATTTATAAATGACCTCTAAAAATGATTGTATGTACTGAGAGAAAAAAAAATTAAAGACTTAATGACTCTGGGCCACTTAACATATACCATCCACCCTGTGTGCTTAACTCCTTTTACTTAGAATAAAAAAAAAAATCTTTTCACCCACAGAGTGAATATCTTTTCGTAAAGGGAATGGAGTCCAGGTCCTTTGCTAGATTTTTTTTTATAGCAATTGGTTTGATACAGGTAAATCAAGTTTTTATATGCATATCTAACATCAATTCAACAATGATTGCATTTAATATTACAACTACTACTCTGTAATCTACTGGTCTGAAATGTCATGCAGAAGAGACAAAAAAAATCAGTTTTTGAAAGGAAATAAAACTTTATGTTTTAGGTCAAAGCTAATTTTCTGTTGTTGTTTTGGTTTTGTAACATAAAATGATAGAGGCTAGTAGTCACAATTCACCCAATGTGTAAGCCAAGCAAGGGGTAGCTCACTGCCTAGGACTGCTGCGGCAGTGTGTCTTCTTATGTTTTGTCTAGTAAGTACAGAATACATTAAGTCCTTTGTTGGTTACTGCCATTTTTCTCTTTTGTAACTTTTTAAAAAGCTTGTTAAGTTTCAGAAATCCCATATGAATGTATGATAGATATATAATGCTTTAATATTATACTTTATTCAGTAGCATGTATCTTTTTACAAGGCTAAAGCAATGTTATACATAATATACATGTATATTGATGAACATAAATATATATTAGCGTACATACAACTTTATTTTTTGCAGTGATTTAATTACTCACCACTGTAAAAAGTCTAAATCACTCCCATTTTACATCTTATGAAACTAAGCTAAAAAAAGATCAATTTACTTTCTCTGGGGTCATGAGATCCATATATTCTAGTATGTACAGATATACCACATTATGCTGAAATTCAACATACAAAGATTTAAACTCCCAACACTGATCAATCAAAGAAATGGTTTGCAATCCATTACTTGTTGCTAAGCTTTATGACATTTTCAGATCTATGTGGCTGTGTCAGTAAAAGAACCCTACCTATTTTCCCATTTTCTATGTTCTAGCAAATGTACCTTCTTTTCTATTCTCTCTCCTCCTCTTTAGTCTGAGTCCATCTGTTCATTTCTAAAAGCCAGCAATTTCTATAAAGTACTAGAAAGGAGGGATTGAGTAACCAAGGAAAGTACATGATGTTCTGATGTAGAATTTTAGGTAGAGGAGTTGATAGATACAGCACAACTAGAAATTATTGTTTATATGGCTAAAATGTTCAGGTTCTTCCTTTCAACCTTTAAGCTATAGTATATTGTAATAATGAACCCCAACCCAAGCCTCACTTGGTCGGTGTTTGGGTTTTGTTGGCTCAGAATGAATGTAAACAGCAATTGTTTCTGTTCTGGCCAGAAAACCTGAGAGTGTTTTCCTCCCAGACTTTTTTTTTTTTGAGTAGGTAAAAGGAGCTATTTTTTCCCTCATTTCTTTTTTTTTTTTAAGCATTAACATTCATTTTATTAGCAAAATTTCCATCTAGCTCCAGCAATCTCCAGTTTCCCCACCCTCAATAAACAAAAGAAAGCAGCTCCCAGGTGTACTTGGGGAAAAGGCCTTAGGTGCCTCCCGACCCCAGACCCTACCTAAAATCATGGCCTAGGTCCAAAGAAGGATTTCACTAGGTACCATTCTTAGGCTGTCTCACAACTGATATGGCTTTGACCCCGATTCCCACAGAAAGCTAGAAACAAGAGAAACTACCAGTGGGTAGCAGCATTTCAGAAAAATATTTATGAATATATTAATGCAGTGATATCACCTGAGTAAGTTACTATGCACAATTTGGGATTGATTTTATCAAACATTTAAAAAATGCAAAAGTTACAAGGAGAGATAGTTATGAAAATAAATTGAGGCCAGAAGTTGGGTTAGATACATGGTCTAAAATGATAATGGATGTCTGTTTATTGATGATGGCTTCAGTTTCTCCAAGGACCTTCACGGGTCTTTCATAGTGATTCGTTTCAATGTCTTCTAACTTCCTCTGATATCCATAGGGCAGGTTGTTCTGTTTGGTGCCCCTGTGGATGACCTTTTTATACTGAGGTGAGCGAGGCACAGGGACGTAATTCTTCATCTGGTAACTTTGGCCGGTTAATACTTTCCCTTCTTGATTGTGAACATCAACTTCTATTGGGATATACATTCCAATTCCAACTCCTTCTTGCCTACTCATCCAGAGAACTTACATTTTTCACGTGCATTTTCCATATGACTCCAAACTTCATCTCCAGGGCTCGGAACAATAGTAGCTATACCTCCATGCCAAGAAGTACTTGTTACACCCTGATAATTTCCAAAGTCAACTTTGAAATCCTGCAGCCTGGCCACACAGATGAACTCGGCAGAGGGGCTCCCCAGCCTCAGCGGCTCCTCAGCAGATTGCTGCCATAGGCCAAGTAGAGAAAGTGCTCCCAGGTCTCCCCCAACCCTTCCTGATGTCATTAGTATTCATTGAGAGCAAAGGACAAACAACAGCAATCTATTGTAGCCAACATAAAACATAAAAACCCACCTTAATAGCTTGTATTAGGATTTTGAGATTTACTTTGTGTTATTTCTTCACATTAACTAATAGTTCCCTGAAGGTCATTGATGAAATGATCAAATGCTACAAGAGAGGAAAGAATAGTGATGCCTGTCAAAATTGTGGTTATCTGAGAGTTATTCCTGGGAAATTTAGATTATTAAACAAATGCTACAGGGTTCTGGGTAATGCATGATCCACAGGGATGGAATGTACTATTTTCTGGCCAAAGGTTGTCTTTCTAATTATGTATAACAAGGTTAATGGTCTATGCAATTTCCATTACCTTCTCCTTAATGCCATAACAAGGTATAAAGGATCACTCTTTCTCCAGCCTTTAAGGATTGATTAGGGAGGAGTCAATCTCTTTCCATTGATTAACATTTTATTTTTTTTTAATTTTGTTTTTTTGATTTAGCACCATCTGGGCTAGTCTTTCTCTCCAGCTCTCATCAAGAGCTGTGGCTCTCTCTTCTTGCCAACCTCACTTTCTATAACTGCCACTCATAACAACACAAATTATCTTTAGTGTCTGCATATTTTCTCTACTTATACATTACATTTTGAATAATTTCTTTGGCCTGCTATTTTAAATTTTGTACTTTAAATTCAATTATTTTTCTATATATCTGAATCTACCAATGGATTCAAGATAAGGTTCATTATTAACATAAAACTGTTTATGTTAAGGAAAGGAACACAATATTCTTTACATATCTGGTAGCTTTAGAAGCTGGATAAAGAATATGATCACTCTCATAAATTTCCTACCAATCCTACCTATCATTGTAACCTAATCAAAAATAGGCATATTTTAGAATAAAGGGGAAGGGACATATAGACTATCTCAAGTTACATTTTGCATAACCACTCCAACTCAGTATCAATTTCAGGGTGACAAGGAATCAAATTTCTAACACATCAGTCCAAGTTAACTATCAATAAGGAAAATTCAAAGGTATGTCCAGAGAAAATGACATATATATTTTCAGATCAACTTGTATATGATTGTAAAATGTATTCTACCATTAAAAATAATATTTTTCTTGTGTGTTGTAGAAAATATTTTCTTTTTTTTCCTGTGCTTCCTCCATATCTTCATTCCAATCTGTTCATAACAAAATGATATGGCACTGTTAGGTAGGTAGGATAAGTATTATTATCACCATTTTACACATGAGGAAAGTGGCAGATGATGTATGTGTGATTATTTGGCTAGTAATCATCACAGGTTCTGACTACATCACATATTAAATCATAAATTCTACTAGGTACAGCACAGAGTTGCTATGAGGAAAGTCCTTTGCCAAACATAAATTAACACAGAAATATAGCATACTTTTATTATTGATGGCAGGTGTCATGTCTTTATATTTTATTTCCCAAAGTATGTGTTGCACTTAGGTTGAGTTCAGGAAATGTTAACCTCATGAATGAATGAAAACTTACAGAATTAAAATTATCACATTTAAATAGCTTCAGACTTTTAAAAAGTGTCAAATAAATTTAAATTCCAGGATAATTCTCTTCTCAGAAGCCTGATATCCATAGAAAAAATATATAAATTATAACTTAAAAGTTGATGTAGGTATGTATTGGGTGGAAAAATCTAATGACTTAGAGGAGAAGGTGGAAACCTAGAATAAAATGTTTGTAAATTACACATTTGTTCAGAAAACTAAAGTTGTGCAGCCTATGTCATTTTGTCAGCAAAACAGCATGCATTTATAGATCAGTAAAACATCTCAAAACAGTCTTCAGCTATGTCTTCACAAAAACTTTTAAGTCTGTTGTATATTTTTGTACTTTGTAATAAAGCTTTCGAATTCTTCAGAAAGAAAATTTAATCTCTACTCCAATTTACGTGTGTCATACCATCCATTCTGCATTTATCCTAATAGATAAACATTTTATATCAATATTTTAAAAGATGTCGTTATTTTTAAAATGAGCCTTTTGTAATTGTTTTATCTTTATGTATCACATACACTTATGAATACATTTGACCTCAAATCATTTTAGATAAGTGAACAACCTATCCCCTGTGGTATTAATACGTATAGCAAAGTAAACTTTAACTATGTCATTACCTTATCGTGTACTTTGTATGATGGGGTGAGGTGCATTTGAGAGGGTATAAAGGCAAAGTTTGGTGTCATTTACTAAATGAATCTTTCTTTGGCTCTAAAAGTAGTACGAAAATTTGGATAAAAAGTGAAAAGGGCTAACTAGAAGGGAAAAAAATATCCCCACTTAATGGGGCCTAATCTACAGCCTCACTACCCTTCTGGATATGAAGAGCTAATCCCTAGACAATTTTCTAAGAATAATGGACACATATGGCATTTTCCTTAAAACAACTCTAGGCTAACCATTTATCCTGCTTTCACAGTTGAAAAAAATGAATCATCAAGAGTCTTAATAGACCAATGAGAGTAGTCTCCAGGTCTTTAATCCAGATCTTCTTCCTCTTTAGCTCAGTGTGCATTTTTCTATATCCTAACAAGTATAAATACACACATACACATATGCACACACATACACACACACACATACACACACACAAAGTTAGAGAGAAAAGAGTCTTCAGAGGTGTTTTAGTCCAACTCTTACCTAAACAGAATTCTTCTCTAAAGTATTCCTGATAAATTATCATCTAGTCACTTATTGAATACCTCCAGTAAGGAGTAATTCACTATTTAATGAGTTAGCCCTTTTGTGATAATTCTAATAACTCAAAATATTCTCATATCAAATATACTTCTCTATAAATCTACTTCTCTGTAATCATTCTCAAGTACTGCTCATTATGCTCCCCTACTATACATTTGTCCCTATTAAATTTAATTTCTCAAAAGTAGTGCTAGTTGGACTCAAATTCTGAAACACCTAATGTTTTTAAGGAATGATACTGTGTGTCATTTGAAGACAATTTTGGCTAGTAATATGGATCATAGGTAGGTCACTCCAAATGAAGCTCATAGATATCCATGATACAGGCAAAAACACCACATGGTTCTTGATCCTTCTGATGCCATGCTAATGGAAACAGAGCATCAGGAAAAGGAGCGTATGAATCATAATTTTTAGACCACCTATGATAATTAATTTAACAGTACTCTAAGTGTGACATCTTTGTTTCCACTAATTGATGAACTCATCAGCTAGTAACAAAACTTAATTTCATCAGTTTTTTGAAGTCAGGCAATAAAGGGAACCAAAAGAAATTGGACTTCAATGGGAGAATGGCTTGCAATTTCTCCTTGGAGCAACAAATAAAGAATTTGGTAGAGTGGATTTCATTGGGATTCCAAAAGCCACAGAAACATGTTCATCAGATGATTGTCTTGAAGTTGTCATTATGATTATATGCAGAAATGCCATGCAAAAATTGCAGCTAAATTATTTTTAAAAATGAAAAGCATATATAAACAGAGAAATTCTATAAAGAACTTGTCAAAATCTTTCCAACAAGATTATGATTCAGCCACAAATAAATAGACAGATAAACAGATAGATACATAGGTAGATAGATAGATAGATAGATAAGTAGGTAGGTAGATACAAAGTATAGGTAAATATCCTAGCCCTTCAAGAATAATTTTTGCTTACAAAGTATTGGTACCATCCTCAAGTCTTGGGTCTCCCTCAGATCACTGCTTTGTTGTGGCAGAGGGGCTTGCATAGCTCAATGAAAATATGAGCTATGCTGTATAGTATTACCCAAGATGGATAAGTCATAGAAAGCAAAAAAGTTCTGGGCAAAAACAACAACAACACCCTCTCCCTAAAAAAAAATAAAATCTACCTCTGCTTCATTGACTACACTAAATTCTTTCATTATGTGGATCATGACAAAATGGGAAAAGTCCTCGAAGAGATGAGAGTATCAGATTGTATTACTTGTCTCCTGAACAACCTGTACGTGGACCAAGAAGCAACAGAATCAAACATGGAAAAACTGATTGCAGGCTAAAATTGAAAAAGATTTACAACTTAGTTCTGTATTGTCACCTTATTTAGCTTATGTGCTGGGTATATCAAGTGAAGTATCAGGCTGAACGAATTAAAAACCAGAATTAAGGTTGCCTGGAGAAATTATCAACAATCACTGAAAAATAGACAATATCACTCTGAGGGCAGAAAGTGAAGAGGAATTAAGAAACCTCTTGTTGAGGACGAAAGAGAGTAAAAAAGCTGGCTTGAAACTTAAGATAAAAAATAGTAATTAAGGTCTTGGCAAGTGGTCCCATTGCTTCCTAGCAAATAGAGGGGAAAAATGGAAGCAATGTTGAATTTTATACTCTTCAGCTAAAAGATCACTGAAGATGGTGACTGCAGCCATGAAATTAAGCAGTAGCTGACCTTAATGTCATTTTTCTCTTCATTGAAAGCATCTGACAAACTTGCTGAAAATATCATGCTAAAATGTGAGAGCAAATGCATAACCCTACTTCACTCCATTGATGAGCAGGAAAGCTCAAGAACATTGTCCATTATCCAGAACCTGGGAAAGCATGCTGTCATTAAACTGACATACAATACTGATGATCTTCAGACAACCAAATTTTGACATAATTTTTCACAGCCCCTCATGACTGACAGTGTCAAAGGCCTTAGTCAGATTGGCAAACATTGTTTACAGACCTCTGTTCTGCTCCTGGCATTTCTCCTGGAATTTTCAAGCAGCTAGATCTAAACCACACTGTTTCTCAGGTAGATGACCATCTTCCAGAAGAAGGATGAGCCTGTTAAGGACCCTTGCAATAATCCTGCCAGCAATAACTAAGAGAGAGAGCACCTGTGATTGTCACAGGACCATCTATTTCTTTTACCTTCATAGTGATAGACAATGGAGGCATCCTTGAACTTCTTAGGATAACTTTCTCTTGCCATATAACCTGGAAAATTTTAATAATCTTTTGTATGAGCAGCAGATCTCCTGCCTTGTAAATCACAGCTGGAATAGAATCAGCACCAGGTATTTACCATATGAGACGAGCCTGATGGCATTCAAAATCTCTTCTTCAGTTGTAAGTTCAGCTAGAGAGGAATAGACTTCAACCTGAGGTAAATGGCCAATGACTTCAATATTGATTGATGACGGGCTGTTGAGAATACCATGTAAGTGTTCATCTCATCTGTCCAGGATGATGTCCTTATCAATAATCAATGTGGCTCCATCAGCACTTAGTAGCTGAGATGCACCATAGGCCTTTGGCCCTTAAATAGCCATCAGGGCACCATAAAAGTGCTTTGGAATGTTATTATTAGCATAAAAGTGAATATCATATGCCTCTTAAACAGTCAAGAATCCTACATTTCTCTAACCTTTAGCTGCACTTTGCTTTTGATAAAGTTAAATGCTGCCTTCTTAGAAATGCACAAACTATCCTTCTGGTATACCCTGTGGAGTTCTTCTCTTTTATTTAGCAGCTTCAGAATTTCCCCATCATTTTCATCAAACCAACTCTCATGTTTGGAAGCTCTGGTCCAGATGAGGAAATGCTGTGCTGTACACTAAATCTCTGAAAGATGCTCACTCCTTTTCTGTTCCACTGTTGCCAACCCTGTGTTGGCTCAACTTTCCCTCCAAGTTAGCAATGAACTGTTCCTGTTTGGAGAAGCACTTTTCTCTGTTGGCATTAAATCTTCTGATGGTAATCTTGCCTTGGGGAGTTTTGTTGAATGTGAAGATTTAGCTTGGAGAGAATAAGTCTGTGATCAGTCCAGCACTTTGCACCACATATTACTACATCACTCTCACATTTTCCCTGTGTCTTTTCCTTACAATGACATAGTCTATTAAATAACAGTGTTTGCTATGAGGTTGCATCCACTAAGTTTAATTGCCTTTAGTCAAACAAAAGACAATATTGGTGATGGAAAAGTCATGGAATGCACAAGTCTTCAGTAGTAAGTGACTATTGTTGTTGCTATTTCTGACCCCATTCCTCCCAAGGACTCCTGGCCAGGTCTGGTCATATGTGCCTACTATGGCATTAAAGTCACCCAGAATTATAAGCTTGTCCTTTTTCAGCACATTGATAATGAAGGTCTCCAGGTCTTCAAAAAAATTTTATTTGACCTCATTAGGGTATGTCATGGTGGAAGCATACATACTAATGATAGTGGCATGGTGCTTTCCTGAAAGTGGCAATCTCATTGTCATTATCCTGTCATTCAGTCCTTTTGGGAGGCATACAAATTTGTTAACTAAATTAGTTTTGATTGCAAAAGCTATGCCAGATTTACAGTATTCCCATAACTGTGGCCACTTGAGAAAAATGTGTATGTATCACTGAATTCGGTAATCCAGGTTTTGTTTCCCAGCCTTGTTTCACTCAGGGCTGCTGCGATGTGATGCCAACTGAGTTTTCTCACAACAAGAGCTGTTCTTCCAGGTCTCCTGAATTTTGTATTGTTCATAACTGTGCACACATTCCATGTATTGGTAGTGAGTGGAATCATACATCACAAATCAAGGAGGAAGTCATTGGGATTTTTTTCAGTGAAGGAGTAACATGATCAAACCTGTGATTTTGGATTATCCATTCTATAGCTATGTGAAAGATGGGCTAAAGAAAGGAGAGACTAGTTGCTGGGTGACCAATTAAGAGAAAATTGCAATAGTATAGGCAAGAGGAAAGGAGGAATTGAAGGAGGGTCATGGCTGTGTGAATAGAGAGAAGGGGATAAATAGAAATAATTTTGGTATAGAAATAATAAGATTTGGCAACATGGTGGTGGAGGCTTGGCTAGAGCCTACATGGATGCAAACCAGTGATAGGAGCTGCTGGTGGAACCAGGAGCAACAGCAGCTCCCGGAGCTCTCAAGACAGAACTGGTAAAGGGATGGCGCAGCTAGTGAGAAAAAAGATTACAAGGGAAGACTAAGCTACTTGTGAACCCAGGACTAGATACTATTTGGCAACTCCATTACCCATACCCGTTTATGGGTCAGAGTTCAAGGACAGAAAGAAAGACTTTCAGTCACAAAGGAGCAGAGACCCTGAGGAAAAGTTTCGCTTGAGGCTACAATGGATAAAAGGCACTTCCTGGGTAAGTACCAGAGCACAGAACAAGAAAGCAGTGACCATAACCATCCTGAAATCACACCATCTTGGAAGCAATGAAAACTTACAAACCCTGTGAACTACCTCTGAGAATAGCAGTTTAAAAAAGGCAAAATAAGGCCTTAAGCTTGGGGAAGTACCTTTCCTCCCAATTCCAGAAACAGAGTCCAATGTTACCATAAAATTCAAAGATAAGAAATATAGAACCTAATGAGAAAAAAATTTTAGTTTCATTCCATTATGTTAGGATGGTCTCAGAAGAAGAAAGGAAGGGTGATAAAGATAGATGCATTGGGTGAGGTGCAAGGGAGAGGAAAAAGGGAGAAAATTATTTTACTTAAGTGTGCCACACAAGGAAGAATATATACAGTGAAAAGAAGAATGTGGTAGGAGAAAAAGTAACACACAAACTTCATACTCATCTGAACTGGTTCAAGTTGGGAAGAATATACACAGTTGGCTGCAGAAATTAATCTTTTTAAATTAATTTTTAGTTTTCAACATTCATTTCCTCAAGATTTTGAGTTTCAAACTTTCTCTCCACCTCTCCCATCCCCCCTTCCCAAGATGGCATGCATTCTGATTACTACTTCTCCAAATCTGCCCTTCCTTCCATACCATCCCCCTTATCCCCTTCCTTTCTATTTTCCTGAAGGACAAGATAGATTTCTATACCCTATTGCTCATATATTTTATTTCCCAGTTGCATGTAAAAACAATTTTAACATTCATTTTTAAAACTTTAAGTTCCACATTTTCTCCCTCGCTCTTTCCTCACCCACCCTCATTGAGAAGGTAGGCAATCCAATATAGATTATACATGTGTAGTCATACAAAACACTTCCATAACAGTCATATTGTGAAAGGCTAACTATATTACCCTCTACCCTATTCCTGCCTGCTATTTATTCTCCTTTGACTGTGTTTCTCCACAAAAAAAGTGTTTGCTTCTGATTACCCCCTGCTCCCATTTGCCCTGCCTTCTATCACACACACACACACACACACACCCTTATTCCCTTCCTCCCTACTTTCCTGTATGGTAAGATAGATTTCTATATCCAATTGAATGTGTATGTCATTCCCTCCTTAAGACAAATCCAAAGAGAGTAAGGTTCACTCATTCCCTCTCACCTGTCCCCTCTTCTCCATTGTAAAAGCTTTTTTGTGCCTCTTGTATATGAGATAATTTACCCCATTCTATCTCTCAGAGTCTTATGAGTTACAAATATCTCTTTCCATGTGGGAATGTAAACAATTGAACTTTAATAAGTTCTTTATGATTTCTCTTTCCTGTTTACCTTTTCATGCTTCTCTTGATTCTTGTATTTGAAAGTTAGATTTTCTATTCAGCTCTGGTCTTTTCATCAAGAGTGTTTGAAAGTCATTTATTTTATGGAATATTCATTTTTCCCCTAAAGGATTCTACTCACTTTTGCTGAGTAGGTGATTCTTGGTTTTAATCCTGGCTCCTTTGACCTCTGGAATATCATTCCAAGCCCTCCTTTTCCTTAATGTAGAAACTGATAAATCATGTGTTATATTGATTGTGTTTTCACGATACTTGAATTGTTTCTTTCTGGCTGCTTGCAATATTTTCTCCTTGCCCTGGGAATTCTGGAATTTGGCTACAATATTCCTAGGAATTTTCCTTTTCGGATCACTTTCAGGAGTTGATCAGTGGATTCTTTCCCTTTCTATTTTACCCTCTGGTTCTAGAATAATGGCAGTTTTCCATGATAATTTCTTGAACGATGATGCCTAGGATCTTTTTTTTTTTATCATTGCTTTCAGGAAGTCCAATGATTTTTAAATTATCTCTCCTGGATGAATTTTCCAGGTCATTTTTTTTCCAATGAGGTATTTCACATTGTCTTCTATTTTTTCATCTTTTGGTTTTGTTTTATAATTTCTTGATTTCTCATGAAGTCATTAGCTTCCATTTGCTCCATAATAATTTTTAAGGAATTATTTTCTTCAATGTGCATTTGGAACTCCTTTTCCATTTACCCAATTCTGCTTTTAAGGCATTCTTCTCACTGGCTTTTTGGACCTCTTTTGCCATTTGGGTTAATCTATTTTTAAGGTGTTATTTTCTTCAGTAGTTTTGGGTCTCCTTTAGCAAGCTGTTAACTCATTTTTCGTGATTTTCTTGCATCGTTCTCATTTCTCTTTCCATTTTTTCCTGTACTTCTTTGATAGAGTTTCAAATCCTTTTTGTGCTCTTCCATTGCCTGCCACCAATTTGCACTTTTTTATTGGAGGCTTTGGACATAGGGGCTTTGACTTTGTTGTCTTCTTCTGGTTGTATGTTTTGATCTTCCTTGTCATCAAAGTAAGATTCTATAGTCTGATTTTTTCCCTCTGTTTGCTCATTTTCCCAACCAATTACTTGACTTTTTAGCTCTTTGTTAATGTAGGTCTCTGCTTCCGGTATGAACAGTTCACTGTCCCAAACTTCAGGGGTTTTGTGCCGCTGTTTCCATAGGAATTTCTAGGGACCCGTAAATTTTCAGTTCTTCCAAAGTTGTATGATTAAAGGAAAGATATACACTCCTTGCTCCTCTGGTCTTTGATTGACCACAAGCCCTCTTTTCTGCCTTGGAAGTATGAGAAGGATTTCCTCTCCAATGCCACCATAAGATCTGTCATAGTAGTGCTCACCCCAGAACTGTCACCCAGGACTGTGACCCAGATCCAAGCATAGGCAAAGCAAGAGCATCCTGCCTCAGTGCCATCAAAAGATCCCTGCAATTCCCCTCTGAAAAGCCACTGATAAGCCACTGTATCCCCCCACCATATGTTGGGCAAGGTCTCTGGAAGCAGCCACTGCCACTGCTGCCACTTCCACTGCCACTGCCACTGCCCTGCCTGCCTGGGCTGGACCTCTCACTCAGGTCCAACAGATCTTTCCTATTGACCTTCTGAATTGTCTTTGGTGTTTGTGGGTTAAGAAGTCTGGAAACTGCCACAGCTGCCAATGCTTTAGTCCCCTGAGGCCTGCTCTGCCACATCTGTGCTGGCATGGCCCATGCTGAACTGTGGTCTTTTCTCTGACTGGTGCAACAGACCTTCTAGGTTGTGTTGAGCTGGAAATTTCACTTTTTCATGTTGTGGGCTCTGCTGCTCTAGAATTTGTTTAGTCATTTTTACAGGTATTTGGAGGTGTTTTGTGGAGATCCCAAGCAAGTTTCTGCTTTTACTCTGCCATGTTGACTCCATCCCAGAAATTAATCTTATCAAACAAGAAAGGGATTGTAGTTTAACAGAGGCTATGATCAGAAGAACCCCTTGCACAAGAGACAGAGTAAAAATGAGGATACATATGAGAAGATAATTATCATAATTGTGAATATGAATGCCATGAACTCATCCAAAAAATAGAAAGAGACCAGAATGAATTAGAAACCAGAATGTAACAATATGTTATTTCCAAGAAAAAAAAATCTCGAATCACATAGATATATAGAATATAAGAGGCTGGAACAGAATTTAAGATGCTGCAGTTGAAGCAAAAACCTAACAAACATGACGTTTGCTAAAATGTGCCATATGCAATGAATTAATACCAGAATTGAACGAATAAACAACAAAGTGCAGAACATTCAGATACTTGAAGGAAATGTTTAATGAGTCACAGGAATAAATAACTGGAAAATGAATATTAGTGGGAGAGCTTAATTTATCCTTTTTGGATCCCGACAAATTGAATTATAAAATAAACAAGAAAGTAATTAAGAAGATAAATAGAATTTTGTAAAATTTAGTTATAACAAACTTCTGGTGGAAAAAAAATTGGATACAAATAGAAAAGAGCTTACCTGTTTCTCGATTCTACATGGCATCACACACACACGCACACACACAAATCACGAAGTATTGGGGCAAAAAAAATGCACAAATAGCTGGAGAAGAGTGGAAATGCTTAACATAAATAAATTTATTTATTTAAATAATTGGGGAAGTAATCTTTGTATATTGCTAGGCCAAACCAAATGCATCTTTTCTGACCATAAATCAATAAAAATACATTTAATCCAATACAAGTCCTTGGAAGTATAGATTAAATAAATAAATAACAATTAAAAAAATAAAAAACCAAATTAGCTAATCCTAAATAATGGGTGGGTCAAGAACAAATCATAGGAATTACTAATAATTTCATTAAAGATAATGACAACAATGAGACAACATAATAAAAATAATTGGATGCAAAGTATTATTCAAAAGATAATTTGTATGTAAACACAAATCAATAAAAGAGAGAGAGAGCAGAATAAAAAAATTGGGTATGCACCCAAAAACAAGATAAAACAAACAGTGAATTAAGAATTCTAAATGAAACACAAACTAGAAGTCCTGAAAATTGAAGAATAGATTAATAAAATTTAAAAAAAAAATGTTGAAATAATAAATAAAATTAGGAGCAGTTTTATGAAAACATAAAATAATAACATAGACAAATCTTTGGCTAATTTTTTAATGGAAAACTATGTCACCAGTATGAAAAAAAATGAACAGTAAATTAACAACCAATAAAAGTGAAATAAAAGCCATTATTGGGATCATTTTTAACCATCTATATGACAATAAATTTGACTATTTGAAACTATTTCAATATTCAATGAAATGGAATATTTACAAAAAATAAATTTCCCAGATTAAAAGTGCAGGAGATAGAATACTTAATCCCTACTTCAGGAAAAAAAGGAATTGAATAAATCACAAATGAACTCGCTAAGGGAAAAAAAAATCTTAGACCAGATGGACTTATAAGTCAATTGTAGCCAACATTTAAATAACAGTTAATTCCCATATTATATAAATTGTTTCAAATAAATAAAGTATTTTACACATTCACTCTATGACAGATATAGTGTCTTGATTCCTAAAATATAGACAAAAGAAAGAAGTCTATACATCAATTTCTCTAATGAAATTTGATGCAAATATTTGAATAAAATATTAACATGGAGATACCAATAATATATCACAAATATGATATATTATAGCCAGGCTGAATTTATTCCCGAAATATGGCACTCATTCATTAAGAAAAGAATAGAGATTATAGGAAATCTATAAGCATTGATCATATCTCTAACAAGAACAACAAAAATAATATCATTATTTTAGAGATGTAGAAAAGCCTTTAGACAAAATACAATATTCAGTTAAAAAATGCTAGAAAGCACAATAATAAATAGAAAATTTCTTTAAAATGATAAGTACATATTTCTGGCAGCCAGGATGGTATCACAACAGTGTTGCTAGCAGCTGCTGTGGAGATGAAAGGCCAACAACAAGACCAATAACAAGAGCACACAGGAGGGCTGCTAGCACAGGCTTTTGATCTGCTTTTCTAAAGAAAGCAACTTTAAGGAGTTAACAATCTTATTTTAATTAAACATACATATACCATTCACTTAGTTCAGGGGCATAAGCCAGCACTCTGATGTTTAGAGCAAATACAAACAGAAATTACAAACAGATCAACAAACAGGCTTTTATCTGTCTGATCAAATCACAATACCTACATAGTTACCAGATAGAAGCATCAACATCTGGGTTTTCAAAGCCAGGGGGAGGAGACTGCTTCAATAGCTACCTAGAGTCTGGTCACCAACACTCTTTCAATGGGTGGGCCCCCAAAACAAAACACCAACCTCACATCTTATATTCACATCTCAGGGCTTTGAGGCACTTGACTACTTCAGTGCTGAGAAGCACTCAGACGAAAAAAACAGCAAGATGTCCTATTTTGCTTGTCATTAAGTTTGGAAGACAAGACTTCATCAAAGGTACGTGATTACCTCAGTGCCAAGAAGCACTCCAAAACAAAAGACAAAAAGTTCCAACTTTACTGGCCTCATTCAAACAAAGGTAGTCATTAAAGGCACTTGATGGCCCTAGCATTCCAAAGGACAACAGAAAAAAGTCCCACCATAATTACCATAACAGATGGCCCAGTAATTAATAAGTCACTGTAGCTCTCCCATATTCACCTCCAAAGGACCACCCAACCATAAAATGGAACCTGAGAACAAAACTTAGAAGAGCAGAAACAGCAGAAAGATGTGGTCAAGTGGTCTTTTAGCCTGGGGGGATTTGGAGGATTAACAAGCAGGGTCCATCTCACTCAAGTAAAAGTAGAGCACATTCCAGGACAGGAAGCATCCCAGAAAACCACAGCAAACCTCACCTCAGTAAACCAGTGGGACATCCAGTGCTCCATTGCAGTGGAGCGGGCAAATACCAATACCAGGACACCTGTGTGCCTTAGCATATCTAGGGGTAGCATCAGGCTCCAGTTCTAAAAACCACCACATGCTTTGGTGCAGCCCTGGGTGGGCAGGCCTCCTGTGGTGGCCTGACCTCTACATGCTTCAATGCAGTCCAAGACAAACAGGCATCCTCCAGGGACCAGACCTCCATAGGCAATTGGCTACACAGAAGTGTAGCTCTGGGAGAATGCAGAAAAACCTCACTGGTCCTCAGCACATGCCAGATACCACCTCTAGAAGCTCAGTTCAATACCAAGTAAACTGCCAGAACCCTACAGCCTCCAGCAGCAGGAGCCAATCCCAACCCTAGCTCAGCACCACATGTGCTAATCCCTGGTGGGCCTCAGGGCAAGATCAGCATAGTACAAGGTAAAAAGACAGGGCCTGCAGCCACTAGTACAAGAGGCCTGAGAGAATGCCCCTTCTACCTTGGGAGAAGAGCTTAAATATAAAAGAAAGAAAAAAGGCCAAAAAGGTGGGGGGAGGGTGGGGTGAAGTGGTTAGTGCGCTAAGCAGAAAACAACAACAGCAAAAAAATCTGACCGTAGAAAGTTATTAGGATGACAGGGAAGACCAAGATACAAACTCAGAAGAGTTCAATAATGTCAAAACACATAAGGGGAAAACTCCAAAGAAAAATTGAAAGTTTTCTCAAGCTCAGAAAGAACGCATGGAAGAGCTCAAAGAGCTTAAAAATTATACAAGAGAGATATAAGAAAAATGGGGAGAAGAAATGAGAGTGATGCAAAAGAATTATGAAAAAATACTAAACACCTTAGAAAAATTGCCTAAAAAATAGATTTGGCAAGATGGAAAAGGAGATAAAATAATCCACTGAAGAAAACATTTCCTTAAAGAGTACAAGTAGCCAAATGGAAGAAAAAAAAATACAAAAGCTAATTGAGGAAAATGACACCTTAAAAGTTAGAATTGGGCAACTGGAAGCTAATGCCTCTACAAGACATTATGAATCAATCAAACAAATTCAAAAGAATGAAAAAATGAAAGAAAATGTAAACTACCTAAACTAAACTCATGGGACCTGGAAAATAGGTCCAAGAGAGATAATATCAAAATCATTGTACTACCTGAAAGTCACAATCAAAAGGAGGACCTGGACAGCATCTTTCAAGAAATTATCAAGGAAAACCGCCCTGATATCCTGAAAGCAGAGGGCCAAATAGGCATTGAAAGTATCTACCAATCACCTCAGGAAAGATGTCCCAAAATAAAAATTCCAAGGGACACTATAGTCAAATTTCAGAACTATCAGGTCAAAGAAAAAATACTGCAAGTGGCCAGAAAGAAACAATTCAAATATGGGAGAGTCATAATTAGGATCACACAAGACATGGCTGCTGCAATATTAAAGGACTGGGGATCATGGAACATGAAATTCCAGAGGGCAAAGGAGTGAGGACTATAATCAAGAGTCACTTACATTGCAAAATTCAGTGTAATACATCAAAAGAGGGGACGGGGGAGGGGTAGAAGTGGTCATTCAATGAAAAATAAGGATTTCAAGCCTTCATAAGGAGAAGACCAGAACTAAACTAAAAACTTGGCCTCCAGTATCAAGACCCAAGAGAAGCATAAACAGGTAAAAGGGAAAAGAAAACAAAAGGAATTCAATAGAGCTAAATTGTTTACATCCCTACCCAGGATGATACTTGTAACTCTTAAAAATTATATCACTAACAATACAGGTAGAAGGAATAAACAGAGAGAGAGGGTATATGTATAAGGCATTGTATCAGTAAGGAAAGATTCATGATATCGATGGTGACCATGAATATGCCTGTATAATTCAGAATCACAAAGTATAAGATACTCTCTGTATAGAAGGCAGAAGAGGTAAAACATTTATTCAGACACAAGAAGATCAAATCCCAGAAGCAATAACCCCAATTCAACATAGCAATAATTGTATCCCAAAACCAGTAAGTCTACCTCAAAATAACAGAAAGGAGATTAGAACACAGTATCACAGCAAGGAGCCAAGTCATCCTGAAACATTCCCTTCTGCCAGGGCCTTCCCATAAACACTCACTGATGAATCCTAATTGTCTGTTTGCCTGTGTCCTCTCCTCTCATGGTTCTGGAAGCCCTTGCAGTTCTCAGAGCCCTCCCATTTCTCTCTCTGTCTCTGCATCTCTTTCAGTTCTCCATTTCTCATAGCTTTCTCTCTACTCTGCATCTTCTTCTTCTAGTAGCTCTCTCATCTCCGTAGCTCTCTGGTCTCTACTGCCCACAGCTCTCTAGTCTCCACTATCTACAGTTCTCTAGTCTCTCTCCAAAGTTTTCTAGTCTGAGCTTAATGGCTACCCACAGAGTATATGTATTTTATTTAGGGCCCTGGGGCTTAGCATCTACTTAGCAAAAGGGGGCAGGCTTGGAGCCTAGCACCTACTTAGCAAATGCGCCTCCCTACAAATGGTGTCTCCTAATCAAGTTTCCCTTAATTAGCTCTACCTGAGGTCTATTGGATGGGTGAGGAAGATCTTTGATCACATTAGCACCATAGGTGTATTTGAGGGAATGACAAAAAAAAGGGATGAGAAAACACTGGGTACAGAAGGAAGGGAGAGGTAGAATGGGGTAAATTATTTCACATGAAGAGGTGAAGAGGGGAAGATGGGAAGATGAGAGGGTTCGAGGGACATTTTTTGAACCATACTCTCATTAGCATTGACTCAAAGGGGAATAATATATACAATCAGAATATAGAAATCTGCTTTACGTAACAGAGAAGTAGTAGGGTAGGAGATTGAAAAAGAGGGTGATAGGGACTGACAGAAGGGAGGGTAGATCAGAGGAAGTGGTAGACAGAAGCAAAACATTGGTGACGTAGGAAAGAGTGAAAGGAGAGAGAGGACAAACAGGAGTAAGAATAGAATGGAAGGAGGTACACAGAGAGTAATGGTGAATGTGAATGGGATGAACTCTCCCATAAAATGGAAATAGAAGAGTGGATCAAAAACCAGTATCCTACAATATGTTGCTTACAAGAGACACAATGATCCAAGAGAAGTACAAAGGACTCAAAAGTAAAATGCTATCCATATCCAGATAAAGAATTGATGGAATCTGAATGTAGATTGAAGGGTATTTTTTTCACTTTATACTTTCTTGGTTTTTTTTTTGTTTTGTTTTTTACTTTTGATCTATTTTTTTCACAAGTGCGATGAATATGGAAATATGTTTTACATGATAGTATATGTATAAATTATATCAAACTACCTACTATTTTCAGAAGAGGGGAGGGGTGGGACAGAGTGAGAAAAATTTTGAACTCAAAATCCTGTAAAAATTAATGCTAAAAATTTTCTTGAGTAATCTTGGGAACAAATAAAATGTTATTTAAAGCAAAATAATGATAGATATTATCTCTCTAAAACCAAAAACAGACATTAATGTAATGAGGATAAACTAGAAGACTTTCAATGAACTTGAGGTGAAGCAAGAATGTCCAGTATCACCATTATTATTCAATATTGTGCAAGAAATGTTATAGAAACAAGACAAGAAAAAGTAATAGAAAGGAATAGGCATGGGTAATGAGGGAAGAAACATCACTTCTGCAGAGGATATAACTAGTTTTTAAGTTTGCTTATAGAACCCTAGATAATTAATTTAAACCTAGTCAAAATGATTAACAACTTCAGATTTTTTTCCAAACCTTTCAGCAAACCTTGCAAGATTTAGAACAAAGATACTTATATCAGTAGTATTTCTATTTATTACCAACAAAATCCACCATGAAGTGACAGAAAGTGAAATTCCATTTAAAGTACTTTCTGACAGAATAAAATACTTGGAATCTAGAGTCTCCATCTCAACACACACACACAAATACACAAACAAAACAAAACAAAAAAAATCTTACGTAGATACAATTACCAAACACCTTTTGCACAAATAAAGACTGCTCTAAGTAATTGGAGAAATATTTATTGTTCATTGGAAGACCAAACCAAATGATAATGTCAGCTAAATTAATTTACTTATTATATACTATACCAAACAAGCAAAGAATTACTTTATAAAGTTAGAAAAATAATAATAAAATTCATTTCAAGGAACAGAAGTTCAGGGTAAAAAGGGTATCAATAAAAAAAAGTGGGACATATATAGTTCTAACAGTAACAGGTTGTATTAAGAAGGCAGAATTTATGATTTCAAAGAGAATCACATATATGTCTGAATGGTTCAGAACCACAGGATATAAGGAATTCTCTAAGCAGAAGGCAGAAGAATTAAAGCATTATTTCAGGCTCCAGAGTAACAGACCCACGAACCAGCTGCCCCATTTTGATATTTTGATCAAAAGCTTCCAGGCCCAATAAGTCCGCCTCACAAGAGTAACCAGGAAGCCACAGAAAAATATGATTGTGTTAAACCAATCATATTTATGCTTCCCCTCTCTGGTAAGAAGATTAACCACTGGCCTCAAGTGCTTGCTCTGCACTCCTTGGTCCACACACGGGTCGGCCCTACTTCTGGGTCAGCTCTGCTTCCGCAGTTCCTGCTTCGCTTCGGCTTTATCTTCAGCTTAGGCTGTACCTGTCTCTTGGCTCACCTCTCTTGGCAGCCTCCAACCCTGACCCAGCAATTGAGTGCCAGGAGCTCACCTTTGGGGCACCTCCTCACCTCCTCCTTCTGTCTCAGGTCTACAAAAGGCTGCTAGAGGCCGATGCACCAGCGAGGGAAGTTTGCGCCCTCACTTTATTCCAAGACCATGCTCTGCTTCACGGCTGCCGAGGTGGCGACTGTGCTGAGACGCCCACTGTGCTGAGACGCCCTCCTCCCAGCCTAGCCCCTGGCGTCATCAAGCACCACCTGAATGACCAGAGCCCATTGATTGTGGAGTTGGCCCCTCCCCCCAGGACCCTTGGAGGCTAACATCCACATAGACTAGGTCAACACCCAACAGGGCATGGCTCTGAAGTTAACACCTCCCCTTAGCCAGCCCAACCTTGGGCCCCACCTCAGTCATCAATCCACACCCACATAGGATTTACATCTAATAGGGCTTTGGGCCTGGGGCTTAGCACTTAGCTAGATTCAGTGAAATAGCTGAATCACTCAAAGCAAACAAAAGCCAAACTCCTCAAGGGTACCTGTTGAACTAAGTGCTAAGGAGCCCATTTTGCTTACCAACACACATGTCTCAAACAATACTACAAAGCTATATTCATTAAACCAATTTAGTACTGGAGCACGAAAAGAACATTTTATCAGTGTGACAGATTAGGTACACAATAGTCAGAAGCAAATTAGCACAATAACTTGCTGTTTTATAAAACCAAAATAATCCTAGCTGTTGAGGCAAGAATTGACTATTTGACAGAAACTTCAAAGAAAACTAGAATGTAATCTGGAAGAAACTAGGCAGAGATCAAGTTCTCATATTCTATGCTAGATAAGCTCAAATGAGTACATGATTGAATCAGTAAGGCAAGATTCAAGACCTCGAGGAGGACCATGAACATGCCTGTATAGTTCAGAATTGCAAAGTATAAGACATTCTATAGGTAGAAGTCAGGAGAAGTATAATATTTATTTAGACACCAGAGGATCAAATCCCAGAACCAATAACCCCAAATCAATATAGCACTAATTGTATTCCAAAACCAGGAAGTCCACCTTAATATTACAACAAGGAAATTATAACACAGTATTACAGCAAGGAACCAAGTCATCCTGTAACCTTCCCCCTCTGCTGGGGCCTTCCCATAAATACTCACAAATCCCTACTGTCTACTTGACTGCATTTTCTCTTCCCTCAGTTCTCTGGTCTCCACAGCTCCCTGGTTTCTACTCTGTGCTTTGCACTCTCTCTGCAGCTCTGTCCACTTGGAGTTCTTACTCCTTCTCCTTGGGCTGAATTCTGACCTTACAATGGCTACCTTCTGGGTATATGTACTCTCTTTAAGGCCCCATGGCTTTACGCCCAATCAGGAAAGGGTGTAGGCCTGTTTCTAATCAAGCCTCCAATAGCTAGCCCCACCTGTGGCCTATTGAATCATGGGAAAGAATTCTAATCATTGATTGGCATCACAATGATTTATACACATAAAGAGTGATATCATACACAAATTAGGAGAGTTTGGAAGAAATTTGTGTGTCAAATACATGGATAAGTGTATCATGTCATGACCAAACAAAAAAATGGAGAGATTTACAGTAGGTAAAATGGATAATTTTGATTACATAAGTTAAAGGTTTGTTTTTGGTTTTTGCACAAACAAAGCCAAAGCAGCTAAAATTAAAAGAGAAGCAAGAAACATAGGGAAAAATTCTTTCTAGAAGGTTTCTTTGATTAAAGTTTTATTTCTCAAATATATAAGGACCCGAACCAAAAATAAGATCCATTCTCCAACAGATAAATAGTCAAAAGATATTAACTGGCAGTTTTTCAAGGAAGAAAGTTATTTTTAAAAAAGCTTTAAATCACTAATAATTGAAGATATAATAATTTAAACAGTTCCAAGGTATCACCTAATACCCATTAGATTAGCCAAGATGACAGATAGGGAAGACAATAACTGTTGAGGGGAGTGATGTGGGGAAAAATGGTATACTGATGCGTTATCAATAGAGCTGTGAACTAGTCCAACCATTATGGAAAGAAATTTGGAACTATGAGCCCCAACTATTAAATTTTGCATAACTTTTGACCCAGCAGTATTCAGTGATATCAAAGTAAAAAGAAAATAGCCCATATGTATGAAAATGTTTATAGTAGTTCTTTTTGTAGTGTTGAAGAATTGGGAATTAAGGGGTTACCCATTGAATGGATAATGGCTGAACAATTTGTGACATGATTGTGAAGGAATGGTATTTGCTTGGCTTCAGAAAAAAAAAAACTAGGAATATTTACATGAACTGTTGCAAAGTGAAATAGCAGAAACTTGGAAAATAATTTATAAAGTAATGCCAATATTGCAAAGATAATCTATTGACTTGGTAACTGGTCAACAAAATGACTTATCACAATTGCAAAAATCTCACGGTGAAAAATGTGATCCATTTCCAGACAGAGAACTTATAGACTCAGAATTCAGACTCAAGCACATTTTTTCTCTACCTTTCTTTTACATCCTCCCCGCCGAGGTGGCTAATGAGAACTTTTTTCATGTGTTTATATCTGTTCTGAGTTTTGTATTTCTTGCCTTCTTATTGCATAGTGGAGGGGTGGCAGAGGAAGAGAATCTGGAATTGAAAATAAAAGAAAATTGATTTTTTTTCCTAAAAAGAGTTTAGAAGGTTTTCCCTGTCCATGAGGTTTTGGCTTCAGGATGTACTGCTCTCAGGAGAACTACATGGTGCAGTAGTTAGAATGTCAGGCCTAGAGTTAGAAAGACCTAAGTTGCAATCTGGCCTCCAACACTTACTAGCTATGTGAGTTTGGACTAGTCACTTAACACTGTTTGCCTCACTTTCTTCATCTGTAAAATCATCTGCAGAAGGAATTAGCAGACTATTCTAGTATTTTTGTCAAGAATACTCCCAATATGGTCACAAAGGGTCAATCCTGACTGAAATGACTGAACAACAATGGCCTAGTATTCTCAGATACTTAGACATTTTAGGTAAGAAAATAAGTACTTGAAGCTAGAGAAATAGTTACTTCTCTTTCTTCAAGGCATGATACTAAATCCACGATACTAAATACAATTCCATCTTTCCTCTGAGATACGTTTGTGATTGAATTTGCAAAAATCATCATCCATTCTCTCCTCCTATATATGTGGTGTTGGTAATGTTCTTCCACGGATATTTTCTGGCTCCTCTTTCCTTAATCCTCGAGCAAATGCTTTCTACTATGTTTCCAGAACTGTGAAGGTGTGCTAGAGCTAGCTTATATAGGCTCCAGAGAGCCAATTGTCAAATTTTCAATGTGAGAATTTATGCCTCAGAAATATTCAAAGGAGACAAATCAGGGCTTAATTTACTGTTTGTTGTCTGCCAGATTTGACCCTCACTTGATAGTTTCCCAGCCTCTTTTCTAGACTTAAGAAAGTGATAGAGAAAATGTTACTGTAGATTAAACTGAAAAGTGTGTCTTGCATTTTCAGAGAGTCAAGTATTAAACATTTACCAGTATATCAGTGTATGTTCCCCACATATTTTTTGACCTTTCAGGGATAAGAATAAAATTTTTGTTATGCATTGCTACTTTATTTTTATTCTTTACCCCCACTCCATCTTTTCCTTTCTCTAAAATAGCACGGTGCTATCATAGACAGAAATTTGGCTTCAGATTCACAATGATCTAGGTTAATTAAAGATCTGGAATGTACTATTTATGTGATAATAAAAATCACTTAACCTTTTATTTCCTCCAGACAAGTATGTAGGAATACAAGGTTTTCTGCATTAATATAGAGATATTCCACACAGGGTGTACCCCATACTGATTTAATCACAAGTTTGCTTTTCTTATTTTAGTAATTATATTTTTCACTAAAGAGTCGTGAGTCTTATGAATCATATCTCACCAAGACTCACTAAATACAAATGAGGTAAAAATTACTAATGTGTATTATGATGTTCATCATATTTATAACCTATTTCATTTGTATTTGTCTACAGACATCTTATGACATAAGTTTTATTGCATCCCCTCTTCCTAAACACTATCTTATTATATTACTAATGCTCTCCACTGATATTCTTCTTCTGTAGTATTTTCTACTCCCTATATTATCTACATTGGCAAATATGTGTAGGAAGTTTTCTCCTCCCTTTTCTAGTTTCAGTTTAAAGCTCCTATTCTCAAAAATGAGGTGCAGGCAAGCTTTAAGCATCCCTGTCTGCCCTTGTAATAGAGCCTTCCCACACTTAAAAAGAAAGTTTGAAAAACAAGCTCAGCATCCTCTGGGGACAAAATGGGTGGGCAGAGTTGAGAATTTTAAATTACCTGCTGATGAGAAAAGTCCCTTTGTGTATAATATTAAACTTTTGCTTGCTAATTCAAAGGGTTTCTGGTTAATGTATGATTCCTGAATCTTCTTTAATTTAATGTTTAGTGCATTAGCAAAGCCCAGGAGCATAGCTTGAATGCTTTTACTTTATAAAATTAAGATTGGATACTGAACTACTTAATATGGAACTTATATGCATTCAAGCAATGATGAGTGCTTTATAAATAAGCCTTGTAGAAGTCAAACTTATGATGACCTAGATCTAATAGATATAAGCAACTATGCATTCTTTGTTTTATTAATAAGTTGTCACCAAGGAGAGATGGCTAAGTATTTGTCTAAAATGTTTCTTGACGATTCTTAAAAAACCCTCTCTTTTTCAACCACTTATATGGCATAGTTTTTACTTCTGCTTTATCTTGACTTCTTCTTTCTAGAACAAGTTCCAACTTCAAACAGTGGAATCAAGAATTGTAACACAATACTGTTGTGGTTTGTCACCAGAGGAGAATGTTGTGCGATTATTACTTCTCTCCCTCTCTCCTTTCAAATAACAGGTAACACTTAGTTAAGCATTCATTTTCTTACTGTTTGTTCCTCAAAACTTAAAAAAATACTTAGCCTAGGAGTTCTTGACCTAGGTACATGGTTTGTTTAATATTTTTAAAGATTTTACATATAAATATAAACATTATACTGAATTTTAACATAATGGTTTCCTTTGTAATTCTAAATATTTCAGTTGATGCAGCTAAAAACATTCTAAAAGGGAGACCTGTAGACTTTGCCAGACTATGAAAGGTGCCCATGACACCAAAAAGTATATGGACTTCCAACTTAATCAAAGAATAGACTGCATTAGGTGAACAATCAGTAAGAGACTTGGTGAAGTAGGTGTTATCGTTGCTTCTCCATGTTCAAAGAGCACCAGTAACATCATGGGGTGATGTCGTTACTCCTTTGTGAACTGGAATTTAATGAGGAATTGTTGCACAGTGTCATCAGCCTCACTCACTCTTCCAGAGTCTTGAAGTCTGGTGGCAAGACTAATTAGCATAGTAATTAGTATAAATTGGAGTTAGAGGCACAGATCCATGAGGAGCTCAGCAAAGAAACCTTGCTATGCTTAGAGGGAGCTTCTTGAGCATCTTACAAAAGAGAGAAGATGACTTCCATTAACCAAGAGTTATGAACTACCCTGTCGCCTGTGAACTCTATATTTGAGTATACTTTCCCCTACACTGTATGTATTTGAAGAACAATGTGTCACAGGCTTAAAGGTTCATATGGGTGTGCACCCCAACTATTCTTAATTTACCCCCTTAGTAAATACCCTTTTCTAAAAGCTACAGAAATTTGGATGCTTAAAAATTCCTAATTGATTATGTTGAGGGGTGGACACAGGGTTTAGAGCTTGAAAAAATTGAACAACACAATCACCTCCAACCCTTGGCACTACCCTTGCAACTTTGAAGGTGAGACATAGTCAAACTCTAGGGCCCTGCCACTTTTAAGTGAGAGTGGGAATTTGGAAAAAAGTCACTTTGAGTTCACGTGGGCTACACAGGAGCCAAAAATAATTGATAGCAAGTCAGACACAATAATATTTGCTTTGAGTGGTTTTGCCATATCACTCTAGCCCTTTTATAGTAAGGTCCATCCCAGGTCCCAATAATATACAGAATAATATACAGAATAATAATATACAGAATGAAATTAGGGGCTTCTTAGATGAGAGGAGCAGCTAAATCCCTCTATGTAATTGCTTTTATCCCCAAATGTTGGATGATTCATTAAGCCTGCAACTTTCTCTGGAAATTGTCATATAGACTCTGTGAAACTAGAGGCTAAATCTATCACCTTCCTCTATTGTATGACCTTGTATTTCTGGATTTCCTCACCCCTTCTATTTTATAAGTTTTCGTTTGCTTATTTTTTTTAAATTTTTCTGTTCTTACCTAGCTAAATATTTTTATGCTCACTGTCCTTGGGATATTTTGTCATTATAGATCTACATACAATAATTAGGTCTTAGTAGAAGATTCAGTAAGCCCTGGCTTAAAGCCCACTACAGTTTTTATGTTAGGAAGTAACTCTTTTGTAGATTGCTAGGCTGAACTATTGAGTGTCAGTGGATCTCCTTCAGGAGGCGTTGAAGTATTCTCTGGTCTTATGTAGTCAACAAAATATTATCTCAAAATAAGAACATATGCATGGTCTCTCCATTGATAGTGAAACACATTTCTATTTGGACTCTCTAAGATATCCTCTGTGAAAGTGGTAAATTCCAAGGATGATCATTCCTTGTTTTTTTTTTTCTCATATGATCAGAGTATTACTTAACAAAAGTAGAATATCTCTCTAATTGAAATGCTATGAAATATTTTTTAAGATTTTACCAGATTTTTGTTAGAAACCCTTGTCATTTCTTAGACTCATGTGCCTACTTTCAATACATACCATAGCGACTTAGGATTACAGGATAACATGAATATGGAGACAAAATCTTATTTAAAAAGCACCAATGTCTCATGTGACTTCATTTATGAGTTCAGAGCCCAACTCAGTTTGTGTTAAGCTAACTTGAACCTCCTGTTCCTCCTCCTCCTCCTCCTCCTTCTTCTTAAGGCATTATTGCATATAGGCACTTCCCACTTCATTCCTCTTTGCTTCTTTCCCGCAAAGTCTTATCCTCATAGAGCCACATCAAAATATAGTGCCAGTTCCCCTTAACACAAATGCACATGAAGTCATAAGGTTACTATAATTTGTTTTGCAGTCAACTTCGCTACATTTTGGATTCTAGCTCCCCTTTATTCCTTAGCAGTGACAACAATTCTTCAACATTATATTTTCCCCTTCCCCCCTTGAATTAATTAATTATTAGTTTACAGCATTCAGTTCCACAAGCTTTTGAGTTCCACATTTTCTCTCCCTCCCTTCCCCACTCCCCAAGATGGCATGCAGTGTGATATAGGCTCTACATGTACATTGACATTAAACATATTTTCACATTAGCCACATTGGAAAGAAGAATTAAAACCAACGGAATGAACCATGAGAAAGAAGAAACAAAACAATAAAGATAAAGAGTAAATAGAAGCTTCAATATACATTCAGACACTCTAATTCTTTCTCTGGATGTGGATAGCATTTTCTGTTATGAGCCCTTTGGAGTTGTCTTAGAACCATTCATTGCTGAGAAGAGCCAAGTCTATCAAAGTTAGCGAACACACAGTGTAGCTGTCACTGTGTACAATGTCCTGTTGGTGCTGCTCCCCTTACTCAGCATCAGTTCATATAAGTCTTTCCAGATTTTTCTGAAGTCTGCCTGCTGATCATTTCTTATAGCATGATAGTATTCCATTACATTCATATACCACAACCTGTTCAGCCATTCCTCAATTGATGGGCATCCCCTCAATTTCCATTTCTTGACCACCACAGAAATATGTTTGCTCTAAATATTTTTGTACACATAATTCCTTTTCCCATTTGTGTGATCTCTTTAGGATAGACATAGAAGTGGTATTGCTGGGTTAAAAGGGATGCAGATTTTTATAACCCTTTGGGAATAGTTCCAAATTGCTCTCCAAAATGGTTGGATCAGTTCACAACTCCACCAACAATGTAAGACTGTTCCTATTTTCCCACATCTTTTCCAGCATTTATAATTTTCCTGTTTTGTCATGTTAGCCAATTTGACAGGTGTGATGTGGTACCTCAGAGTTGTTTTCATTTGCATTTCTGTAATCAGTGATTTAGAGCATTTTTTCCTATGACTATAAATTAGCTTTAATTTCTTCCTTTGAAAACTGCCTGTTCATATCCTTTGACCATTTATCAATTGGGGAATTAATTTAATTCTTATAAATTTGACTCAGTTTTCAACATATTTTAGAAATGAGGCCTTTATCAGAGATACTGGTTGTGACAAATTATCAGTTTTCTGCTTCCTTCCTAATCTTGGGAGCATTGGCTTCGTTTAGAGAAAAACATTTCAATTTAATGTAATCAAAATTATCCATTTTGCATTTTGTAATGTTCTCTATCTCTTGTTTGGTCATAAATTCTTTCATTCTCCATAAATCTGATAGATAAACTATTCTTTGATCTCCCAGTTTGTTTATAGTATGAGCCTTTACATCTAAATCATGTACTCCTTTGGACTTTCTTTTGGTATACAGTGTAAGATATAAGCTTGGGATATTCTTTTCTCTTTCAGGGACAGTAACCAGGAAAGTGACTTGAAGCTAAAAAAACATTTCCCCTAGACCTTCATTTATTTTAGGGCAGAAGATAGAAATAATAATTATATTCAAATACCTCCTTTTTCAGGAAATTATAGTAGTCAGCCTCATGGCCTGTTCTCTTGCTCTACTCTAGGTAAGATTCTGAGATATATATCAGCTCCATTCAGATTTATCCATATGCTCATATAAATAACTTACATGGATAATATGTGTGTGTGTATACCCCACACATACTTCCCCTATTTAAAGAAAGGTTGATAAAGGAATACAAAAGCATTTATTTCCAACTCCTCTTCATATAAAATTGAGTCATCGAACTCATTCATTCTAGCATTTATTTAGTCTAGTTTATTTCCTTGCCCATTTTAATGTTATTGAAGGATAGCTTTAAGACTGAGTTTACCTCTTCCAAGTTAAATGCATTTTGGGGGAGTCGAATTGGGGATGGAGGGATGTAGCCCACAAACAATGAACTTCCATAAATATTTTTAAGTAGCTACAGTGCAAAACACTGTTTCAATTTATAGAGATATAGACAAATACGAATTGGTTCTTGTGTTCAGTGACCTTCCTATTACTGAGGAAATACAATTGTAGCCCATATAAGTAGAATAAGAGGCAATTTGAGGTAGGAGAGAGTAGTAGTAACTTGGGAGAATCAGAGAAGGTTTTCATGAAAAGATGATATTCACATGGATCTCAATGATAACGGTAAGGAAAGAGCATATTCCAGGACTGGCAAAAGCAGATATGAATGCAAAAATAATATAATAAATGTCAAGTATAGGGAATAATTTCAGTGTCAAAGATAGTGAAGTGAAATAAAACTGGATAAATAAGTTGGAGCCAGACTGTGAAGAGCCTTAATGCTTGGGCTACTGAATTTTCGTTTAATATTAGAAGCATTGGGAAGCCATTAAAGGCTTTCTCCCTTTTCTTTCCTCTCTCCTCCCCTCCCCTCCTTCTTTATTTATTTCTCCTTTTCTTTTTTCCTCTTTTCCTTCTGTTCTTTCTCTTTCCCTTTCTCCTTCCCCTCCCTCCTTTCCTTCCTTCCTTCCTTCCTTCCTTCCTTCCTTCCTTCCTTCCTTCCTTCCTTCCTTCCTTCCTTCCTTCCTTCCTTCCTTCGTGTTGGTAGAATGCTACATTCATTAAAATCATGAATGGATTCACAATGAAGATGTGGTGTAGAAAGTCTTTTTTTTTCTAAAATCTGTGATTGTTCCCATTCTGATGAAGATTTTATAGAGGTGAGGAAGCAGATTTTTGGGTAAGAAGTTGTTGTTAGTTGCTTTCCTACATTGGTATTATGATATTTTCTTTTGTGATAAATTCTCTACCTCACTGGCAATATTTTGTCATTGGTGTCCTTTCTTCCAGTTTGGTATTGATTTCAAACTTCGTTCTAACTAACTACTAAGGAAGCTGGGAAATGTAGTGGGTAGAGTGCCAGCTTTGAAATAAAGAAGACCTGAGTTCAAATCTTGCTTCAGATACCTATTAGCTTTATCATCCTGGGCAAGTCATGACCTTTCACAGGCTCATTTTCCTCATTTGTAAAAGAAGGATAATAATAGTACTTATTTTATAGGGCCAATGTGAGGACCAAATGAGATAACATATGCAAAGCAATTTGAAAAACTTAAAATGTTAAATAAATGCAAGCAATGATGATGATGATAACTGATGATGATTCCTGTTGGTGGTTGAAGTAGGGGTGGTGGTGAAGACAATCACACTTCACTAAACTACCTAATTCTGGAATGATTTCTTTTGGTAACTAGTATTGCTTGTGATTTATGATACTCTCTCTCTCTCTCTCTCTCTCTCTCTCTCTCTCTCTCTCTCTCTCTTTTTCTCTCTCTCTCTCTGTCTCTGTCTCTCTCTCTTTTTCTCCCTCTCTCTCACTGTTTGGGGCTTATCATGTCCTGAATATAACTCTTAGCAATTCATCTCTTTCATTTATTACTGACAACCAAACCTTATTTAAAAAAAAAAAAACAATTTTTCTCCGTGTCCACTTTTACATTACAGTAGGTGACTATTCAGGTACATTTTGTTTTACTTTGGTACATTATATAAACCTCATCCTAGAAGTACTCTACATCTCCCATCTTTGAGGTGACACATTAAGCTGTATTTATCTTCTTCATTATGATTTAGTTACTTATAGTTTTCATAAGTAGTGGAAAAAGAGATGACCAAGTGTCTAGTTTAATGATGTGCTTTCTTGTCTTTCAGAATACAGTGATTCTAACTCCATCGGCTTCTCCTACACCCACCCCAGTTTCTCTAAGGAAGACCCACAACCTGCCCTTCCATTTAGCTGCTCTGTCACATTGCAATTATGCACCCTTCTGAGTTTTTCTGTCATCTCTTTCATTGTCAGGATATTTGCTATTGTTTCTCACTTCGGTTATTGTGCCTGCCTTTGACAGTTCTAGTACTCCTATCCAACTATACTTTTTCTTATTACATACTTCTAATCTGCTCTGGGCTAGGAACCTAGATAACCAGGCTTGTTAGGGACTGAATATTAAACAAGAGTGAATAATACTGTAACAACTGCAGGGAATAGCTTTGGTGCTGGTTTTGTGACCACAATTTCAGGTACTAAAAGGTCTTTTTTTATGATACTGGATATTGTCCAAATCTTGAGATTTGCACATATCTGACCTCCAGACAAACTGAATATTTTTATGCTTTGCTCTCTGGTAGCACCAGAATTTAAGCATAAGAATCAGATTGAACTGAATAAAGAGAAATTCTAAATGCAAAATAATGGCATACTTTTTAGAATGAACATCTTTTTGGAATGTTCATAGGTTTCATAGTAACTTAATTTCTAATGGGGTAAAGCATATATATTGTCACTAAAAAAAGGGCAAAATGTAAGACAGAGTCTAGTCTCCTGCTAATGAATGTATAACTCCCATTACTGTCAAAGATGATCTTTACTCATTCTTGCTCAAGGAGCAATCTTAATTTTACAAGTTTTTGTTCAGAGTCTGACATGATTTGGGTTTGACACAAGCAACTTTATTGTTCTCTACTTTTTTGACAGCTACATCTTTTTAGTTCTTTAGTGGCCAGAAGTTATATTAGTTTGACAGAATGATTTTTTTATTATATTAAATTTTTCTTAAGGGTATATTTTCCCTCTCAAGTGTTATCATAGTATGTCACTGACTTTGTTCTACTATCCTTTTATTAAACAACAAAAGAATATGAAATATAATTATATTTCAAACCGTAGCAGATAACTATAGTATGGTCTTTCCTCCCCAGAATAATAGCAAGCCAAAATGATTTAAAAAGTAGATGACTTTTTTTAAATATGAAAGCTCTCTGTGAAATTATGGGGGGGGAAGTTTCACTTCAATATTAAATAACTATTAAAAGTCATTTATCACAAAATTCATAATAAGGAAAATTAGTTGTACTTTCCCCTCATTTTGGAAGAAAAAAGAATTTTGGGGATGGGAAATCAAACATCAATATGGAACAGGTTATTGATCTAGATTTTGTAAATGAGATCTCTCATATTACTTTATTGTATGCTTAATTTTCTCTCTTATTTCTACCATTATTGCTACCACCTCATTTTGGCACTCCTTGAGGTTAAAGTTAAGTACCAAATCATAGAATTTAAGAGCTGAAAGGAAACTCAGTAACCTTATAGAATAATCCATAGCTAAAATATAAATATATAGCTTTGGGAAGAGCAGAGGTTTCATAATTCCCCTTCCTTTACTTGTATAATATCATTTTAGAATTAAGTTATGTTTCTGTGTAAATAGGACATATCTGTCTCTTGGTTCTTCTTCCTTGCAAAATCAACAAAAATATTCCCTATCTTGAGCCTGAAGGCCAATGACAATCTAGTAAATTAGAAAGTCTCCATTTCCCCTCCCCCCAGAACACAACTTGTCCCAAAAGCCAGTGGCTGACTGGTTGAGAACCAAGCAGGACTGTGTGTGTATGTATATTCAAACGCATGTGGGTGCATATATGTACATGAATATATTTGTATGTATATATATTGTCAATGATTACTTTCTTAATTTTACAAGTTTTATTAAGAGATTGATATGATTTGAGTTTGAAACCAAGAACTTTATTGTTCTCTACTTTTTTGACAATTATGTCATTTTAGTCCTTTAGTGGCCAGAAGTATCACTATAGTATATACCTGTGTGTATGTGTATGTTTGTGTATAAATATATATGTATATGTATATGTATATACACCTCCCACATATATCTATACATATATACCTATATATAATATGTATGTGTTGTTTTTGTTATTCAGTGGTGTCTAACCATTCAGAACACAATTTGGGGTTTTCTTTGCAGAGATATTGGAGTAATTTGCCGTTTCCTTCTCTAGTACATCCATTTTGTTAGGCAGTCAGAGGTTGAGTGACTTGCCCAGGGTCAGACAGATAGGAAGTATGTGAGACTGGAATTGATCTCAGGTCTTCCTGGCTCTAGGCCCAGTGCTCTCTTTCCCTTCCTCTCTCTCTCTCTCTCTCTCTCTCTCTCTCTCTCTCACTCACTCACTCACTCTCATTCCGTGTATGCATATGTCTATGTGTGTATATATATATATGCATATATATATACATATATATGTATAATTACATGTACATGTATATAGAGGTATATGTGTATGTATACGTATATGTATATAAGTACAGACTTACCAAAACAGATTCTTTCTCTGTGGGACAATGAATACTTTTCCATTGACAAAATAAAGTCTTTTACTTATTTGAGACCTAGAATGTAAGTTGTGTATTTACCTTCCATGACCAGGGAAAGAAATCCATCACTTCTAACTGCCCATTGTCCTTTAAAACTTCTCTAATCTTTGGGAGTAGGGGGTGTGATTATTTATTTTCTCTTACATCAAGTATAAATTCACCAATTTTAATCCTTTCTTTCCGAAGATTTTTCTTATGTCAGGATGCCCTGTACAATAAGACTTTAAGGGTAACTGTCTCACTCTTTAATTTGATCAGTTCAGATGGCAGGTTTGCCTGCTATATGCTCATATTAGCTGCCATAGCTCGCTTGAGTAGCTGTCTCTGTTGTTTTCCTAAATGTCCTGCAAAATTACTTAGGTAGCAGAAAAACTACACAAGGAGATTTATGAGCTGTGGGCAGTATCCCTGATTCTTCTTTGTTGGCTAAGGAGGTCTCTGCTACATTAACAGTAGCTATCAATCAGCCTGGTATCAACTACACCTCTCTAAGCAGGCTACTCACACAAGAGCAGTGAGAAGAAAGTAAGTGGCAGGATCAGATTGGTGGTCTTAACAAGCACTGTTCAATTGATCCGTGTAGAAAATCCAATTAGATTTGGCTCGCCAGAACCCTGTTGACAATAGAGGGAAATACAATGGGGAGCAGTTTGGTTGTTAAGATCCACCTTGGCCAAAAGAATTGTCTGAATTTTTGCTCCTAATGCTTGTAGTTGATTTCATGTCAAACATACAACTTCACTAAAACTACTTCATTTCTCAAATACAACACAAGAAGTAGCAGGAAAGATCATTTGTTGTGTTTAGTAGTGTCCAACTCTTCCTGATCTCATTTGGGGTTTTCTTGGCAAAGATATTGAAGTATTTTGCCATTTCTTTCTCCAGCTCATTTCATAGATGAGGAAATTGAGGCAAACAGAATTAAGCGAGTTGTTCAGGGTCACAGAGCTATGAAGTATCTCAGGCCAGATTTCAACTGAGAAAGATGAGTTTTCCTGACTCCACACCTAGCCCTCTACTCATTGTGTCACATGGCTGCTTTACTTTAAAAGATGTTCCATATCATTAATCCTACCTTTGTTTCTTGTTAGTTACATAACCATTACTAAATCACTTCACTTTCTGAGACTCAGTTTTGTTGTCCCTATGATACAGAGAACATTACCTTCACTATCTTCTTCATAAATTTATTTTCAGGAAATTACCTTGTAAATTTCGAAGGATAACATAAATACAATTTTTAAGAACTTTAAAACTTAATTCTCACACTATTCACTTAACTTTGCTGATATAAAGAAATAGGACATATACTGGATGTAAGAAGACAAATTAATTACTTAATTCCTGGCTGAAGCTGTTGTGCTTGCCTAATTCAAATTTTTCAGGAACAATTTTAGTTTGTTTCTGAGTGAGACTTATGACTAGTCAAAGAACAGTTCAGCATAATAAGCAGGGCTTTGAGAAAACACTGAATAATGTCTTGCTTTACTTTTCAGATGTTAACACATTACTGACTATGGAGAATAATATGAACCAGACCCTTCAACATGCTGCCCTCACTTACTACTTTGGAAAAAAATACATAATCATTTGGTTTTGATTTCTTTTTCTAAGCCAATTTGGATAGAGATAATTTAGCCACTCTCCTAAACTATCTATATGTGAACAATTCTATTATTAATATATACCAAATCAATTATGTTCATTACATGCTTCCTTAATTTTTCTTCTGCTGTTTTTGACCTCTGGTTTTACCAGCTGCTTAGAGCCTGCTCAGGGCCCAAAATATTTATGTTGCTATTAAATCTAATCCCAATTATGTTGGAATATTTCAGTTGTTAACAGTTTGGATTAGTTATAGCAATAGTTAGAGTAATTAAGCATACTTTTTCTGCTTCTTATTTCATTTTGATAACTTTAAGGAAAACTTAGCATGATTTTCTGAATTCTTCATAATGTTTTTACCTAGCGAAAATATTCATATATTTAAACTTTTATCAGGAAATACTGTTAGAGAGTATCAGGCATGCTCAACAAGCCCAACTGTGCCTGTTATGAACAGTTTAAAAATATAACTGGAATCATTGAAGCACATGCAGCCACCTCAAATAAACAAAAAAGTCACTCAATAATGCAACAAAAAGCAATGATAGGGGGGAGAAGATGCAAAAGAAAATGTTGCCAAAATGTAATTCTTAAAGAAAAATATATCTGAAGACCATCTCACCATCTGTAGCAGCTACTCTTGCTCCTTTCATTGCCCTTGCATACATTATTCACAGTCTTTCATTAAGATCTTAGATCTATTTTTCTTCCCATTAATATATGTGGAATCTAGAATGTTTCCATGTTTGTTTATGAGTCTGTTTGATGGCACAGAAAAAGCAAAAGGCTTATTCACAAAATGAGGTTGAATTGTGCCTAAAACATAGGATAATAGATGCTATCATAGGTCAAGAAAGGATGTCAGGGACCATATAGACTCACTCTCTCATTTGAGGCCCAGAGAAGTTAAATGACTTGGTTAGTCATACAGGTAGAAAATGGAAGAATGGGATATGAAGACAGATCCTTCAATTCCAAATACATTGCTTTTCCCACTTTCTTTCAAAATTACCTAAAATGGATTGATAATAGCATAATAGATTGAGCATTATGCTTGGTAACAAGAAGGAACCTGTTTTATATCCTGCCTCAGATATTAATTAGTTATATATTGCAGGATGTGATATTTCAACTGTTCTCAACCTCAGTTTCCTTCCATGTAAAATGAGGACAGCAATATCTGTAGTACTTATATCACAAGGATGTTAGAAAACATTAAAGCAGTATATACATTTCAGTTTTTATAATTGTTTGGTCCCTGCTAGCTTGCTGTGCATATACTGTCTATATCCAATTAAATTTCCCTTAGGAAAAAAAAACTACCTTTCCCTCCAGATGTTATTCATGTATTTTGGAGGAATTTTTCTTACTGCTCATTATTGCAGAGAAGGCACTCATATTCCCTGTCATTGTTATAACTTTTAAAAGACATAGCTAAGCATTTCTGGACAACTAATTCTTTTGCTTAACACTTGACCCTGAGATCTTGTTCTTGGGAATTCTGTCTATACATGACATTATGTCTCAGAAATTTGACCTAGAAATTAACAAAGTTACTTATAAGATCAATTCTAAGTGCTTCATCAGGGATTTAGATCCAGGAAAGAGATGATTAGGGATGAACAATTGATGAAGTGATTTCATCTAAAAGGAATCCTGTGGTATAAGTTCAATCACTGACAAAATATATGAATTTAAAACACCTTCCATAGAGAAGATATAAAATTACATCATTCTAAACTTGAACCTGTGCTAAAGAATTTTGCTTCAACATGTAAGATGAATAATGACAAATAAGAATGATGACTTTCTGAGAAGTTGCTCTTGGAAGTTTTAACTTGAAAAACTGTAGTGCCAATGCAATACCCACAAGGTCTATGGCTGCTATGAATATGCCAGCATAGTTCTGAATCACGAAATATAACAGACGCTCTTTAATGAAGGTGAAACCAAAACACTTATTCAAACACCAGAAAGCCGAATCTATCATAGCAACAAAGACATCTATACACATTATCAATGCAGGAAGCACTGACATCCCCAAGCCTTCCCTCTATCAGGCCTTCCCACAAACCAAGCTCTTTAGACAAAAATGCCCCTCTCTCACCCACGCTAGATGCTCTGTTCTCTGACTGCTTCCTCTCTCTCCAAGCTGCAACACCTACCTTCTCTCTCCCCACTCGGACTGCTCTGTATCACTTCCTCTCAGCTCTGCTTGACTATTTCTGCTCTGCCCCTTCGACAAGCTCTTCCCACCACAGGCTCATGTGACTCGGACTCATGTGACTCAGGTCACATGGACCTATTCATGGATGGAAAAGATCTTCCCATTGCATCAAAAATATATTAACAATACACAGACACAAGTTTAACTTGTATTAAAAGAATCCCTAAAGTTTTGAAACAAAGAAAAATGGTGAAAATTTCTATTTGGAAACAGATACAATGGTCTATATAATTTCCTGGCTGCCTCAAACAATAATATTCTTCTTAAAAATTTTCAGCCATAAGACAGACAAAACTCTTTGTCCACTTTTCTCTGAGAAGTCACTTCCAGGGCTCATACCTGACTTTCTAAGCAAAATGTTGTAACTGATGGGCAATTTCGGCAGTTCGTATGTGACCATTCTACACATTTTAGTGGGCAGATGATTGAGGAGAGAGTAGATGCCCACATAATGCCATCCTTTACTTGATACTAAGGGCTTATTCTTGATCAACTGGTATTTCAGCTTAGTAACACCAAGTAATATAAATTGCTCAGACTCCTGGGAAGTTCTGCCCCTGAAACAAATGCACATCTATGTATCCATAGAAATGTACATTTGCTCCCAAAAAAACTTTTTATTCTTGCAGTGTAGAGCCAAACTTTCAATTAAAATATTTTAGTAGTTTAAAAGAGACACTGCTTATATCTTTTATAAATTGAACACTTCTTTAGAGGTTATTTACTTAATAGGACAATGTTATTTCAGGTGTTGACAAGAGAAATATTTCATTTTTCGAGCATCTTTCATTGATGGATCCCCTCCACATGTTTTTGCCATGATGCCATCCTCCTCTTCCCCAAAAAATATCATTTAGTTCTAACCTCCTGCTAATGAGCTCAACTTCAAATTTAGCAAGGCTGGTCCATAGATGACACAATCCCTTCTCCAAGTACTACTAGCTTTATAAAATCTATCAGTTCTAATGCCTTACCTCCCATTACTTTTAACAATCAAGAATAGTCTTTAAGTCTTCATAAGGCAGAAGAATAGAACATTACTAGAAGAAGAGGAAAATAAGTGAAATTATGAACAATTGGCTTTTCTATTGGCTATTTTTAAAAGTTGGATTAATTTTAAAATTATAGCCAGAGGGCGCAAAAATTTATGATAATGTTCTAAACTATGAGTATAATAGACTAGAAACTTTTTAAGTGGTGATAGGAAATTGTTTTCTATCCATAAATTTCAGCATGAAGTGTCCATCAAAGTGCATATAGAATTGACACAATACCTTCCTAAAAGAACAATTTTAAAATTATATCCTAATAATTGAAATTTCAAAAAGCATTGTGATTAGTCAGATTTAGATTTTTTATCTTAAAATATTGGTATGAGTTATCTTTAATATATCTACTATCCCATTATCACTATTGCAGCAGAATTTTTAAAATTCCTTGAAGACAATATGATTAGTAATATTCATATCCTCAGAACTGGCAGAACATGTAACGTCTAGTAGGCATTTAAATGATGGTTGTTTAACTGAATTCCAAAACAATTCATATTTTGGATAAGGTTATCATCATAATGTAGATTATGATAAACAAAATTTAATTTATATATTTATATATATACTTATTTACTTGAATGTTTATATGTATACTGTTTTAAGCACTACTGGTTTCTTAATAAATATTTGCTAAGTTGAATGTGTATGTCTATACATATATGTGTGAATATATATGTATATATCCATATATACAAATTCAATTCAGCACTTATTAAACACAAATTAGTTGCAAAGTACTATGCTAAATGCTGATGCTGAACTAAACTATGTAGTAAGCTATGCAATATATATTAAACATATTCCATTAGATATATCTATATCTAAGCTGTTATAAGTTCATTTACACCTTGAAGTGATCTTCTTCATTTGAACATAATTCTTGTGTTTATTCTTTGTTATATTCATATATGTTGCTAATGAAAAATTTGATGCATTTAAAAGAAAAGTATATAACAGGAACATGAGTTGTGGTATGACTGAAGGAATATGGCCAAAGAGCATCAGCTTTTGCCATTCCCCTGCTAATGTTTTTGTTTCATGATATGGTGGGGAGGAGGATAGGAGTTGGAAAGTAAAATGGAAAAAAGTGATTTTTTTCAGCCTGAGCCCCAGCAAGACTCAATGTTTCCTTACTGAACATGTAGGAAGCATAGAGCTTGAAACCTGAGTTGGGGAATAGGCACATGGAATTTACTCACTCTGGCATAGTAGTAATTGTTGAGGACGTTTCCTTGAGAAAGGAGATTCTAAAGGCTGTATAGCAGCCTTTTTGGAGGCTGGGCCCAAAAGGGCTAACCAAGTTAAGAATGATTAGCTCTATGTTAACTCAAGTAGTCTCATTGTGGTTTTTTTTAAAGAGCCCTCTTGCCCCAAGTCTCAGTGTTGAAAACAGCAGCAATGTGGAGTTTGAGCAGTTACAATGGTGGAGAAAGGCAGAAAACATGTTTGCCTGAAGATAGCTGTGGAGAACAATAATAGTATGTTTTTAAGTTACATTTTTCAATCATCAAAAATCTATCTTTTCCTACATCCCCCATTAGAACAATTCTTCATTATTCCTTTGGAATTGTATTTAGCCAACACATTGATCAGAGTTTCTAAGTTGCCATGATACATTTTATGATCCAACAATGAAGACTGAAAAGGAAGTCACAAAGGTTGGAGGAGAACTAAGATTTTCATAAGAATGGAAATTCCTTGAGAGCAAATGCACGGTGAAAGAGTTTTAAAAAAGTTTAAATTGATTACAACATTGCAAACTTGGGTTACTGTACAATTGGGGAATCATATGAATCACCTAACATCCATCTATGTTTCACTTCATTTACCATATTACACCTGGAAGGAAGGAAAAAGATGGTCTTCGCATTTATGTGGCGAGGCTTGTCCTGGGACTGATCGGCTTGAGATTCTCAGGACTAGTCATGGTGAAAGTATTTGCTACTTCACTGTATTATATGTGTAAGTATCATAGCCCTTTAGATGAAATTTTGAGAAAATTATATTTATCTAATTCATTCAGGTGCTGGTATTTTAAAAGAACTTATTTATATCTAAAAAGAATCTCTAAAAAAGAAATATCACTGAAAAAGAATATCTAAAAATGGGTGAAGAATTTAAGATAATGGGGGGGCGGAGCCAAGATGGCGGCTGGAAAGCAGGGACTGGCGTGAGCTCCCCACCAAGT